>JACYFF010031955.1:10918270-10958965 GCA_017589665.1 Selenicereus undatus | reverse complement strand
AATAATAATAATAATAATAATAATAATAATAATAATAATAATAATAACACTCATGTACAAAGTTCAAGATTACTTTGCAACATTTTCAACCAAAAAAAAAAAATCACTCCAAAGAAAAGATTTCAGAATTTCATAGTCTTTACTGTTTGTTTTTGGACCATCTTTACTTACTAGAACATTGTTGAAGATTTTAGAGTCATAATACAAATTTTTGGGTGAAATCAAACCATGGAAACAGTGTGAACAATGACAATAGCCTCATCATGGTTATAATCATGTTTTGATTATCGAAATTCACTAATTCTTAAAAAAGTATTAATTGATTCAATTAATAAAATTATACAGGACCAAACATTTATGTTCATAATTTATTATTATATGTATCAGCTGTGCTGCCTGTGCACCTCCTTATGTACATTCCCCCCCCCCCCCGGGCATTTATCGGCGTTCCTCGCTGTATTGCCGCGGGCCACGCTTGTCGAATAACCCTCGCGGCCCATGGGCCCGTTCATATCCAAAATTGTTAAAGAATAGGCCCAGAAAATAATTTAAGGGCATTTTGAGGAGATGGGCTGGGCTTCCTTTACTGGGCTGACTTTTGGGGAAATATAATTATGGAATTCATAGCCAGTGAGAAGAGGAGCATTCTATATGTTCTCTTTTTTGTTTTGAGATTGTGATTTGAGTTATAGTTAGCAATAAGACGTAGAATTATTTCCATATACCCCCCCTCTCTCTCCCACTTTATAAGATTTGAGCACAAAATTTTTATTCAAAGAGTATAAGTATTGAAATACTTGAATTAACAGAAACTACGGGAATGTGGTTGCAAGAGCTTTTTAGGAAAAAAAAAAAGCGTTTTTTGGGAGGGGGGTTTAGCTGTTTTAAATAGTTGAAACAGTTAAATTGGTGTTTCGTTGAAGACCTGTTTGGATCCAAAAAACTCTTTCTCCAAAAGCTATGGCCATATTTGGTAAAGACCTTTTCGGGTGTAAAAAGAGCTTTTTGGAGTATTAGCTGTTTGACTCTGGTCAAAAAACTCTTTGAAGTGTTTGGTTGATTAGCTTTTTAGACATAAAAAAACTCTTTTAGGAAAAGCTCTTTGAATATCTTTTTTAAAGAGCTTTTTGATGTTTACTATTACAATGACCATACTAACATTATAATTTGAATAAATTTACATTAAATGTCGTTCACAAATGATATTCCCAAATGTTGGATGCTTATGCTTTAAATTTTTTAATTAGTTTTTTTTTCTCTTTTGGGACAAGAGTTGTGAATGGTCATGATGTTGAAGATAATACTTTTAATTTTAATGCTTTCTTAATTTAACAAATAATTTATGTTAGTTAGTCATACATGATATATAAATATTTTTTATGTCACATAATTTCAATTGCTATTAAAAAAGAAAACATTTAACATTAAAAAGATATTTTGATAATAAGTACTAAAATTACGCATTTTGGGAATAACTTTTTGTGAAAATGACATAACTATCCAAAAGTTTGAAAAAATTACATCACATGCCATTAGCCTTTTAAAGTGATATTTGATGTTGTGTATTATTTAAATTTAATCTATTCAAGATGAAATCATTCGAATATATAAATTTCAATTCATAATAATAAAATATGTACCAAATAACAAAATAATATTTTAAGACATAATTATCATGTGGATAGATATACACAAGTTGAAAAGAAAAAAAAGATTAACAGAAATACAAATTATATACAACTAGTAAAAAATTAAGATTTTATCAGTAAAGTTAATTTGTACATATGACATCAATTTAATTCTTTTTGGAAAGAATATAAGATAACTAGTAAATGAAAAAATTATTTTAATTGAAAAGTAATTTAGAAATAAGGGCACAAATGAAACTTTACTAAATATCTTTTTTAAAAACAGCTAATTTTACCAAACACTTTTTTTATAAACAGCTAATGCAAACAGCTAATTTAAACTGTTAACAGTTAATAACTAATACTAACAGCTAATAACTGTTTATCAAACAGGGCCTTTGTTGGTGTGGTTTTGATCCTTTGAACTTTGAAGGCATGTTGAATTAGGCTAACGTGTTAAGTTCCAAATTAAGAATCCGGATTGGTTACATACTCTAATGAGTAAAATGTCGTAACCTATCCAAGAAGACTCATACAATTGTATGAAGATGTATGTTATTATTAAATAATCTCAATTAAATGTGTGTTTGGTAGGGAGGAAAATCATTTTTCCAAAAAATCCCATGAAAAATATTTTCCCAATAAAAATGATTTTTCACTTACATTTTCAGCTAGTTGGCAGAATGGAAAATCATTTTTTTTCCACTTCATTTTTTGCTATTTGATAGAATGAACCCCCCCCCGGTCCTCACTTCATTTCGTTTTACCATTAACCCCATTCCCTACTCACTACTCTACAACAACAACAACACCTTCCAGTGTGGGTCCCGCTTTTGCAAGGTCTAGGGAGTCCCTGCTCACTTCTTTGACTTGGAAAATAGAATGAGAGACAAAATTGGCAACGAAAATTGGACTTGAAAAATCATTTTTTCTACTTTTTCAAGGATTCAAGAGGAAACAATTTCCTTCAAATGGGGTAAAATGATTTTTCCCTTCTTGTTTTACCCAACAGCGTAAAATGAAAAAATTATTTTTCGAAAAAATTATTTTTTTTCCTTCCAAAAAAGGAAAAAGTCAATCATGAGTGCCTGCCTTGGGTGATCACCTTAACGAGTTGCTTGGTGGGTGCATAATTATTTTCAATTAAAAATCGCTCAATGAGTAAAATTTCATAACCTAATCCTAATCATTTTATTGTCCTTTTTAAGGAAAAGTATTTCCTTTCCTCGCCCCCCCCCCGATTATTCCCTTTAATAGTTTGAGGAGGTGACGGTGACCGGTTACCGGCTTGGAGAAGAAGTCACGGACCTCAACACCCCCCCCCTCCTAGTCGGCCCTTAAACCCTACCAAAATTGAAGGGTTTTAGCTTGTCTTCGCGTAAAAAGCCATCGAACCTCCGCCATCAAACCACCTGAGAAGACCTCTCAATTCCCTCTCCTCTCTTCATCTATGGCGAATCCCTCGTCCGATTCCGAATCCAAACCCAGAACGTACAGCCCATACCAAGACCTAAACGTGAACCCTCAATTCCTGAAACTCTACAACCTCCCCACCTCCCCTGAATACCTCTTTGAGGAAGAAGCCCTCCGCAAGCGCCGCTCTTGGGGTGAGAATCTCACCTTCTACACCGGCTTTTCCTATCTCGGCGGCGCCGTTATCGGTGGCGCAAAGGGAACCTTCGACGGCCTTCGATCTGCAGAGTATGGCGAGTCGTTGAAGATCCGAGTCAGCCGGATCCTCAACTCGGGCGGGCATACGGGTCGGAGGCTTGGTAACTCTGCCGGAATGCTGGGTTTGATCTATGGTGGGTTGGATAGCCTGATCTTACATTATAGAGACACTGATGATGTTCTGGGAAGTGTGCTTGCGGGTTTGGGTACCGGCTCAATATACCGGATCGCTTCTGGGGTTCGGTCGGCCGCCATTGCCGGAGCTCTTGGTGGGGTTCTTGCTGGGGCCGCGGTTTCTGGGAAGCAAGTTTTGAAGAGATACGTGCCCATCTGATTCCTGGTAAAAAAGTGGAAAGTTTTTTTGTTTTCCTAATCTCGGGGGTTCCTTGACATGCATTCAGATGAATAGTTGTATCTGAGCTTAAAGCTTGCTAATTTCCAGTGACTTGTGCTTGGATATGGTATTGATAAAGTTTTGGTTAGGAATGACAATGATCATAATGTTTGAGTACAGAAGGTATGATTAGGTACAAATTTTGGCATATGTAGCCCACTGTCTAGCAATAAACCACAGTTTTTGCTATCATCTGTTTTCTAATTTGTGATTGGCAACTTCTATTACTATACAATGTGGGCATAGTGGTTTGCTTGCCCCCTGTTGAATGAAATTGCATAAGGACTAACCTCTTGAAGCGTGTGATTCCTAGATGTCTTTGAACCACGAACAATGCGAGTGTTGCAATCCGGTGGCTACTAGAGTCGCGGAAGATTCACGTCTCAAAACCCGATTCACTGAACGGTAGTGCGTTTTTCCAGAACTGAGAGAGAGAGTATGAGAGCTTGACCAAACTGCCGCTTACGTTTTGTGTATTTTCTTGGTAATATTTAATCACTGAGATTAGATGCCTTTTACCCCAAGCTGCCACCCCCCATTTTTAGGCCACACATCCCTAAAAATGGGGGGGAAGTGGCCGTTTGACCACTTTGCTAAAAATAGCCTTCAGCTCCCACTCGGCCACTTAAGCCGTAACATCGTCTCTTAACAATGTTTCATCTCAAAAACGCGTCATACCAGCAATGAGACGTGCGACCATAAGTAACAGGTAGCACTTTGTTAAGATACCGTCAATCTAACAAAGACACTTTCAACATTGGCGATGTTACCCCGAATCATCCTCTCATTGCTAACGACATACAACGTCCCTTTATGTCTGATATATCATATGGTTATAACCTCAGTATAACCGCCCGGGTTGATATAGCAATGGTGGATCGATTCTTCCTTAGACAGCTATAATGCTTCATTTTAGCATGATAGCTTTCCTAATGTGTTCTGCTGGACTATCTATTTTATAGCCCTTGGAGTTTACATCAAAGTAGCTGCAGCATACCTCAAATCCACATTACAGTTCTAGGTCAAAGGGTGTCATCTAAATAGACCACGAAGTCTATAGGGATCACATAGTGACAAGGAAGGGATTCAATTGTCACTCCCCAGGTCGACTTAGGCACACACAGTATGAATGTGTGTCATGGTATAACTCCCACTGAGGTGAGCTGTCACTTTATATACCATGCGAATTACAAGTCCAGTTTTCCCTAAAAACTGACCCGAGTTACTTGGTTACTGTACAAAACATAACCTTGATACTCAAAATTCGGCTTTAGGCTTCGATATAAGGTTGTATTATATCCGATTTACTTAAAATCTCATCTTAGACTAACTAAGGCGACTATTCATTATCCGCATTATTTAAAATCGCGGTAATAATCAATATTGCACACCTAGTGCCAATATGATCAAATCTTATCCTTCTCGCCACTTAGACGTCAGGATTGATCATCCATGTGATAAGATAATCAGAGGCCTAGTGACATTTAGATATGCCTAATCAAACAACCAAAATACCGTAATGAACATTTCAGGAAAAAGAAACATCAATCTTTATTCAAAAGAAAAAAGATCATTACATATGTCCAAAACAAGACATCCCAATTAACTAAAACCTACGAAGACCTAAACTCATCACATGAGTTTTGAACGTATCTCTAGGAGTAGGTTTAGTTAAGGGGTCAGCAACCATCTTACTAGTAGGTAAATACTTTACAATGACTTCTTTTAACTTTATGGCGTTTCTTACAAAATGATAACGCCTTTTAATATGCTTAGCCTTCCTATGGAATTTAGGATCCTTAGCATATTGGATAGCGGCAGTATTGTCGCACCACATTTCCACAGGATCATCTACTCTCGGAGTGAGGTTGAGATCCTGAAGAAAACTCCTGAGCCAGATCGCTTCCTGAGCGGCGAGGCAACAAGCAACATACTCCGCTTCCATGGTTGATAAAGCTATGCACTCCTGCTTCTTGCTGGACCAAGATATGGCCCCCCCACCAAGAGTGAAGACATATCCTGAGGTGAACTTAGACTCATCCAAGTCACCACCCCAGTCAGCATCAGAGTAACCTCTCAATTTCAAGTCCACTCCTTGGTAGCAAAGTACCAAGTCGGTAGTCCCCCGAAGATAACGCATTATCCTCTTGACGGCTTGCCAATGAGCGACTCCCGGGTTACTTTGGTAACGACTTACCAAACCAACCGCGAAGCAAATGTCAGGTCGTGTACATAACATGACATACATTAGGCTACCTATAGCACTAGCGTATGGGACATTGCTCATCTTCTGTTTTTCAACTTCCGTTTTAGGGCATTGCTCTAGACTTAAAATCAAACCCTTGTCTACTGGAGTATCGACGGGTTTGGAGTAATGCATCCGAAACCGTTCTAGGACTTTCTCGATATATGCCTTTTGGCTTAAACCAAGAAGTTTCTTCGAACGGTCTCGAAGAATCTCCACACCTAGGACATACCTAGCTTCACCCATGTCCTTCATCTCAAAGACGGAGGATAACCACCGCTTGGTGGCATTGATCATCTCCATATCACTTCCAGCCAGTAGAATGTCATCGACATACAAGGTAAGAAACATAATTCCTACACTTGTCCTTTTGACATATACACAGTGATCTTCTGAAACCATGGTAAAGCCAAACACGGTGATGGCTTCATGGAATCTGAAGTACCATGCTCTAGAAGACTGTTTGAGGCCATATATGGATTTTTTAAGGTGACAAATCTTGTCTGCCTGGCCTTTTGATACAAAACCAATAGGCTGGACCATATATATCTCTTCCTCAAGATTTCCATTTAGAAAAGCAGTCTTCACATCCATTTGGAACAGTTCTAAATCCAAATGGGCTACTAGCGCCAGAAGTAAGCGAATCGAGGCTAATCTCACCACAGGAGAAAAAGTTTCCTCGTAGTCTACACCCTCAACTTGGGTGTAGCCTTTCGCTACTAAACGGGCTTTGAACTTATCAATTGACCCGTTTGCCCGACGCTTAACCTTGAAAACCCATTTGTTTCCAATGGCTCTGCGTCCGGGGGGAAGGTCAACTAGATCCCAGACTTCATTCTTTGCCATCGAATCCAACTCATCTCTCATGGCATCCATCCATTCCTTATCGTTTGGTGATTCCAAAGCCTCTACATAAGAGGTTGGCTCTTCTATTTCTAAAGGAGCACAAAAGAAAATTTCCTCTTCGATTTGAAAATACCGTCGAGGAACTCTTCCACGCTCACTTCGTCGAAACACTTTAGGACTTGGCGGTCTAACCTGTTCAGACTCGGGATCAGGATTTCTCCCTCTTTTCTTTTGAGATACAGAACCTCGAATAGGAGAAGAACCACTCCCACTAACCCCTTGGGGTGTGGGTTCCGGAGAATGAGGACTCTCAGTCTCTGGTTGAGTGTCCTGAACAGGCAGGTCTCCCTGCGTAGAAACAGTAGGTACACTCCCACTATCTCTAATGTCAGGGAGATGCATCTCCTCGGTGTCTTGGGCAGTATACAAATCCTCCTCCTCACCGAGAGATAGGTTCGTTTGTAACTCATACAATCGAAAGTCCTTGTTTATGTCACCAATACTAGGAAACTCATCCTCAAGGAAATCGACATTTCGGGAATCTAATTCCTTCATGCCTCCATCTGGATGTTCTCCATACATCACATAACCCTTTGAATGTTGCGGGTATCGAATAAAGATCATCTTGGTGGCCCTTGGACCAAGCTTACCATGTTTATGGGTTAGGTTATGCACATAGTCTGCCGAACCCCATGGTCGTAGATGGTCCAAGGAGGGATGTCTACCATTCCATAACTCATATGGAGTAGTAGGTATACTCTTGCTAGGTACTCGGTTTAAGATGTAAGTAGCCGTTAGCAAGGCATCACCCCAAAAACTAATTGGAAGATTAGCTTGGGCCATCATTGACCTGACCATATCAAGTAATGTGCGATTCCTACGCTCAGCTACACCATTTTGCTGCGGAGTGTATGGAATCGCTAGATGTCTTACGATACCCTTTTCCTCACAGAACGCCTTGAACAAATCAGAAAGGTATTCACGACCACGGTCGGTTCGAAGAGTTTTAACTTTTCGTTCCAACTTGGTCTCTACTTCTGCGACGAAGCGTTTGAACACATCTAGAGCCTCGTGGCGGTGTGATAATAGATATACATACCCATATCTAGAGTAATCATCTATTAAAGTGAGGAAGTATACAGCACCACTACGTGCTCGAACATTCATTGGTCCGCAAATGTCGGAGTGAATGAGTTCTAAGGGAGTAAGCGCTCTAGAAGCCTTACCAAAAGGTTTCTTAGTCGCTTTTCCTGCTAAACAAGGCTCACATATAGGTAGCTTAACCTTAGTAAGTTTGCCTAATAGACCTTCTTTAGCAAGTCTAGTCATTCTATCTTGACCTATGTGTCCAAGTCTAGCATGCCATGTTACAGAATCACTACTAGAATCAACAGATGACACAAAAACAGAAGGTGCTTTACTAGAATAATAATCATTATCTAAGTCAAGCACAAAGAAATCGTCTACCAAAGACGCATGGCCAAACAAATTGCCACCATACTCAATGTTCAAACCATCAGTTTGCGAAACGAATTGAAAACCTAATTTCCAAAGAGAAACATAAGAAACAAGCGAACACCGCACCCGAGGTGCATAAAGGGCATCGTGGAGTAGCAACGAATTTCCTCCACGTAACTTGAGTTTGTACGTTCCAACACCCAGAACGTCCTCTGCAGTCCCATTACCAAGTGTCACAGTCTGTGTCCCCACCGGGTAAGGGTAGAAAGACACAAACCCCTCCTGGTCTCGAACTACGTGCTTGCTTGCTCCCGAATCTATAATCCAATTAGGAAAAGATTTAGCAACAAATGCATGGGAACAAACAAACAAATCACTAGTAGGGATTGAAGAAGGTACCTTGGCCTGAGCCTCGGGACAATCCCGAGCAAAGTGGCCATTCTTCCTGCAGGCATAGCACGTCACACGTGCCATGTTCTTCTCCACCTTACCCTTAGGTTTCGATTGCTTCTTAGCAATCCCACCTTTAGGGCCAAGTTTTTGTGAGGGACGAACATTTTTCTTCCCTCGCTTGAACCTGTTTACTTTCGGCCTGTCCACTCTGGCAACAAATGCTGAGGGAGGTGGAGCCATTGCCCTGAGGCGCTCATCCTCTAACTCTAGGTGCTTAGCAATCTCACCAAAAGTTTTGATGTGAGTACTATGCACCATTAGAGTGAGAAACGGTTTCCACTTAGGATCACCTTGGTTTAGTGCACGCAAAAGATTGTTTCTTTGGTCTTTCTCCGAAAGGTCTATCCCGCCAGCTCTGAGGTCTCGAATCATGGACTGCATAGTCCTGATATGTTTAGCTACGCTTCGGGTAGAGTCTATCACGTAAGACATCCACTTAAGATGCATTGCTTGTAGCCTCGTTTTCGAAGTCTGACCATATCGGATTCGAATGTTGTCCCACATCTCTTTAGCTGTGGGAAAAACCTCGAACTCACCGATTAGATCGTTGTGCATGCAATACAGCATAGTATAGCGTGCCTTACGATCCTTTTTACACCACGCTTGGTACTCAACCAAGCGTGCCTTGTATTCCTCAGTGGCAGTGATATCTTTACCACCATCGTCCGTTGTCGCGGGGGGTGGCATAATGAACGTTATGTGCTCTAGCACATCACGTTCTTCCAGGAGAAACTCAATCTTCCTGTGCCACATATCATAGTTGGACCCATCCAACTTGTTACTGGTGGACAAGTCAAAAATCATAGAGGTGTTGGAAGCCATATCTACAAGTAAGAAGGAAATAATGGACGTTTAGACATATCATACATATAATAAAAAAAATCTCAAAAACTATCATTCATATTTATATGTTCGAAAATTTCGCTAAGCTCATAATCATCACATACTATATGAATTAAGAATTTGAGGAAAAATTTGATTATTATTAATCCACAATAAACATATTCTTATGGATACAACGTTAAACATATTAACATTCAAAAACTAAACATCACTAAGACGTCAAAAAGAAGCATAATATAAAACACATTTAATTTAGCTTAAAAATAAAGAACTAATCTCTTATTGATTCAACACACACAGCGTATATTGTTGCTTCACATGCCAATTAAGAAGCATAAAATTAACTAATAATTGAATTAACTATGACATGAAACTCATTCATATATGTAAATTGATTTAATTGGCATGTCCGAAACAAAAATAAAATCGAATAATTGCATGATACATAATCATAACAAACTGACTAACATATTACGTCAAACAAATTAATATAAATCATTTTAACATCACAGAAATGTCAAAAAAAACTAAGTAAAACAAATTTACTTAATAATTTATAAAACAAATTTACAAGTTCATATCATGTGTTATTAAACATATCTAAACACATGCTCATCACATAAACACATTCATGGTGATTGTAAAACAAAATTTACAATCATTTTATCCTAACTACTAAATAGAATAAAAATGATTAATTATACTAACATCAACTAATTAATCACAGTCGTAATCTAATTAATCATATAATCAGACCAAAAAAAAAAAAATTTTCAAACAAAAAACATTAGAACGGAGCGGGGCCGAGACCCCCTTTTTATTAAACAAAAAAAAAATAAAAAAAAATATTAAACCCCCCTCCCTTCCCTTTTCTTTTGGTCAGTCCCGACCTTTCCTTTGATTTTCGGCCTGCTTCGAAAAAACCCTCATCGCTGCCTCTCTCTCTTCTTCTATTCTCTCTCTCTCTCTACATAAGAGACACGGCATTCGGCTTCCATGGTTTCCGGCACCGAGCTCTCCATGGTTTCCGGCACTAAGCCTAGCCGTCTACCCCCCCCCCAACCAAAAAAAACACCAAATGATGAACCGCCGCCCCCCACCGGCCTCTAAACCGCTCTCGATCTCTGTTTCCAGCAACCTTATGGAAGAACCACCGTCGCCATCACATAGATCGGGCGACGACGATCTCACCGGTACCACCCACTCTCGGAACGCGCCACCTAGGCGGCGGCTGATGGTATTCAACTCTACCTTATCTTTTTTTTAAAAAAAAAAACTAATAGTCTGGTAGCATGACCGTGGCTGGGAAGGGTGGGAGGCAGAGGGTTCGAAAAGGAATGGGGGGGGCGAACGCATATGAATTGAATTTCAAACATATAAAAAAAACACAATATCTTGCATTAGCCTGTCGAATTAAACCCATTAATCATGCTATTCGGGAACAAAAACAACTAGGCAGGCTCTGATACCACTGTTGAATGAAATTGCATAAGGACTAACCTCTTGAAGCGTGTGATTCCTAGATGTCTTTGAACCACGAATAATGCGAGTGTTGCAATCCGGTGGCTACTAGAGTCCCGGAATATTCACGTCTCAAAACCCGATTCACTGAACGGTAGTGCGTTTTTCCAGAACTGAGAGAGAGAGTATGAGAGCTTGACCAAACTGCCGCTTACGTTTTGTGTATTTTCTTGGTAATATTTAATCACTGAGATTAGATGCCTTTTACCCCAAGCTGCCACCCCCCATTTTTAGGCCACACATCCCTAAAAATGGGGGGGAAGTGGCCGTTTGACCACTTTGCTAAAAATAGCCTTCACCCCCCTTGGGTTGTTTCCTTGTATTGAATCAATCTATAGAAAATTGAAAGATTGTGTTGTAGTTCTGGGATTTCTTCCATCGGGTTGCTTCTATTTGTGCATACACGGAGATTCATTGGGTTAGGAACTGGTGTTCCACTCAAGAAATAGGCGGTTGTGGTGAATATATGCATGCATACTGTTGTTTTGTGAGGACAAAAATCCAGATTATTTTATGAAGGTGGTATCTGAGTTTCAGGACAAAACTTTTCTTGTTTCTTATGTGTGGTTCTCGTCTTCTAGAGGCCTCATAGCCCAACCTAGCAGGTTTTAATATCAAGCCAACGAAATGTTATCTTAACTCACAAATATATCCATTGAGAGCTTAAGGAGGTCGGTGAGAACCTTCTTTTGCAATGAGTAGGGAATGTGCAAGTTTGTTAATCTGTTTGGTAGTTCTCCCATAGGAGGCACCAGGAGAGGCTAATTCATAAGTCGGCAGCCATGGACTCATCTTCTAGACTTTCATGCTTGTGTCTGGGAAGCGACCCAGCTCGACAAGATGGAAAGCATCAAAGGATGGACAGGAGGCGGCAAAGAAGAAGAGCCCTTCCTTTCCCACCCACCCCTCTCCCGTTTGCTGTGGCTCTTGTTTGGGATAACTCGAGTTGAAAGTCCCAAAGAATTTAGGAATCGAAATCTAGTAGGGCAAGAATTCTCTTCTCTTTCTTTCTCTCCTTCAAAATTAATTGGTGGTGATGCTAGCTTGATTGACTATCTTGTTTCAATATTTGTGAAAAATCCTTGAGGTTCTGCTTCATTATATAGCAAATGAGTATGGGATTAAAAAGAACAGGGATATGAGTGAAACGTGAACCTGTCAATCCTGTCATAACTGCTTCGTTTGAACATAATCAGCATCTTGGAGAGCAAAGCATTTGGAGTGGGAGAGGGATGACAAGATCAAAAAGGGATGAAAGGGCAAATTTATCTGTCGGAGAAATTAGGACCATAGATGCCAGTTATGTACACTAACTCAGCTTCAGTCTAGTGAATCTTGGATCACTCATCTAGTTAATAGTTGCACAGATTCGGTTTCATTCTCAAATTTCATACTGGGATTGCAGTTTATATATTTTCTAAATGCACTCCAGATATCAGTGATGCACTGGCTTGCAGAGGGTTGTAACGCAAAATTTTTGGAAGACAGATCACTGGCAAAGTGGTGAGCTGGGCACCCTACGGTGCATGAATCTTGCTAAATAAAATTTAAACTGAGCTTGAATGCTGTATTAGAAGTTGCCCACGCATTGTTTGATGCATCGTAGACCGACATTTGAGCATGTCAATTATGATTAGTTGGATTAATCGGGTGACATTTTGCTATTCTTTATTTTTCCACCCTTTTTGCCTCTTAGCAGGGTTTTTAAGCGGCGCCATTGTTGATTGTTCACAATCATACAGCTCTGCATTTTTATCCAATAGCACAATTCCAATCATTAACCATGTCATGAGCAACAGCTTGTTCCAATTGCCAACTCGAACAAGACAACACCACCACTTAGTATCTTAGCATGGATTCCACGAACACGGTATGAAGTGCATGTACACACGAGATTCAAGTTCAGACAGGCACCATCAATTATACAATATGATGCCAAAATCAAATTTTGCATAGATTTAAATATTAACATTAGTAGTACAAAATTCCTGACTGCATTGCAAGATTCTGGTATAATCTCTGTTTCAAAAGGGTCATACTGGGAAAAGAAAAGGCAAACCAAAAATTAAGCCAGCAACCACGATGCCTGGCAATCATCCCCATCTACTGCAGCAAGCAGTAAGTTCCAGCAACACGAAGAAGCAAAGGATGATTGACATGATCTATCCCCAGAAGACCTGCAGGGGTGTTTCATAGGAGAACAAATTAGCTGCGAAAGCCCGACCCGACATGATAACACGACCTCAACACAACTTGAAGTTATTGTGAGAAACACCAACATGGTACAAACCGAAACGATTTCAACTAGATCAAGGCGGTTTAACCGTTTAGCATGAAAATATATTATTTATCCGCAAATCAGAATTATTCTCAATGCTGACATGAAATGGACACATTTATTAAATGGATTGACCTAAGATGACCCATTACCTAGCTCTTCAAGTACATGATTGGCCTCCAATACTAATGCGGGATGTAGTCTAATATTACTATCAGGACAGCATGAACAAAGTTTAGAAAATATATATTACTAACCACATACTAAATGAAATCTGCCACCAATATAGTGGTCAAATGTCGCTGACCAATTTAACTGTCCCTTGTGCTTCAGACTAGATTACTGAAAAGGATCACTTTTAGAAAACGTATCAACTTATCCCCAGCCTTTCTTGATGATTATCATCGCGAGCTTTCAGGGACTGAAAAGGACTTAAAGGAGAGGAGACTCGATTCAAGCAGTATAAAAGCGACAACATGCACTTGTAGCACAGTTGATTGGGCTGCATTTTGGAAGCCTTGCGCCCCACCACTTGAGCTTAGCTAAGGGCAAAATGGGCATGGCCTGGGCAATATGTATGCTTCCTCTACAGCCCACCATAACTCAGCCTGGGTCACCCCACCGCTGGAAAAAGGTTTGGGGGGCCGAAACAATAAGATAGTATAAAAACATAGGTGAACTTTATCCATGAACCCATGATCCAAGGTGGTCAAATAGTATTCGATGACAAAAGCAGTTTGAAGTCTATAATCATCAAACAAAACACAATCATGAGCAGTCATGCTCATAGAAATGGATCAGAAATAACTGGAAGGAGGAGATTTCCTGATGTATGCTCTGAAATATTTTGATTATCATAATGTCCCACAAATTGATCAAGTTAAAACATACGGTCTTCAAGAAGTGTACCTGCCTCAAAATGTAAGTCATCTTGGGTTCCATTCTGAACAGGAGTACGTGTCATCTCATGCCACTATACCTGGTCATTCAATGTTTTATGAAATGCAACCTGCACATACATGGGTACTCAAGGTGAGAACGTGAGCAGTAAATGACAAAGGCCTCCGATAAAGATCCCATGTATCTTGCTCAACAAAACAGTTGAAATTGACAGCAGAAAGCATCTTCTAAGGGAGCATTGCAGACACATGGAAGCAGTACGTACAGAGGTTGATGTTTTGAGGAGCTCCCTTATAGCCATTGTTGCATAGCATGAAGCTGGAAGGGTAAAGCTGAGCTTCAGAGCTGTCTGTTCAACAGCTGAGTAAGAGCTCTGTGTTGCATCTTCGAACTTAGGATCACTGGGAGCTGCTTGATCACAGTTTTCTGACACATTCATGGAATCAGATGAATTGACCTTGCAGCCATTAGTTGCACTAGTTGTATCCTCCTGAGACAAGTTAGCTAACTTGGACTTGGCAATAATGTACAAATCTGTATCTGCCAAAGGTGTAGTGGAATCTGTATACTTCAGTACTTCCCTGCCCAGGACATGTCTTTAGAGGTATGATATGATATTTATGACATCACAGAGATATTCTAATGGTAAATTAAGCAGAGGTGCAATAAATTAACCAAAGGCACAATCTACTTCTCATTATTGAATAAAAAGGAAAGATAAAACAGGAATTACCATTCAAAATCAATTGGTTTTTGGAAAACACGTCTATAAGCTCCGCTCATGCTTGTTATTGAGAATTCTCTGAAAAAAAGCAGAGATGACATCAACAAAATACATGGTATAATGAGAATGTGAGCAGGCCCAACTGTAATCACATATTAGGTCAACTTAGTTTGTATAACATACTTGACATTGTGTACACTCTCTGTCAAGCTGATATTATCCTGGCAGACAGTTAAAAAAAAATGCATCAAGATCATAAGCCATGGATTGCCCATAAAGCATTTGTTCATCAGGATATTCCCATTCTTTATAAATTATCACGAGTCAATTTTTTTTTTCCTCATATTGTCTCTCAATCAACAGAAGACATCTTTGTAGGAGTATGGAATTCAAAATAAGAATCCAAGGGCACCATTCCAACAGAGTGCAAGAGCAAGTGAAGGAAAAAAGACAGGAGCCTAAGTGCCTAACACAAAGGCAAAGAGTCAAGGACAGCAGCAAAATAAATCTGCTGAGGTTGAGCAATAACCTGTTAGGGCCATCAAACAACAATGAAACCCTGCATCACAAGCCACCCAAGGACAGACGAAGCTCGATGCCCCATGCAACCACCCAGGAGGCATTTTAGCAAGTGCTTTTTTTCCTCCTCAATATACTGAAATGTATGTTATACTATTGAAGTATTGATCAAAAACAAAGTACATTGCAGTGACGCAACACATACCACACATCTAGAAGCCAAGCATCTGCACTATGCTCACGAAGACAACAATCTCAGCAAGGCAATTAACCATCAGAAGAGCTGAATATCTTACCAAGTGCTACCCCCCCCCCCTTCTCTCCCTCCCTCCCTACCTCTCTCTTTCTCTCTCTCCGTGCACGTGCATGCATGTGTGTCTCCGTCTCCACCCCCTGTGTGTGTTATTTGGTTGCTAATATCTGTATTAGATCATTACTCAAAATAAAGATCCATTGCAGGGAATCTACCCATACCCAAGAACTAGAAGCCAAAGCATCTGGCT
Organism: Selenicereus undatus; assembly: GCA_017589665.1. Lineage (NCBI taxonomy): Eukaryota > Viridiplantae > Streptophyta > Magnoliopsida > Caryophyllales > Cactaceae > Selenicereus > Selenicereus undatus. The sequence continues at coordinate 10,942,982 of JACYFF010031955.1, read as the reverse complement.
ATATGCTCAACACAATCTCAGCAAGGCAATTTACACCAACAAGATGAGCTGAATTCAGGATTGAGGCAAAATCAGAAAAACCTAATTGGATCTAATCTGTAATTCTATTTTTTTCAGATTTGACTTCTTGTTTTAAATGTTGCATTCGCTCCAATAAGCCAAGTTGTGTTGACAGCAGATATTGAAGCATACCTTCCTAGCCAACTCATGATAAACATCAGCAACTTCATTTGTTGGATACATTGCGTGTGTGTCTCCCTCTCCACCCCCCGGGTCTGTGTGTGTGTGTGTGTGTGTGTTATTTGGTTGCTAATATCTGTATTAGATCATTACTCAAAATGAGATAAATTGCAGGGAATCTACCGATACCCAAGAACTAGAAGCCGAAGTATCTGGCTATATGCTCACCACAATCTCAGCAAGGCAATTTACACCAACAAGATGAGCTGAATTCATGATTGAGGCAAAATCAGAAAAACCTAATTGGATCTAATCTGTAATTCTATTTTTTTCAGATATGACTTCTTGTTTTAAATGTCACATTCGCTCCAATAAGCCAAGTCGTGTTGACAGCAGATATTGAAGCATACCTTCCTAGCCAACTCGTGATAAACATCAGCAACTTCATTTGTTGGATACATTGCCTTTGAACTGCCACAAAATTTGTGTTAATAAGGACAGCAGACAATGAAATTAACACAGGTGCAGCTAATCAAAGCAGCCTACAACTCACCCTGGAAGTGGCAGGACAACATCATCAATTGTGTACCTCTGTTTGAGTAGACTCTCTTCATCCACAACCTGGATGGAAGTTTAGTTACAGTTTCAGAGTATGGGAATTAAACAAGACCAGCAGCTTTTCCACTAATATGACTCTGCTAGAGGATCGAGTGCTCCCAGTGATACCACATAATAAGTTCAATCACCAAAAAAAAAAAATTGCTAACTTCAATCACCAAAAATAAATAAATAAATAAAATCTGCTGCTGCCTTTCCTTGCTAGGCGCATCACTTTAAGGATGTCACCCTTTTCTGCTTTAATTTTGAACCTCTCTAACAGTACCAGAAACAGTTTTGTTTCCCTCCATGTACTCTGGCAAATGGGTCATTTGGTTCGGGTACAGGTACGGGTTGGGTTAAGTTTGGATCGGGTCAAGTGACACTTCGGGTCGGCTTGGGTCGGCAAACTTCAGTTCAAGTCGATTTCGAGTCAACCAATTTTTGGTTCAATACCCTTGTGCAAAAACAACTTTGCAGAAAATTTCAGGTTGGGCATGATTCCGTTTGGGTCAATTTGGGTTTCGGGTCCACTTTTGGGTGAGCATATTTCAGATGTTTGGTCGGGTATGAGTCCGGGTCGTTCGGTTCGGGTCAGTTTTGCCTAGTCATAAAACAGTATTTGACTCAAAGAACAATGTAGCAGCAATCTCTCACTTTTACTTCACTTGACAAGATCAAATCTAAAATTCTATATACCATCGGTCGTCCGAAAGTTTTCAATGTCACTAGCGTTCAGCGAAATGCAACAAATTTACAATTCAACAGAGTCCAAAGCTAAATGGAAAAAGAAAAATCAAAAATTTGGTTTCAGAAAAGAAATTGAATACAAACTCAAACGTGGACAATCTAGGAGGAATTTCTTGTTCAAAAAAAGAGAAAAATCCCTATGCCCCAGCCCTTTTTCGTTTCCATCCATGGCACACCTGTAGACTAAGGGCCCGCCTTTTTCGTCGGAAAATATGGGTTGGTAAATGGATAAAGTTGGTTGAGATTTGTAGAAGTGGATTGAAGTAAGTTGAAGTGGGTATTTTTTTTGTTGAAATGGGTTGAAGTTGATTGAAATGGGTTGAATTTTTTTTGTATGATGAGTAGAAGTTTGTTAAAACAGTGGAAAGTGGGTTAAAGTTGATTGAAGTCGGTTGAAATAGGTTGAAGCTAGTTAAAGTCGGTTGAAATTGGTTGAAATTGGTGAAATGGATTGAAGTAGGTTGAAGTGGATTGAGGTGGTAAATTGGGATTTAACAACAAAAAGAACAGGGCCTAAGCCTATTCTTTTGGGTCAAATTTCGCGCTACTTTTGTCCTATCTCACCTTCAACATTTACCCACAAATCTTGAAACCAATTAGGAGATACATTCAACTCACCTTTATTACTCTCCCATTACATCTCCAACCTACTTATACTTTTTTCCTGTGCTACTCATCTAAGCTTGGAAAGAAGTGAAGAAAGCCATTACAACAGCTGAATTTAGAGCATATTAAAACATTACAAAAATGTCACTAAAAAAATAATTTTCATATGGAAAAAGTTGAAAACATTATCACCAACCGAAAGAAAGGGAAAAGGTACAACCCAAAACAGGAACATAAGTATGACAGCCTAAGAAACATTGACGCATTTAGGGATGAACCTCTAAAGAGCGATGCCAACAAGAAGAGATGGTAATATTTTCACACGAACCCTATAGAATAAATACTTCACTGTTCCTTCTTGGTAAGTGGCTTTGGAGATGGAACATTGTGAAGCAACCACTGTATTTAGGAGGGTTGGGCATAAGGGACTTGCGTATCTTCAACGAGGCCCTTCTTGGTAAGTGGTTGTGGAGATTTATGAATGAAAAGGGCAATCTGTGGAGGAAGGTAGTTACCATTAAATATGGGGACGATGGATTCGGATGGTTTCCCTCTATTGCAAAGGGCTCTTATGGGTATAGTCTTTGGAGATGTATCTCCAAAGGTTGGGGGAAGTTCTTTCCACACTGTTCCTTTGCGGTAGGAGATGGTTCTTCAATCTTTTTCCATACTGTTCCTTTGCGGTAGAGATGGTTCTTCAATCTTTTTTTAGAATGATTGTTGGTGCGGTGAGATTCCTTTGAAAGACCTGTTCCATAGCCTTTATGCTTTGGCAGTGAACAAAAATGCCTCTGTTACTAATTATCGGGAGCAGGTTTATCGGAACAATAAATATTTGGGCACCTATTTTTGTTCGAGATGGATTCGTTGATGATGATTACTTGGTAAGTTTTTTTCAATAAGCTTAATAAGGCCAAAGTAGGAGAATCTTCAATGGATAGGGTGAGGGGATCTAACCACTCAGGGGTGCTTCACTGTTAGATCTTTTTATTTGAAACTTCTTGATGGGAAGTTTTCACCACAGGAGGTTCAATCTGAAAAAGGTTTCCCTTGCAAGCTTATATGGAAGTCTTTAGCCCCCTTAAAGGTTTCTTTCTTTGTATGGGAAGCTACACGTGGGAACATACTAACGTGTGACAACTTACAAAAAAGGGAAAAAATTTTGGTGAATAGATGCTTCATGTGTAAAAAGGACTTTGAATATACAGATCATTTATTGCTCCATTGTCAGTTTGCGAGCATACTTTGGAATTTAGCTTTCAGTTGCTTGGGCATTTCTTGGGTTGCTCCTGATTCTATTAGACACCATCTTTTGGCTTGGGAAGGTTCCTTTGGTAGGACAGTTAAGAGGAAGAAGAAGAAGGAAGCCATGGTCCTACCTCATGTCATCTTTTGGATAATTTGGAGAGAGAGAAACAGAAGAGTTCTTGAAAGCATAGAAACCCCTCTTCAGCGTTTGAAAGAGAATTTCATCAAGATTCTCTACTTTTGGAAGAATGAGAAGTTTAGCTCTTCCTCTATTGATCTGATTGACTGTGTGGATAGTTTATACTTAGGTTGTATATAGCCTTTTGTATGATACTCACTGTGTAGCTAAGCTTCTTATCTTTCTATATTAATATATTACCTTTTCCTCATAAAAAAAAACAAAACAAATACAGCTTCACTGAGTTGCAACTTGCAACACGAAATTATTAGCTTTGTCACCATATCTAAGGTGGAGAAATAAATGAAGTGATCAAGAATATGAACAATGAGAGGGCAGTGAGCTTTCCAGACCATATTTTGGTGGAAGCTTGGCAGAAAGAACTGCGAGGCTAACTAGGCTTATTAACAAAATCCTTTGGTCCTCCAAGCCATAAACCTAGTAAAGGCACTTCGATTCGCACAAGAATAAAGAAGAGGTTCAAAGTTCCAACAACTAGGAGTAAGCTAACCAGCAAATACCATGAAGTTTAGAAAAAACGTGATCAAATAGAGGCCAAAGAGAAACAGCTATTGCAGAGATCCAACCCAAAGTTGCAACTAAACAATACAGAGGAATAAGCTAATCAGCAAATACCACGAAAGTTTAGGAAAAGTGTCCAAATAGAGGCCAAAGAGAACCAGTTGTATAAGAGATCCTATTTGGTTTTCGCTCTACTCATTATGGCAGCACCGCCCCCCCCCCCCGAAAAACCCAAAGAAAAGGAAGAGAGAAAGAAGAGAGAGATAAAGAAGGGCCTGAACTTGGGCCAGTGGAGGGCTGGGCTAGAAGCGGCCATCATTAACCCCTCTGAAGAAAGTTAAAGAATAAAAATTCTAATCAAATTACACGGAAGGTCCAAATCAAATCCACTATTTTTGGATTCAACTTGTTTGGATTTTGGGTTGGATTCAAAGTTCGCACTTCCTTAGGAGCCTTAAAGAGCCATTTGATGAATCAAGTAGAAGCTTTTAAAAAAAAAAAAAGAATGAACCAAGTATAAGCATTGCCATCTAGATTCTAAGGCCTAAGCATCAAACCGCAGTTTCAAAGTCAACTGCAACAAAGAACAGATGGCTATCATATGATTGCAGGTCTTAATCCTCCCACCTTCACAGGAAGATTCCTTTCATGAGGAAGATCAACTTCAGGAAGTTCAACAAGATTGCCGCCATTGTCAGCCTCATCAGGGATATCATCCCCACATTCTGTGTTGGTAGACATGTCCTCCTTGCCTGAATCTTCTTTGCAATATACAAGATCTCCTACAACAACTCTGTCCGCTCCTGCCGAATATAGGATTATCAAAACATCATAAGAGAGCATCCAATTTTATGAAAATTCCAAACGATGTGGAAACATCACACATACCGTACTTCTGTACTCTAAAGCTTGCTGCGCTGTTCCACAGGTAACTTTGGTAACTGTGAACGTACCTGAACAGAGAATCATTGACCATTTACATTGCATTATGCCATTATATTATCCAATTTAAAATATTAAATAATCATAAAAAAATCCCAGCAATAATAAAAAATCTCATGCACCACGATTGTCATTTCAATTCCTGTCAAAGTAACCAATAAGCAAACCAAGAAAATAAAGGGCAAATTCAGTAAAATGCTGCGAAACTGCTAGCATCAATCAGACAGATGGAACCTCACAGCAAATCACACACATGCGAACATTCAATTCTAGGAAAAGAAAATGTGATCTAATGCCAATGGAAAACAAGACGCAATGCAGCAAGATCTTCCTATCAAAATTCCACTTATCCAAGTCAGTTTGCAAAATATCAACAGAATCCTTCAGGCACTTGGCTGACAGTTATCTGCGGACTGAAGTAAGAGAAAGGGTGTTACCATTAGACACCACCACCACAAGGTAGGACCATAGTTACCGGATTCTCTCAACCCCCTAGCATACCGCGAACTGATTCGCGCGAACCAGAACGCGATACTTTAGCATACCAATTCCCCAAATATGGCGAATTCAGCGAACCCATCTCCTACCACAATGGTATTGCATATTTTCATAATCCATAGGCCAAATTTTGAAGAAAATGGAAGAATTTTTGAGGTTGCGATGAATGAGCAAGCTTTTTAGAGAGGATAACGAGAAGAACAGAGAGAGTGAGAGAGAAAGAAGTAAGGATTAATGTGAAAATGTTGCCCTATGTTTGGGGGGGGGAGGGAAGAGGGGGAAACCTTATTATTAAATCATTTTATAAGTCTCTAGGATATGTGGAGTTTTGAATTGGAGGACTAGATGTACTAATAACGACCGTCGCGTATTGGATTCTCCACTATGTGGCGAATCACGTACCCGTATCCGTCCCCCGTACCTGAGCGTCCCACGTTCCAGGCAACTATGGGTAGGACCCTCCCTAGTGGAATATAGGGAGATCTAGATTCAGGCGGTCTTAGCATTACAAGCAAAGACACCGATTCCAAGGGAACCATACAAAAAGTTGCGAAAGTCTTTTTTGGGCAAATTAAAACCTTGTGTAAGAAACAAATTAGATAGCAGTAGCACTAGATGATAAAATCTGCTGGCATCATTAGACAGTAATACCATAAGAGAAGTGCGGGAAACACATTAGAAAGGAGGCAGCAAATAGTGAGTTATTTGATTAGACAATGGGAAGAACTACAAAAAACTGCAACAGAGACCTGAAGGTGTCAAACCCGGTAAGTATTGAACAGGCAGCATGCCATAATAGGAAGACCCACATGGCTGCACTGTGAGACAGTGTTCTTAATGACAACATTAGAGTATGATCTAGACTGTAAGACTATGTTATTAATCACAACAGGTAGATTCTTTATTCTAAGAAACGCCATGCCCATATCTCATTAGCATCATTACACGGTTGGATATGTAACAAATATGGGTAATTAACATTGAGCCCGCAACAAATAACAAGAGAAATCAGCAGCTTTAATTTTCCCACATAGCCAAAACACAGCAAAGGAGGCATACGAGTGTTGGAATAGCATAGACACTTACATCATTCTCAAAGTCCTAGGAATAGCCTTTAGTGCCTGCTGGTAATTTCCAGGAGATTTCTTTAAACACTGCAGCTGTAAAAAGATTGAAAAGAGACAGCTAAATGCCTTATACTGGAAAAATAATTGCAGCATCGACAGTAGCAACTTACACTTCAAGAACTTTAGCAAAAAAAATCCAAACTGATATAGCAATATGAACATGGCCAGAAATATCTATTGTGCAAGACACCAAAAGATGTTCCCCGACTGCATCTGAAAGATTCACATTATTCCAAAAATCATTTAGCTAGAACATTTATGCTGCTAAGCTTCAAAGATTTGTCAATGTAATAAACAGAAGCTCCGTCAAGGATGTTGCCCGTCTAATAAGTAAGAAACAAACTTCAACTATAGTGAATTTGACATGAAAATACGATGATATTAGGAAGATATACACCACTCACTGTTTTCAAGATTTCCCACACAAAATCATGTCAGGACCAAGAAATAAATATCTGCTCCAAAAACTTACAATAGCCCTCTCAGCAACCATATGATGTGGTAATCGCCTCAATGTCCCGTCGATATCATTGCTTCCCTTGTAATGTTCCCGGATCTTTCTTATGGCGTCCTTTTGTAAGCCAAGATCTTGGTTAAGGAAACCGCAGGTTATTTTAACAAGACAGAGCCAATGCAAGCACCCCAACACCCCCCCCCCCAAAAAAGGCTACAGATCTAAGATAGATTGTCCGACAACATATAAAACACGTGTGAGGATATCCCCCTCTCTTGGATCAAGAATCATATCAACCGCAGCTTTCCATTCTCCTCGAAGCAATGCTGCTCCAATAAGGTGAGTTGGCACTGAGCCACTCCCAAACCTCTGTATCAACCCATGGAAAATAATTAGAATTATATTACGCACCATTATAATGAAAGAAAACATGCGAGATTTTCCATAATGGAAAGAAATGAGACCAAAATGGCTTATAAATGTACATAAAACTTCAGCTGAACAGCAGCATTTTCTTGAGCAGAATCACACAAATAGCAGGAAATACAGAGTAAACCACAGTGAACAAGGAGAATGACCAGAAAGTGGAGACAATGCAGAATGCCTAAAACTTGGCATAATAACTACCTGGAAGGGGAGACAACATCTGAGCACTAAAAGGTATGTGTCTGACAATGCCAAGTTTCTTGCACATCAAATTATCAAGGTATCTAGTAAAGAAGCTCACCAAAACCAAAGTGCTGGGCTAGGGCATCCCCATGCTGACTTGATGAGTACCCGAACTAGGTATAATCACATAGGTTTATAGCATAAATATATCCAATCTCCATCGAAGGTTTGCCTTCCTTGAGCTTTGTATTATATTATGGTGGACCAAAGCAAAAGGCTGGGACTTTATACTGTCAATTCAATTCTTTTCTCGCCAAATTGTATTCCGTCATTCCGTGCAAATATAGGGGCAAGATGAGAGAGCCTCCCTATTACTTCATTAGGGGAAAGGTTTTCGTAAACACCCCTGCCCCCAAAAAAATAGAGAAAAAAAGGAAAGCAAACAAATACTGGAACTCCTGGGTAAATACTTGGTTTCTTTTTATCTGCAAATAGTTAATGCTACGCCCACACGAGGGGGAGGGGGGTGCTAACACATACAATGCTTTGGGCAATGAAAAGGCAAAGGCAAGCAGCTAAAAACCTGTAGTCCAAAATAATTAATAAATCCATGCTTTCCTAAGGCTTGTGCAGATGCTCTAATTGTGTCTTCAGAATCAGCAACAACTCCCCTGAGAAGATAAATGAACTCTTAAGACTTAATCATTAACACACCGTAAGTTTGATTTTGTACAGTGTAAGAAGAAAGGCTCAGAGGTAGATACCCCATTAAATGATGGGATATTCCACTTGATGCCCCTGTACTTTTGGAAATTCCATTCAGAGGACATTGTTGAAAATTACAAGTAAGTTCTACAAATAAGAATGACCAATTTAACTTTATAGAACTTATCTTTATTTCCATAACATCCTTCAAATAGGATTTTTAAAAGTATACTGACAGCAAACAGAATCTCCCTTACATAATTTACCTCAAGTTAATAGTAAATCGATTTCCAAGGAGCTGCCCAAGCTGAAGTCCCTCTTTGACATGGCTAGAAGGTAAGAAAAGCAGTGTCATTACCTCTACAGTCACACATGAAGAAGAATACAATATCCTGTTTTCCCAACTTACCAGAAGTCACCAATTTTTATACCAATTAACTTTTCATTAAGGGCAGCCAGTCTACTAGCATGCTGCTTGAACATGGTTACCTGTGATGTGGCAAAAGACAGTCATTACAGTTATTTCATATAGTCTACACAGATGCCAAACGAAATGAACATATCTGACTCCAAGCCACCCTATGCAGTAATCTGAAACAACATTAACACAGCTGGAAAGATCATTTTAAAACAGACAAACAAATAGGCAGAAGAAAGTCATTTATAGATCTGAATGAGGAGGAAATTGGGAAATGGTTTATTAAAAATTGCATGAGAAAGTCAGCATAAGCTCATACAAAAAATGTAGCAGAAAGGTTCCAGCTACAGAAATAACATGGCATATTAGCATAGTGGTCAAAATTAAGGCCCTGAACACCTGAGGTCTTCAAATCCCCAGCCATTATTGTGGCAGCTCAGAACCTCTAACTGACATGGAAAGGCGGCAAGGCGGGTGTGAAATTGAAAATGCTTGAATGGAAAACAAATGTAAGGAGTAACTAAAGTTCAGGTTTAAAGAGAAATATACCCTTTGTGTAGACACAGAACGTTTATCCTTTGTGCCTGAAAATCCGAAAGATCTAGCCTGCCCAAGTGTCAAACAAGTCCAGTCAAGATATAGTACTGGAGAGTTCTCCATAAAAGAAGAAAAACTAGAATTGAACTGTTACATTACATCATACAACACCAACAACAACAATTCCAGTGTCAATCCTTATCCCAACAAAGCAGCATCTGGAATAGAAGCGACCTTACCCTTGACAAGCATGCAACGGTTATGTGATTCACAACATTTATCATTTCTAAGTCAATGTAAATCTTGAAAAATAAAATAACAACTAGCAGAGACCCAATTCTAAGAGAAGAACAAAAACAAAAAGGTTAGCATTTAGCAGTGAACAAAAAGATGAAAGTGAACGCAGAAAGGACTGACAGGGTAGCAGGGCAAAGCAATCCTCCCCCCCCCCCCCGAAAAACCAAAAAAAAGCATAAATGTAAATAAGATAGGATCAACTAAATTGCCCTCAACTGCCTGAATAAGGTCTACCGCACAAGTCCTGAAGTGATGAAGTCTTAAAGAAGGCCATATGTTCTAAGAGGTTGAGACTATTTTATTTGGTCAACATCAACCCTTCTTTTAACAAGGATGATTCTCATATGGGCACACAGTGGTCTTCTCTAGTCATGCACAAAACATAGAAGCCTAGCTTAGTATTCTCCTCAATCGGTCCCACTTATCTCTTTTCTTTTTATTGTCCTGGTGTAACAACTCATCCAACAGAACATCATCCCTCACCATTTCCTCTTGCATCAAATATATGGTTGAATGAATATGACAGTCCTTTTATGTTTAGAATGACATCTTTTTGTTACAAAAACCTCCATGTTTTTCTCCATTTATGGGACCCAGCCCACGTGTGGTTTGTGACATCCCATGTACTTGAAGTACTTGAAGTTATCTTTCTTATCCATATATTGACCACCAACTTTCAACAACATCTTATCTTTGGTGTTCACCTTTGATCCCCATAGCACTTTCAATCAACAACTCCACCACAGTCATATCAATCTAAACCTCTTTAACTACTTCATGTGCAAAGAGTGTACACTAAGGCACATCTCCTTGAACAGATCTCATTAGCTTATCCACAGGAACTATGAAAAGAAATGTCATTAAAGCATATTCCTAGTGCAAGTGTCCTTATCTCCCCCAGAGTTCAACAACAAGCCCTTGCAGTCTTGCATGTTATAATGTCTTATGTATCTTGAATAAGCTGAATGCAGGCTATGGAAGCACCCTGCATACCTTAACACCTCCATAGGAATTTTCCAGTAGTCTATTAGAGAAAAAATTTCTATTAAATGAAGAGCATTTGCCAGTCCCAACTTCAAGCTCTATAGAACTCTATGTTGCATCAAAGTAAGAAACTAACTTGGTAATGGATCAACCCAGCACAAATCAAAATTGATTTATCATAAACAGATATTTCTATTATTGGTCTCTCATAACCAAGCTATTCCTACTTTACCTAATTCTTTCCATGCTTCAATTGCGATATGGTCTGGCACTCTGGCCCCACGACTTTCGCGATTCTGATTCTCTTACTAGCCTTCATAACATTTTTCCCTCGATAAATTTGAAATTATCAAATACTCCACTTTGGTTGATCCACCCAAAGGAAACCACACCTCCACCTTGCTTATCGAGAAATTCATAGAATTCCACCTCTCCTTCATATTACCCTCTTCCACAACTATCCAATATTGTGCATTCTCAATACAACCCACTTGATCAATGCTTATTCTTTCTAGTACTACAACATCTGGTAAATTCCATAAAGAAAGAATGGGAAGTTTGTCAATAAAGTAGTCCAAGTTTAACTGCATATGAGGTCAATGGATCTTAGTTGAATGATTGACAGTGTATGCATGTAGAAACATTTATGTGACATACCTGGACTCCTAGCATCTTTCCAATCAACCTCAGGGCCTCTTGAGTGTCCTTGTTCTCCTTGTAGAGATGAAACCTCCATTCAAAGAATGAAATTGCATTTAAGGAACCCAATTGGAAATAAGCAAAAAATCATGAATCGAGTTGGAATATGAAACGCCTAAAGAAATAATATGCAACACGAAAGAAATTTCATGAAGGACCTCATATTTATCGTCTAGACAACCATATTATGGTTCACATAGTCAAATGAAGAGTTGTGCTCATAAAATAGCATGTACCCATTAGACATCAGATCAGATGGCTTTACAATGACTTCAGCAGTATCACCTAAAGTTAATCGTTAAACACCATCTTCCTGGAGCTCTCTCTACGACAACTATACATGTAAGCAAAAAGCATCCGTGACATAAAAGAAAATAGTTGATTCCCTCTTCTTTTCATCGAAAGTTATGTTGCATCGTGTCACATCTTGATAGACATATTTCAACAAAATACAATAACATAAAAAGTGTGTTGGAGAAATCTTTGGAAATATATGAAGTATGTAGCATTTCGTAGGAATATGGAAAAATCTCTGGGGAATTTTGAGAAATATGACAAAGAGAAAAGAAAGGGAGAAATCTGAAACTTTTGTACTGAGAGTCTGAGACTATGGGTAATGAACATACCTAACTTTCATCAGCATGTCTCAACAAGATAAAGAGGCAGCAGAGATAAACCAATCATAACATGCAACTTTTCTCTTATCCTGAAGAAGTGCAAAGTTGACTATCAAAGCACAAACATATAATGCAATACCTAAGGAACTTGCCCAGGTGCTCCGGCCAATCATGTGAGCCTCTCCTATCAAATGGTTTATCATCCCTATCTTTCCGTTTTCGGGATTGCCTCCCCCTATTCTGATTCCCTCCTGAATTCTGCCTCACACGGATACACTTTGACTGATCCTTGGGTCCATCTACTGTGTCCGTGACGAAGAATTTCAGTTTCCCCTTGAAGAAGTTGTGCACTGCCTGAAACAACATCAAAAATGGTGCACCAATATACATTTTCATCAAAGTTGTTATGTGCTCTTCTCCTCCCCACAAATAAAATGGAAATTTTCATCCCCGTCTTAACAAAATGTCTAAAAAACCAAAAATGTCAGCTGAAACAAGTATTCCAGTCTCACATCCAGTAGAGAAATCAAAGTCGCATTTCAGAAATTTTAATATAACTAAAATTCATGGAGATCGGATCATTTGCAAGCAAATAACTAATTTTTTTCCTTTCCAAACCTATATTTTTTTAAAGAAAAAAGGAAATGTCAATCGCTGTTGTCCTTGAAACTTTACCGTGCGATGGGATTTATCGCAGCTTGGAGAAAGAACCAACGGAGGAATATCATCTCCAGCAGCACTAGAATTGATTTTGTCAATATACTCTTTCAGGCGATCAGCATCCACATCACCTGCTAGAGACCTGAATGCTTCAATTTCTGCTGTATAGCTTTTATCTGATTGATCAGCTACATTCTCTTTCTCTTCCTTCTTGTCCAACAGCTAATACCATCAATCAATTCAAACGGGGGAAAAACACTCACCAATCAACCCAAATTGCAGCATCAAGCATGAAGTAACCAAAAAAAATTAAAACGAAAGAACTACCTCTTCAGGAACATCTAATGATGTCAAATGCACAACATTTCCATCCAAATCGACTTCATTCACGATGAAATCCGAATACCTAAGTAAGGCACGGAATGAGGAGGGTAAATGAACGCTTCTTTACCATCAATTAAAGATTCTCGTGATCACAGAATGTAATTGGTGATACCTTTGCTTGAGAATGCCGCGAAAGCCAGGGAGTTGAGAGATGTAGCCAATAATTCCAACATCAGCTTCTTCGACGTTCTTCGAAGTGGCGTTAATGGTGGATTGCGGCTCGTCGGGAGCTTTAGCTTCAGCTATGGCGCTCATCGTTGTCGTCGTTGCTACCGGCGGACAAGGGCGATAGTAGGGTTTAAGGAGTTTACTGCACAGAAACGTGGCGGTTTTCTTTTTCCACATCCAAGGGTTTTGCCCTTCCGGCGGGATGCTGAATTTTTATTTTGTTTTATTTTATTTTGTATTTCCTTTCATTTTTATTATGGCTTTTTTATTTTTATTCTAATATTCTTCCCTCTAAATTTGGAAGGATGTAGCATTGCTTCAGCTAATCTATAAGACAATCCTTGCAGTACTAGTAATAACGCTCTATTGTGGAACAAGAGTGACAATATAGATAGAATTTTCAACATTTATATTGTATAGTTTAAGCCATGTTCTTTTTAACTTATATGAAGTATTTATTGGAGTTTATTGTTGAAGTATATTGAATTAAGTTTAAATATGCTGAGTTATACATAAATATGCTGAGATATATTGAATCATACTGAAACATATTGAATGATTAAAAAAATATATAATTAGCTATTTTCAATAAATATTTCATAGTACTAAATTACGCTAAATGATGTTGGATTGTGTTGAAGGTTTTTGAATTGTATTGAAAATTGCTGAATGTGTATTATAAATACTATGACAAGTTAAAAATAACATATTTTTGTAAGAAAATTTTCCCACGACAACATCAATAATTAAAGATATCCAATAGTTTTTAATGAAAAAATATAATATTTGTATAACCGATTAAATAATTAAAATAGTGGGATTAATAGTGCATTGTTAGTTTGAATGATCGGATATGGATGAATCATGAAAACTTATGTAAACCTATGATGTAAATGTTGCATGAGTTTTTAATTTGTAAGATACACATTCAATAACAGTAGTGGTAACAATTCAAGTTTTTTTTGTCATATACATGAGTGTATTTTTCTTACTGCTAGGTGTGAGAAAGATAAAGTGGAGTCATTAATGATGTGCCTAAGGATGCATTATCACATACTAGTACTGCTCTCTAAGTGTTGGTAAGTAGTTTTTATAGCCTTTACATTTTTCACCATTGGAAGTCGAAATGGTAATGTGGGAACTAATTATTGGCCATACCATATCAAAATGTGGAACTTAAAAACTATGTGGTCCAAACAATCAGTAGGGCAGCACAATAATAACATGAAAAAAATAAAATGTCAGTAAAATTATTTATTTGATAGCTTCGAACCTATCAGTGTTTTCACTCTCAGTGAATCTGGAAATTTTCAAACAACTAGTAAACCTTGTGCATTCACAACGGGGAGCATTGTCAATTGGGCGCTTGATGGATCTCCTTGGTTGATTCATTGTCCTCCTCAGCTCTTAACCCAACTTTTGCACTTTGCATGGCCCTGTGGGGTGGATGGCCATTACATGTCTGGCATGTAATGAACGTGGACAACTAATCAAGTGCGATAAAAATCGCATACAAGCTATTGAAGTTTCAACTATTGGAGTAAGACTCTTGTATGCTTTATATCGCCTAACCATATGTGGGACTGTAGGGCAACAGTTTGATTTGGTTTTAATGCCTAATGTTGGAGTGGTACTATGATAATTTTATTGTCACTTGTTTGCCTAAGTTATATGCGTTACTATGTTAGAAAAGGAACAAAAAAGTATACTATTTATGTTTTCATATTGGAGTAGATGGGAAAGACACATAATTAGGACGATAAAGATATTGCTAAGGGTCTGTTCTTTTTGTTGATAAATTGAGGTTGGTAAAAGGATGAATTTTATTGAGGTAGGTTGAAGTGGGTTGAAGTTGATTGAAGTTGGTTGAAGTGGTTGAAATTGGTTAAAGTGGATTAAAGTTTGTATTTTTTATTGAAGTGGGTTAATGTTGGTTTAAGCGGGTTGAAGTTGGTAAATTGAAAAAGACTTACGAAAAGAACAGGTCCTATAAGTTGCATTACCTTATTGGAACTCTCTTTGAAATATAACGGTCCTACTCTTAGCACACCTGTCACACTTCAATCAAGTTTTTTTTTTTTTTTTTAATAAGAAAAAGATAACCCTAAAACTTTATTCTTGCATCTTCAATGACGCTGCAATGCTACGATTATAGTTCCCAAGGTAAAATTTACTTGCGTGAAATTCTTCACTTGGCTTTAGAGATGATTATAATTCAACATGCATTTTGGTTTGTGGACGTATCCCTAGTTGTATTCGACTAACTCATTGTTTGAGATGACCACATCATGTTAAAACATTTTTCCCATGACACCACAAAACGAAAGGAATAACCTAATCATATTCATGTTTAACATTGCAATAAGATGATACTAATGCAAACACGTGCTAGATTAGGGCTATCTTCGTGCTAGCTCAAGGTCACTATGTAAGAAATGATTTCTTGTTGGGATGCTAAAGCGAGGGAGACAAATATGCATATACATATATACATACACATATATATATACACTAGTATTAGGCCCATGCTTCGCATGGATTGTTATAATTTTCTTGTTGAACAAATCTCTATGTGATAAATCAACATATTTATAATAAATATATTATTGGGCAAAACTCTTGCTTATGTCTTCCAAAATAAATTAATATTTTGATAAATATAGTCTAGAAGTCCAATTTTTTTTTTTTGTTGGTTAATAACTGAAGTATACACAGTTAAACCCATGGTCATGTTGTTCAACATAATTTACGAAAAAGGTAATTTTAATTGTACTTATTTGTAACCGATTATTTAAAATATTTAATGAATCCATTTTTCGTTTAATTGTGAATGTACCAATCCCATCTATTTGTACTAAGTCCTAAAATACTACTTGGATTCATTCTAATTATTCTTGAATTGCTACATATTTACTAAATGACATCTCCTTTGTTATTGCTATTAATCAGAGTATCATTCATTAAAAAATAAAAATATCCTTAGTTAGAAAGTTTAATTACAAAAATGGATCAATGCATGCATAATAAGTTAAAAGAAGAAGCCTCAATTACAAATATCCATTAGGTACAAAAGTTAGATTTAAAAAATTCAAAATCATCAATTAATATCATCAAAATGCAAAGGAGAATCAAAGAGTTCGTAGTCATTATGCACATTCTTAATTAGTATTGGGATTCTGACTAAAACTAAGACCTTTTCTTTGGCGATCTAAAATGTTTGTAAATATATGTTATGAACTATAATAAAATAGTTATTTTCAATCCTATTTCTAAAAAAATGGTATTTATATATTCTTGACCCATGATTTTATCATTTTTATTTTTATGATATTAAGATTACAAATGCAAGATTTGTGTAAGGTTCTAAAAGGATCTCAGTTCTATTAAAAAAAGGAGGAGAGAAACTAAACTTGTCATCTTAGTAACTTTTCCAATACCTCAACAATCATCTAGTCATTTTTTATGTATCCCCATGACAATAGTACTAAATCAATAAATTATCCAACACTCAAAACATAATAAGAGTAATAAACTCCTTTGAAAAAAATAATATAAGTATAAAATATAAAATAAAAATATTTTATGAAAACAACCTTCCTCCACAAATTATGAAAAGTAATTTTTTGATGTTAGCACCAACTTGGCCTACTACTCTTAAAGCATATTTTCATAAGGCTTTTTTTTTTTTTCAGGGAGAAAAGTTGAAATATTGGAACTAATCCATGCAAAATAGGTTAAAAGAAGAAGCCACAATTACAAATATTGATAGTTACAAAAGTTTGATTAAAAAAATTAAAGTGTCATCAATCAATATCTTCAAAATTTTAAAAAGAATCAAAGAGCTAATAGTTGTTTTACCCATTCTCAAAAATTAACATTAAGACTAAAATTTAAACCATTTTTTTGGGCGAACTAAATATTTGTAAATATACATTAATGAAAATATGATAAAATAATTAATTGAAATCATAATTTTTGAAAATAATATTCATAATATTCTTGACCAACGATTTTACCATTTTCTATATTTATAATATCAAGATTATGAATATAGAATGCGTACATGTTCTAAGAAGATACCAATTCTTATTTTTAAAAAAAAGAAAACTCAAAACACAAAATTGGACTTGTAATTTTAAGCACTTCCAACATACAAAATTAAACCTATAAGTTGAATGCCTACAATAATTTTATCCAATTACTTTTGCTAATAACTCTTACTTAATGCCTTAATCAATATTTTAAAAAGGAAAAAAGAAAAAAAATACTTATATCCAATGAATGATTGCCAAGTGTCAAAATATGGTGTGATAACTCAGTTTTAAGTATAATGAGATAGATACACACACGCATAACAATGTTGTTAAGCATTCATTATAAGAGCATCTGTAATCCTTAGAATGTGATTCACACTCGGAGCTCACGATCTAACTGTGCAATCAAAACCATCTACGGGCCCTTGGCTCATTAGGCATTCTATTACAGCGATCCATTCGTTTCCTTGTTTTGGGGTTTTTGGTCAGCCATTAGTTAAACAATGCCGCTTCTATTAGGTCATCCTCCATTCGGGGGACAGGGGGCTTGAAAAGAAAAGAAAAAATACACGTTAGGTTTTGTGGTTTTGATTGTTGGATAAAGGATAACGCAATCTCTTGGGCCAGGCTCCATGAATTGATTAAAAAAAACAAATAAATAAAATAAAAATTCAGCCCACATGATCCCTATTGTGTGGGGCAGTGTTACTAAACAACCATTACAAGTACCAATACACAAAATGGCTCAGATGTTTAATGGTAAAAATAGTGGAATCACATTTGACATATAACAAAAAAAGTGGAATTATATAGACACTCCACCACAATTTAAACCCGCAGTTACAATATCAAAGATCAACTTAGATAATCAGAAAAAAGTCAAAGCACTTCCACTGCAAGAGAGGAATGAAGACAATTAAAAATATTTAATTGTGGTCACCCTGAAAAATATATTTTTTGATAATCCAAATTAAATTTCTAATAGAAATATGAATGATTTAGAGTAGGGGCGGATAATGCACTGAGTCGGATTGAGTTAGGGTTGGTCTGTTTACAAAGTGGCTAAGTCAAGATTTTTACGTAAATAAATGGGCTGGTTGGGTCAGGTCGACCCACCTTTGATTTATTTTAAAATGGAATAAACATGCATAAGAAAACTATCTATGATAATTATTTTTATATATAAAATGTTGTTAATAAATTTAACTAATTGTAGCACATAAACTAGTGTGACAAGTAGGTTGAAAAAATAATGGATTATTCAAAGGGTTATTAACGGGCCGACTCCGTCCGATCTGTTAATATATTTTAATGGATCGGTCTATTATCGATCAAATTCTTTATTGGTCATATTGTAAATAAATCGATTTATTTAACTTAATAAATATTCAGTCCATTATATAAAATGATAGACCTTTACCTACAATTTCGAAACTTAAAATTTGCGTTGCAAATGCTCCTCCCGCATCACGCCAGGAGTTTAAGTCCTGTTTACACGGCCATCCTCACTGCTTCTCAAATATATAACAACAAAACAAAACAAAACAGGGGGGGAAACAAAAATTAAAACCCCCCAAAAAAAAAGAATTAAGAAAACAGGTAAAGGCCCAAGCTACACTTCTTCGGATTGGGCCAAAAAATGGAGGCAGCCTGATGAGAAGGGCTTTTTATCAAATCCAAGAGAAAGTGCGCAAATAAAAAGGAGGCGCGCTGTCTAGGGTTTCTACATTTGTAGGGTTTTCACTTTCACCAGCTAAAAAACCTTCTCAAGTGCTTCTCGTCGCCCACAGGCACGGCAACAGTACGAAGAACCCTGATACACCATGGCCGTCGGGTCTCTCTCTTTCTCTCACCTCCCAATCTCTCTCATTACCGCCCATGGCCTTCATCTAAAGTTTGATAATCTGATCTGGTGTTGGTGTTTTGCAGGAAGAACAAGAGGATTTCCAAGGGTAAGAAGGGAGGAAAGAAGAAGGCGTAAGTTCCTTCATTCATCTACAAATTTCACAATTGGTATTTGATTCAAGGGTTTTTTGAATGTAAATGTGAAATTTTAGTCATGTTGTCCTGATGAGAGAGTCGATGATGTTTTCATGGCAGAACGGATCCCTTTGCCAAGAAGGATTGGTACGACATTAAGGCTCCTTCACTCTTCCATGTGAGGAATGTTGGAAAAACCCTAGTTACTCGTACACAGGGTACCAAGGTACTTATCTCATTCTCTTTCTGATTTGCCATAGCATGCGAGTCACATCATTCGATCGATGTTAAATTGGATATTATCCTGAAACATGTTAATTGAAGGATTCCTGCACTTGGATTGAGTTTAAGTTGTTGTATTGGCAATTTTGAACCGACGATGCCTTCGAACTGTAACTAATCAGTGAATTTACATGCTTTGAGCAATTACTTGGCACAATTGTTCGGTTTCTCGTTGAAACATTGCTAAAGTTAACATTTTTAGTGCCTTGAACTACATCGAAGTTGTGGGAAGTTTGTTTATTAGAGTGTTACATTAAATTGATCATATTAGTTCTCTTGTATTTCGAGTATTCAGTTGATTGGTGAGCTCATTGGTGTTTAGAATCGTTTCAATTTGTTTGTGTGCTCTTTCTCAGCGTGTATGCTCTACTAATTTTTTCACCCGAATCACTTGTTGAAAATGATATTTTTTAAAAATAAAACTGATCGTTAGTTATGATATATGTAGTAAATTTTGTTCAGAAGTGGACGCCGCGCCTCCTAAGTAAGAATTGATTTTAGCATTGTCATTATCTCTTTCTCATTCACTTTCATTCCGTCTGGTTTGCTAGTTTGCCAATAGGGTCCCTTGCTCTTTTTATAAGATCATTGAGCTTTCTGATGTTTCAATCTGTTCCTCTATTGCTTCTAGTGTATACTCAGTTTCATATATTAATCTGACTTTATTGTCTCCTTTTGTATTTGGTACGTGTGTTGTCTCTAGGACCAGGGGTGTTGTGTGCAACGGTGAACTTTATTTGTTTGATAGGGTATTGAAGAAAAGCTTCTGCTTGATTGCACTTGGTTTGTTAGTTCTTTTCTTAGAAGCTGTGAGATGAAATGTGCCCTGTTGATGGGATTTATATGGATAATGACAGATTGCTTCTGAGGGCCTCAAGCACAGAGTCTTTGAGGTTTCACTGGCTGACCTTCAAAATGATGAGGATCAGTTCTTCAAGAAGATCCGCCTGAGGGCTGAGGATGTCCAAGGTCGTAATGTGCTCACCAACTTCTGGGTGCGTACAATCTCAATTAACATTGTTATTATTATTACCCTATATTTTCATGTCTGTCAATGTATGAAACCTGAATTAAAATGTTCCATGTTGAAATTATAGGGTATGGACTTTACCACCGATAAGTTGAGGTCTCTTGTTCGCAAGTGGCAGACCTTGATCGAAGCACATGTTGATGTTAAGACCACCGACAACTACACCCTTAGAATGTTCTGCATTGCATTCACCAAGAGACGTCCCAACCAAGTCAAGCGAACTACCTATGCTCAATCTAGCCAGATCCGCCAGGTCTGTTGAAACGCTCTGCAGGGGATCCTTCTGTAGATCTTCTCTGCCTAGGTTGACACAAGAACTCATTTTCCCTTTTTTTTAATGGACAGATCCGTCGTAAGATGCGAGAGATCATGGTAAACCAGGCTAGCTCCTGTGATCTTAAAGATTTGGTTGCTAAGTTCATCCCAGAGTCAATTGGTAAGGAGATTGAGAAGGCTACCTCAAGCATCTACCCCCTTCAAAATGTTTATATCAGGAAGGTCAAGATCCTCAAGGCTCCCAAGTTCGATCTCGGCAAATTGATGGAGGTAAGTAGCCCTAGCCATTAATGCTTTGTTCTGTTTAACTTCTAGTTGAACTATTGGTCAAGCCATCTCCATGGTCAGAGTGAAGTATCTACGCTTTCTTTATTTAGTGGTGAAATCACACTTGTATTTATTGGTTCTTATGTTCATTAATGTAGGTTCACGGAGATTACTCAGAGGATGTGGGTGTGAAGCTGGACCGGCCAGCTGATGAGACCATGGCTGAAGGAGAGACTACTGAGATTGTTGGCGCTTAAGCAGTCTTTGAATTGCATGTTGGTTGTTAAAATTTGCTAGTTTATAGACGCTGTTTAGCAAAATTTTCCAGTAAAAGTTGGTTAGCTGAAATTTTGCAGTTCTCTTTTAATGTTTTTGTCAAAGGTTGTGTAAGATGATTTTGGTGGAGAAATTTACTATGCTCTGCGATTGTTCCAACTTTTGAGTATCGGTTCTGTTGTTTTTCAAAAATAAAAATGTGTTACTGCAGTTTCCCTTCGGCAAGGTATTGCACTAGTGATAATTTTCAAAGTTTAGGACCTGAGTGCATATTAGATCTCTTGAGTGCTCTAGTGGTGGTGGGTTTGTTTTTTTTGGGGGGGGGGAAGGAGTCATCAGGGGTGTGGGCTAAAGATTTCTACAGTTCTACCCTTATTTCTGGCATTCATGCTAATGTTGATGACTTGATGGTCGTCACATTTGCGTCATTTGGCGGTCATCACTTGAAACAGTTATCAAAATAAATTTTGCCAGTGACAACCGTCTTTGCCTGCACGCTCCTTCCGTTGATCAGTCACCAGTTTGCCATAGCACAAGGGTTCAAGAGCTGCGGGATGATGATATAATGTGGCTTAAGGAAGTAAATAACTGAGTATGTTCCAAATTAAAGAGGCTTTTCACCCCAGCATCTCCAGTTCTTTCCTTCCAATGTTTTTATGGTTCTTTGTCGATTCCCCATCACCGATGTTGAATCATGTCTTTATTTAGTGATCCAAGCTGAACCCTAATGAGGTAGTATGCGAAAATCTTTTGCCGAGAGTGCTGAATTAAACACGAAGCTGAGGAAACGTGGCTGTAATGGTCACCAATAAAAAAAAAGTGGCTGTAATTGTTGCCTCGTTTGTGACATACTATAATTTTGCAAAAAATTTGGAACGACATTGCAAAACTATGTAACTATCTCAATTTTAAAAGAAATGCATGTATTAACTTGTTTATCACATTCATTAAATCGAATCGAAATTGTGACAAAACAGTAAAAAAAAAAACAAAAACGAGTATGGCCATAGGTTCGCAAAATTTTAACTATAGTATTTTACTGGCATATACTATGGGGGTGTTTGGTAACAATAGCTTTTTGAGAAAAAATAGCTGTTTGAGAGGATTTTGGCTGTTTTGATCAAGTCAAACTGGTAAAGAGCTATTTACAATAGCTGTTTGGCTCCAAAAAGCACTTTTTGAAAAAGCTATTCTCATTAGCCTTTTGAAAAGAGTTTTTTTGTAGAAATGACATAATTATCCATAAGTTTGAAAAAATTACACACATTCCATTCAAAACTAATTCATAAATAAAGGCATAAATGAAATTTTATCAACATATTGTTTAGAAACAACTAATTTTTACCAAACATTTTTTTTAAAAACAGCTAATTCAAACAGTTAATATAAACAGCTAATTCAAACAGCTAACAACTGTTTACCAAATATGACCTATATAAATACTGAAAGTAAAGAGCCCTAATATTTTAAGCTCTCGAATTAAGCCAATTAATTTGCGATTGTATCGAATTTCTTTCGTTCTTTTAAATAAAAAGGCCTCACCTTCAGACCCGTACCCGAAGCACAACCAAAATGGTACCCAACAACCGAGTTGATTACAAAATCCGGAATATTATTCTAGAAACTTTAAAGTATGTTGCACCAGCTCTCCTTGTGCTTTGATGGCTCTGCTTATATGTTGGTTTGGCACAGGGTCAAGCGTTCAAGGGCTGGTGAGGGGGTAAATCAAAGAGGTATTCTAAAATACTTATCTTTTTTTTTTCTCTTTTATATATTCTGGAAAATTTTTTCCCTGACAATTTAAAGGAGCTAAATATTTCAAGAAGCTTCTTGTAAATAAGCCAATCGAATAGTTGATTGCATTCTCTTTTATATATTCAGAAAAAAATTTTCCCTGACAATTTAAAGAAGTTAAATATTTCAAGAAGCTTTTTGTAAATCAGCTGATCGAATAGTAGTTTTGCAATCAACTAGATCATACCTGCCGATTTAAATCTGTTTATTATTTGTCTCTTTAGACTTTGATTACTTTATTGAGAATCAACATTGAAATGGTCAATCTAAAGATGCAGGGTATAGACTTCCCCACTAATAAGTTGAGTCTCTAGTTTGCCAGTGGTTTGGTCTAGATCGAAGCACATGTTTATGTTTTTCAACATTGGGCCTTTGTTTATAAGAGTTGAGCTACTATTGATATATAAACTGATAGATATCTCTTATCACACATTTTAACTATTAAAACCCAAGACTTTGCTTAAGAAAAACAAGTGTCAAACAATTTCAATCAACTTAAGTCACTTGGTAAGGAGATTGAGGACGCTACCCCAAGCATCTACCCTCTACAAAATGTGTGCATCAGGGTGGTCAAGATCCTCAAGGTTCCCAAGTTCGATCTTTGCAAATTGATGGAGGTACGAAGCCCCTATACATCATTGCCTGTCCAAGGTCGATTAGACAATATGTCCTTTTATTTGTTGATGGTAGAATTACGGTATCAAAACTACAAGTGTATTCTTAGCTCTTACGTGTATCCATGCAGGTTCACGGAGACTACTTAGACGAAGTGGGTGTGAGGTTGGATCGGTCAGCCGGTGAGACCATTGCCGAACGAGAAGCAACCTAGATTGTTGATGCTTAAACAGTCTTTGAATAGCATAATAATGGTTGCCAAATGTGCTGGTTTGCCAACGCTATTTAGCAAAATTTTCCAACGAAATTGAAGTTAGCTGAAATTTTGCATTATGTTCTTTGTCAAGGGTCGTCATGTGTAGAGGATTCTGACAGATACGTTGACTGTGCTCTATTTTTCTTATTTCTGAGTAACTAAAAAAAGATCAACTAAAAGAGATTATTCTAAAATACCTCTCCTTTTTTCACATGTATTTCTAGTTCTTTCTTTGAGTCTTGCATAAGAATGTTATGCTGTTAAAAATTTCATAATTTAATGATTGAAATTGGACCCTAATGGCATCATAGTAGTATGCATTTGGGGGGGGGGGGGGGCGAGGGGGAAATATAGTTTGAATACAAAAAATGTGAGTCCCATTAAAATTGAAAATCATGTTATGTAGCTTTTGCCAAGCGCCACAATCTTAAAACTATATTTATAAATCAATATTGTAGTAATAATTAATAATTATAATTATAATTATAATAATTAATTAATACCAGTAATACTAATTAATAATTGTTATTATTATTATTATTGTTATTATTATTAAACAATAATTACAATAATACTTATCATTAATATTATTAATAATTATATCATTAATGTTAATTATAATTATTAACAACAACAACAACAACAACAACAACAATAATAATAATAATAATAATAATGATGATGATGATGATGATGATGATGATGATGATGATGATGATGAT
>JACYFF010031955.1:10873551-10918260 GCA_017589665.1 Selenicereus undatus | reverse complement strand
ATGATGATGATGATGATGATGATGATGATGATGATGATGATGATGATGATGATGATGATGATGATGATGATGATGTTATTGATTCCAGAGAGTTGGTGACTTGAACCTTCTTAGAAATGGAAGGGTTCAAGTTCCTTAAGATTGAGGGGAACTTGAACTCTTTAGGTATCAAGTTTTATCCCCTTAAAGTGCTCACCAAACACAAAAGAGTGGAACTTGACACCTAAAGTTTCAAATTCTATTTCATTTTATCTCACCAAACAGTTCCTTAGTCTACTTGTTCGGAGCTTAGCAAAATACTTGGCTGAATCAAACCGACTGTGGTATCAATTCCAGACGGCCCAGGCCCGTAGCCGAGCCACAGCCAAATCTTCATTCTTAATTTGTTACCAAATTGGTGGTGGATTCATCACCAGCCCTTCCTGTACTCGATTGGCAATGACCGTTTGCTGGTCTGCCACAAGGTCTGGGGTTCAAGGGCTGGTAGGGGAGAGAGAACAAGAGAGAGATTGTGAATCCAAGAGGTATTCTAAAATACCTCCTTTTTTCTCTCTCTCTCTCTCTTTGTAATGGATCAATTTCTTCCGAAGAATTTTAAGAAGCTAAAAATTCTAAGCAGCTTCTCATAAGTAGCATAATTTCTTCAACTAGATATACTCTTCATAATTTGCCTCTTGGAACTATTTTATTTTACACTTTTTTAAAAACAAGATTACCAACATGGAACTTTTTTTTAAAAAAAAGTTGTACTGTAGTACTCTTCTTATATTTTGTTAGGTCATTAATATTCAATAAGGAATGTGAAGTCGCCAATCCAGTAAAAGAAAAGAAACAGAACTTATAGTTGCCGCTTTAACCCTCATTGTTTTCCGGTACTGACACCAATTCTATCAAGTCGAATGTACAAGTGAGATCCAATCTGAATTTGAAGTAGGAAAATACAATTGAGATCCAAGCTTGCGATGAATTGATCTAAACTGAACCAATTTCCAAGACGAACTAATCCAGACACCCAACTAAACCCATACGAGTGGCCATCCAGTTGAATATACCCTTAGCTGAAATTAACACTAGAATCCATCTGAAGATGTGATGTGTGCTTGCCAAATCTGAAAACAATATGTGGTATGCTTCAATTGATGAGAATGATATCCACAGAACTCAGAACCGGACCTGTTAACAATCTTGCCACAGCAAGGACATGCTAGTTATTCAAGCTACCTTCACTAATGAAAGCAAGTGAAAAGCAGCAACTCATACTAGTATACAACCACCCAACTAATGAAGCACCAGTTTGGTATTACAGCTATTGAGAGACAGCTAACTTCAGGAATTTCTAGACTCAACAAAGTTGACTGTCAAATTCATTTCCTCAGCCTTACAGTAATGGGAAAAAAAGACATGGTACTCCAACATTGGAAGGCAGTTGGTTCGAAAAATCCAAATCCAGAAGCAGTTCGATTAGCAAGAGCTGGATGACGACAAGGTGGTTCGGAAATTTCTGATACTGGCACTCTACTTTGAGGTATCCCCAGCCTCAGTTGTCTTGGCGTTCAGGGGGCACTGAGAAACATATGGTTTGAGCTGCAAAAAAAAAAAAAGAAAAAGGCGGCAAGATAATGAGTTCAGCTACATGAAATATGAACAAAAGGTTTTAGAGAATTAGCAGAAATTTAAGAGTTAAACCAAGTTTGATGTAGAAGTCAACGACTGTTTTAGGTAACATTAACATATAATATATGCCCAACAATGTTTAGCTGAGAGGACTGGCGGTCAAAAACGGAAGCAGATCCTTGCCAAAGAATCCCAAAGAAACTGTAGTCGCCTCAAATACAACGACGATTGCAATCCGAGGAAATTCTATCAACACCGCTAATCCAATCCACACAATTGCAAGGCAATTAGCAAACCCAATGAATACCATTGGTAAACATTCAATGGACAAAGAAACTACATCAGACTACTTCTGGGACGCCAACGAAATCCCAACTTTGCTACAGAGATTATTATCAAATCAATCTGATCTTCAGACACCTAGGCATGGAAATGTCAGGCTCTCAGCATTTTAGACTATAAATTCTCAGTTCTCACGTCTTAACTAGGAGGAAGAAGAGTTATGTTGATAACCTTGCTTACGCAACAACTTATGATATGAACTACAAGGCTGCAACGTTCTACAATGCTTAATATAAAAATTGACAACAAAGCAGCGACACGATCAGAATTTAACATATGGAAAGGAAAGCAAACAAGGGTTAGATTTTGGTGCATTCAATGTTCTAGATATTATCGTTGACCCCGCTGTATTAGTTATCCTTCAAAATCCAACAATCCATTCACCGGAACCTAAAGATCCCTTTTGTCATCAAAGCTTAGAGCTTTTGCTAGCAACTCGAAGAGACGATTTACCCATGTACATGCACCCTTGATCCCCATGTACACGAAGGCCATTTAAATGGTTTGCACAATTTGCACGAGACACTTAGCACCATCAACCTTGTCTGCCAAAAGCTTCACAAATAGACACGAGATCATTCCCCAATGTGTTCACTGAGAGATGGATTGTCATCAGCAGGCATAAGAAATTCTCTAATTTTTAAAAAGAAGGCACTCCTGCAAAGATGAAGAACAGTACCTTGAAATCAGTCAAATCAGGTACGACATAGTTAGGCAGCTTTTCTTGCACCACAACATAGCCTCCTGCACCAGATTTCAGGTTAGTAATGAGTAGAACAGTTGACGATTAGAATGAAATCCTTCATGGCCACATTTGATCAACAGTATTGACTTCTATATAATCGACAATTATAGCTTCTACAAGAGGCTCCTTCTGCTTGAACTAACAACAGTAAGAAAGACCTTACTAACACATGTCTGAAACATCAGAGGTGAAGGCATGAAATCCAGAACCAAAACTTCATATGCAAAAACTTCATAAACAAAAACTACGCTGGGAAGGGGGAACAAACTTTTGAACTTCAGAAGAGCTAGGAGATATATCATGCACAATCAACCAGAACCAAGCTGCAAGCATACAAGTGAAGCCAAAGAAGGAAAAGTAAAAGATGACCTGACCTTTGCGAGTGTGAAATCCAGTGGGCTTGCAATTCTTTCCCTTATAATAATTCCTTGGTGCCCTCTTTGAAGAAAGAATGTCAAGTGACGAGGTACGCTTCCTACGCATTGCCCGTCCCAACCCTAGTATCAATCCTAGCGGCATCTTCTTCTTTCTTGATAATTAGGATGTCAAAGAGGTAATCACCAATTCTATCAAGCATTTCAAAGATACGACAATCAGCAAAGAGCTGATAAACTAAATAGGTATTTCTTCTTCTTTTCACCACAATCATATTATGCTTGTGTACAGGTATACAACATATAAAGCTTAACAAAAAAGAATGGCTAGTTTCTTCCTTATGTGTGATTTGAATGAGGCTCAAGAATGACTTCTCATATATCAATCGATTCAACAGAGTTTTACAGAAGATTGCTTTGAATTTTGTTTAAGCAAAACCTTTGACATATACAACTAAATTTTTTGCCATACAACCTGCACTTGCAATCTACTACACAAGAAACACCACCAACACCTAGTGCAGAGCATACAATCTTACCTAAGACAAGTTCATAAGTTGCTCCAAAAAGAACCTCAAACAGTAATAGATACAATGTTTAGGAACATTAAGTTCCTACATAAAGAAAATTTGATCAAACAGCTCTGAAGTAACAGGACAAACAAGCTCTAGGTATCACTCTATTTAACTGGGGAAAAAAATGGTCGACGTGCAAGTACATCATTAAAAAACTCAACAGAAAAAGACGCCAATGAGCAGTCCAAACCGAATTGTCACACCATGCATCACCTCAACATATGCAGGGATCCCCTACATCACATTTTGATCTTGGACCCCAAAGGGGGGGGGGGGTTGCTGTAATAAAAGATCTACTCAACAGGGTGGAAATAATGATAAAGTTACTCAAATCAATTGATGGGATTCACTGCCCAATACTGTGTGAAATTTTCCGTATTTTCATTGGCCATCACTTGTGTTAAGCACAAACTATACATTTAATCCTGATCATTAACTATTACATGAAGCCTGCAAAGAAAGATCCTCAATTGCCCATCCCAATTTCAGAAGTGAAAAGGATGACCTTAATTAACCTAAGCGCGAAACATA
Source organism: Selenicereus undatus (assembly GCA_017589665.1). NCBI lineage: Eukaryota > Viridiplantae > Streptophyta > Magnoliopsida > Caryophyllales > Cactaceae > Selenicereus > Selenicereus undatus. The sequence continues at coordinate 10,914,079 of JACYFF010031955.1, read as the reverse complement.
CAAGCGTCACAAAATACAGTTATGCGCTCAAACAATTTAACCACGATCAAAAGGGCAAATGGGTAATCCCAGAAAACACGAAGAGAGCATATTAATCCATAATACATCTAGCTAATCCATCAGAATTCGATTCTGATGAATCTCAGCCTCAAATTTGCAGTTTCAGAGTGAAATTTGTAAGAAAATCCGTAAATTCGTAATCTTCAAAGAAGAAGAAACTGGAAAATAGCTTCTGAAAATACCTGGAGATACGAAGCAGAATGCCGGACCCAGAGTAGGGGTTTCGGAGAAGCCGGAGCTGGTGGAGAGAGACAGAGAGCGAGGAGGTTCAAGCGAGGGTTTTGGGCCCCAAGTTCTCGTCCCAACCGTTTAATGGCCTATGAGCTCAAGATGGCCCAAACTCTATGTTACACACTGTTGTTGTAAAAACTAAAACTGGCCCATTACAATGCCACAGTGGTTCCCGAATTGGAGGGAGCAAAATAATAGCAACGAGTAGGAACTAGGGACGTCAATCACATCCTATTTCGAGATACACTCGATATGATTCGATGCAAAATAATTCAATTCAGATAATAGAAAAATATTTGAGTCTGAATCCAAAACAAATAATCATCGGATCTAGATCGGATTCGGAGAGAGTTATCCGATCCAATTTTTCAATCTGATTCGACTATTTTGTGAAGTACTTAAAATCCAAGTCCAAAATTTTACAAATCTAAAGTCTACGCTATTTTCTTAACCCTAAGTTCCGAACACCTACCTCCAATTAGTTGCTTACTCGAGACTTTCTCTCTATCTCTTTCTTTGTGTGTGTGTGTGTTAGATTTTTAGCCTCACTCCATTGTCGGCTAGATAATCGATATCATCTGTCTCCTTGTCACTTGTCAGTCTCCCCCAATTTTGCAATGAATGTTCAAATGTTCGGTTGAAGTGACAAAAAAGTTCATGCTATCACATTGATAGGTGGACAGAATAAGTTCGTATGAAAAAGTAGTGCAAAACTATTGTCAAGAAAGGAAATTAATTCGGATCGGATTAAATCCGACTCCAATTCTCTCTGAGTCGGACCGGATTCGGAGGTTTCCTTATATCTGTTGGATCAAATTTTTAGATATGAAACTTTTTTATTTTTAAGTGTAAAAAGTAATATTTTTTTATTTTTAAAAAATGAAGTATAAGTTGTTTTCATCTCATTAGGTCCAACTATATACGACAGCCCAATATACGTTATATTCGCTGAGGAGATAAACGCAGCACACAAATAAAGAAATTTAGACAACAAGATTTGATTCTGTAACTCTTATATAAAAAGAATATTTGGTACCAATTGAGCTACTAACTTTCGATAAAAATTATAAAATACATACTATAGTAATTCTTTACCTTTTTTCCTAACTAACCCTGAAAAATTAGAACCCTATGTACACCGACCAATCATTTTGCCCTTAAAATATTAAGATTAAAAAAAAAACCCTAAAAAGAAGAGGGGAAGACACTAATTACATATTTGCATGCATGGGAATAAAAGGGGGCGGGAAAGATTGACCATAGTCACGTAGTTGTTAACACGCGTTGCCATTTATTACACTAGTTCACTCTCCTTTGGTTTCTCATCGCTTGCCCTTGAAATATGCAATTATGCATGCAAGGCTCGTGGAGTGTTTAATGGTAATTAATATGGATGTCATTTACATCATACCAAAAAAATAGGGTAAAGCACAAGATAATATAAGAGCCAATTGTGACGTGTGATTTATAGCTACAGTTATAAGGGATAAAACATCAACTTTCATTTTATTTTAAACACTTTCGGAGCCAAAAAGTTTAAAAGTTGAGGAAAGGAAAACAGTGAGAAAGTAAGTCAGAAAAGGGGGGGGGGGGAATTCTAACGTCATTATGATTGGTTCGTTTCAATTTTTATTTTTAAAAAATCTCCTTATTTTTATGGTAATATTTTCTATTGAATTGTATCATATCATGTCAGTACAAACTCAGTACCCATTTTGTTATTATCTTTAGAACAATTGTTTTACTATCAAGCTACACTAAAAGACAGCAAAACGTCCAAAAGATTCTCCTCTGTATAATTTATTTAATTTCTAAATAATTTGATTTTCAAGCCAACTTTTCATTTCATCGCACTATTAGAGTATACCAATATTCTTTTTTCAAGATTGCTACTAAATTAATTTTAAATGAGGCATACAGCAAAAGCTAAGAAAGTAACTAATTGAAAAAAAAGACTATCAATTAAAGCATATATATAGCAATCAAGTGGCTGAAAATACGAGAAACATAGTAATAATGAATGATAACCAGCTTAGCCAATTAAAAGATGACCACGAAGTGGCGTGAAAATGAAATGGAGTGATTAGACATGGGGCTCTTTCGAATGGAAGTGCTTCAGTCTTTGTCAATATGTCCCGCCTACCAATTAGATGTTGTCACCTCGACCCGTTGTTTTTCTTCAGGGTACTTATATAGTTGGGCAACGTTGATTTAACCTCTATTATTACATCAGTAATTTTTACTGCTGGTATTCCATATATGTGCTAGTCATATCAACATAACCGGCCAGATGACAATCATTACAATCGTCATATTACATCAGTAATTTTATATCTATACATATAAATGAGTAATAACTTCAAATTTACATGTAAAATAGGACCATCTTATATATAAACTTAAACATAAATAAAAGTTAAAGTTAAATTGTCATAATATTATATTAAAATGACAACTTAATCAAAAATTAAGAATTTTGAAGAAAAGTCTTACCTGAATTCCCTCCAAAAAAAAGAAAAATCTTATACAATTAACATTTTTTAGTTTAAAAGACAATAAAAATCAGAAGATTTTTCTCCCTCCTCCTCCACCCCACTCCACAAAAAAAAAAAAAAAAAACTCTTTAAGGAGTTTGTAACATGAATATGCAGACAATGACGTAAAAATGAAAGGCAGAGAATGGAGATGGAGTGGCAACGTTACGTACCATATGCTTAAAGTGGAAAATGAGTTGAAAATTTTGAGTGGATGGCCAATTCAAACTAAAATAGACGTGTCACAGTGCCCGACTTTCTAGACTTTTTAGCCGCTTTTTATGACCTTGGATCACACTACAACACACGAATAATTTGCTTCTGGTTTTCCTTCTCCTTTCCCCCCCCCTTTTTTTTTAAACCTTTTGATTTTTAGATGAAGACAGCAAAAGTTGGACTCCTATTGTGCATCTTAGTTCAAAACGTACGGACCTATCAGAGTGCCACTCTCTTTTGAATTATGTTTACTCTTAGGTTGTGTTCGGCAATAGTATTTTGAGTAATATTAATTTATATTAATTAGATGATTCAACAGCTAAATTTATCGAAAATATTTATTTCAACTGATCATCGAAACAACTATCTACTAATAGATAAATTAGAAATGATATCCGCTACCTAAACTATTATATGCTGCTTGAATCGCTAATTTACCGAAGATAGTCTTAATATTAATTAGTTGGGGTAAAAAGAGAAGACCAACAAGAATTTTTGGACCAACTTAATTAAGTTTATTAATTGTATCAGATATGAATATATGAAAATTATTAGATTAAATTAATTAATATCGATAGTCTGACTTATAATCTTTTCTGCGTTACAATTATGTTATCATGAATTCTGACTAGTTAAGTTGACTTGTGTTCTGTTCATGACAAAATTAATCTCCAAATTCCAGCTCTCTCTCTATATATATATACTATCATGCTTGCTCTCATGACAAGATTAAGCAACTAGGATTATGTTGACAATTATTCCTTGGCAAACTCATCACGATGAGTGATCTCCGGTGTACCAATGCAAGGAAGGAGCTTGATCAACTGAGAATATATTGCATGGCTCTTCATAATTGCTAAACATGCCCACTTCTTCTACCCTTGTTATCTGATGGCTTTGGTAAGCCTTGCAAGGCTGAAACCCATCCACCGTCGAGCTCGTTGCAAAAGGGAAGGGATCGAATGTCCAACGCGAAGAGGATGAAGATGATGACACTGAGAATGGGATGTTCATGGAAGTGCTCTCATTTGAGGTGACCCGAGAGTTGGATGGGGCTCGAGTTGAGAGATTATTAGGCCTGTTCTCTAGGGCTTTTGCTTCAATCTTTGCCTTCAAGTCCTTAAGCTGGAGAACATGTACATTGGGAGAAACTTCAATTTTATACTAGGAATTTGATGCGTGTTACTATGATAAAGCTGAGATTTTAGACTTGTTAATTAGTTGAATATTAATTACTATTAAAAAACGTACATACATACATAAGCAAAATGGTAAAATTGACCAATATCACAATTTCATCAAAATTAAATAAACATATGTTGTCCATATAGACGTAATACTGAAACCTATAAATCTATTAATGATCAAGGTATCACTCTTCTGTTAATATAGAGATATGCCCACGACATGGCCTATGTATGGGCCTATGGGGTGATAACACTATAAGATTTGACTCTAGCATAATACTTAAATAATAGCATTATCCGTGCATGCCATCAAGTTAATAGTCTTTTCCTTTGGAAGTTAAAAGTAAATTCTTGCAATAGATTAGTTGAGCTACTAATCTTTCTAGGAGAAGAATATCATGGATATGCTGATGGTATGGGACAAGCAGTTTTCTACCTAGAACACTATATATACTGTTCATCCTATTTATGGCCACCTACTTGTCATGGCCAATAATTAGATACTATTGATGGGATGATGATTCTTACTTGGTTCTAACAGGGGTTGATGATTGTGATGTATTTTGCAAGTACCACATCATAATTCTTATACTGTTTAGAAACTGTAAACATACGAAGTTGGTTTAAATTACACGTAAATATACCTGTTACATTACAGGAGAGCATTATCAAATGACAAAGCTAGTGTAGTCAATCGTAATTATAATCTCAATCATTAGGTTAAAATTATACTGACAAGTAGATTCAATCATTCTCAACAATGAAACGTGCTAAATAGACAAACAAGATTACTATTAATTGTATATACAATGATGTGATTGGACTACTGTAAGAATTTTCTGATAGGTAGAGAAGGCCAAAAATATGCTGGTCCAAATATTTGTAAGCACATTTTGCACCCCTTCTAACAGGTAGGTTTGGTAATACAAATTCACTTTTATTTGCATGAATCTCTGATGTTTGGATACATTGTAGATTTGTAGGCCTGTGGTTTACATAGAAAAGAAAAAGACCACACAGACCAGCTAGAAACATTGAACCACACTACTTTCCTGTAATGGTACCTTCTTTATAAGAAATAGACAAAGGAGTGCTGATCGCATTTATGAAGACAAATTTGGTAGTTGGCACAGCTAGATATATTGCTCGTACGATGTAGCATATATTTATGTGAAAGTATTTTTCGAAAGCAAAAAGATAAATGTCTTCCTACAAGTTAAGATACATTTTAAGTGTTTTATTTTGGCTTAAAAATTATATTACAAAGTTTTTAAATTAAAAAAAATAGTATAATTGAATAGTAGAAGTATATTACAGTTTATAAATGGGGTAAAATAATATTTTTATGCATAATTTACTGCATTTCTATAATACGAGTATAATATTATATGCCCCACAGATAGGGTTGATCCAATTAGAAATGTCATTTAATACTTTGTCGATGTAGCCGATACATATTTAAGTTTAGCCATTTAGAATTAAGTGTAATCATTTAAAATTTGATGGTTTTAAAATTAATTACAAAATACGCAAATTCAGGATGATGCAAGACTCTTTTGTAATTGCTCTATTATATTTGGAACCACACTGAATGTTGTTACAGACTTGACATATATCTTAGTCAATTACTATTGCTTAATTAGTATCAACGAAAAATATAGCTAATGCAACTGGCAATAATTATAGTATACCTTGATCAGTTGTTCTACACTATATTTTTACTATGTTCTATTTTTCTTGTTAAGATATATGGACTGATGTTTTACACAATGAGAGATGTGTTTCTGTTACATTCGTTTTGAAAAATATACTGAATGTTACTCAAAAAAAGAAGGAAAGAGACATTGATATGTACCTGGGAGAGTAGGGCTAGTTTCTCTTGCTCAAGTGAGCCATAGTCATGCTTAAGAGCATCATAGCTAGCTCTAAGCTTACCGTACTCTCTTTCCAACTGCTTCGTCTTCCACCGGGCGCGACGGTTCTGGAACCAAATGGCAACCTGCCTAGGCTCGAGCCCGACTTCTTCTGCAATCATGAGCTTCCTTTCAGGCTGGAGCTTGTTCTCCATCTCAAAGTGTTTCTCCAAGGCCTTCACTTGTTCCATGCACAACCTGCTCTTTCTCATGCACATCTGCCCACCACTTATCGATCTGCTCTCTTCGTAGTCCTCCTCCTCTAGCCTGTCTAACATTGCTTGGAATTCCCCACTGTATATTGCCTTCTTCTTCTTCTGCCCCATCTCTTTTATGTCACAAAAACAAAAAGGAGAGGAATTTAGAAGTGGGGTTTGAAAGTTCATATTTATGTTTAATTTGCCGTCATATATACCATTCACAAGTATAATGTTTTTGAATAGAGGGCTCCTTTGCAACTCTATTGCATATTTTATGACACTATATTTTATAACTATGACCTAAACCTACATGTTGTATAAACTACTAAAATTTTAGAAACAGAAGCTAAGCTTACTGAAAAAGAAAATAGATTTGCAACCATTATTTTTTTGGGGGTGGGGAGAGAGAGAGAGAGAGAGAGAGACCTTTGGAAGCAACATTCATTGACGCCATAACTCACAGGAAAAATCTTTTGGATGGCGATGAGATGATGATGATGAAACTGAGTATTCCTAATTATGTGATGAGATTTTCCGGGTTTTGTGGTGTGTTTAATGGAGGACAAGAGAAGCCATTATTATTGTATAGTAAGGCTGGCCCAGCCCCTCAACAATTTATAAATAGACAGTTCCTGTTAAACTATCGGAGTAAGGAAGTAAGTGTTGTACTAAAATGAAAGAATATGAAAATGGGCGTTCTCTATTGATAAAATTAAGGCACTTGAATATATATATATATATATATATATATATATATATATATATATATATATAAGCTTAATTGTAAGTTACTCTACCCATTGTCAATTAATTTTGAGATGAAATCTCGTTTGAGCTTATGTACATAATTAACTCCATTTTAAGACTCGATTAATATAAAAGATCTAACGTGATATCAGAGTAGGTCGGCAAAGGTTGTCAAAGAAATTATGAATCTTGCCCCTTCTCAGAAAACAAAAGCAACACTAATAGAAAGAAAATTTAATTTGAAAAAATTGGCTTGAAAGCCGAAGTTATTGATGTTGAGTGAAAGGCAGAAACAGCTTTTCATTTATCATTGTGTCTTTTCTTCACTCACTTTATTTTTTTTTTGTTTTTTTTCTTTTGATGGTTACATGTGTTGGAAAATGACATGGCTACATTTTTACGTATAAATTGGATTTTTTTAAGTGAAAAGATCCAAGTAAGTGGAGTTGTTTTAATTTATTGGATTAAATTCTCAGTTTTTATGGACCACGATTTAGAGATTCTTGTGGCAATACTTTAAAAGTAAAGCATGATTTAAAAAAAAAAGTGTTATGAGATTAGATATCAACAACTTCCAAACTTGGTTTGGCCAACTTTTAAATAATACCCGATGCTTGATTGATAATCTAATAATTGCTTTCAAATTTCTCACGGTGAAGTTTGTATAATAGAATTTCTCCTTTTTTGACCCTATAAATGTTTCTAAGTTCTTTACTAAGTTGTCGTATATGGTAAATGTCTAAGTAGGGATGTGCAAAAAAACTTGAAACCGAAAATCGAACCGAAAAATCGATTAGATGAACAAATTTTTCAAAAAATCAATTTGGTTAACCAAACTGAATTTCTTTGTGGGTTTTCGGTTCAGTTACGGTTCGGACAATTTGAAAATTTGGTTAACCGGACCGAAAATAATTTTGTTTTTTAAAAAATTATACAAAAAAAAATTAGGTAAGAAAGTGCACTATTTTATTATTTATAAATGCTAACCAAAGTTTAATTTTTATACAAAGAATTTAAACATAAAAAATGAAAAATTTAGGTAAGAAAGTACAAGTTTTTTTTAATTTGTAAATGGTTAACCGGTAACCAAACCGAAAAATCGGTTTACTGAACTGAAAACTAGTTAACTGAAATTTTCGATTCGATTACGGTTCGGATTTTGGACGAACCAAAATTTTCAGTTAATCGAAAAAGAGGTTAACCAATTTTCGGTTAACCAGCTTTTTGGTTAACCAAAAGAAGAAAATAGTGAATCATTTTTTTTCTTTTGTAAAATTCGCAATGCATAAAAGGGCATTGTCATTTTACAAGGGAGCTAATCTTATCTACCTTCTAGAAATGTTTCCATAGATGTTACATTTTACAAGATGCTAATCCAAATAGTGATTTACAAAATAACAAAACTTAGTTAGTCCTTTCTTTTATTTAAAAATCTACATATTACGTCAGACACTATCACTTGATACCATCTTTAGCTTATTTTACCTAGAATCCATTTTTATCTAGGGTGTGTTTGGTAGGGGGAAAAATTATTTTCCCAGAAAAATCATTTTTCCAAGAAAAATTATTTTTCACTTGCATTTTCAGCTATTTGGTAGAATGAAAAATCATTTTCTTTCCACTTCATTTTTTGCTATTTAATAAAATGAACCATCCGTCCTCACTTCATTTATTTTTACCATCAATCCCTCCCTTGCTCACTGCTCTGACTCAACTCAACCAACGAATTCTGTTTCTCTCTCCTCTTCAAAATCAAACCCAAAATATCAGTAAGAAAATACGCGTTAATAAACCCATAAAAAGAGAGAGTCAACATTAATGAATCTCAATTTTTTTACTATTGCCAAGGATTACCCAGTTAACTTTGAGTGATATTAAACTCATATTAAAGAAAATGTCGAACTGGGAGACAGTGACTGTCTCAGATTACAAGGTTCTTCAAAAGGGTAACAGTAAATCAGAGAACTCAAGAAATATTTATAGAGAAGGACGATGAAAATCATCAATGAAGATGAAGAACATGAAGAAGAGGAGAAGAATGAGAGACAAAATGAGAGTGAAAGTAGAGTGATTATGGGTACAATTAAAAGAAAATAGAACAAGAGACAAAATTGGGCAACGAAAATTGGGCATGGAAAATCATTTTCCCTACTTTTTCAAGGAAAAACAATTTTCCTTCAAATGGGGTAAAATGATTTTCCCCTCCTTGTTTTACAAAACAACGTAAAATGAAAATATTATTTTCTGAAAAAATGATTTTTTCCCCTACCAAACACACCCCTAATGTTATAGGATTTATGTTCAAAATTCTACCTATATAATTGAAGAGATTAAAATAAAATAGCAAATGGATCGATAAAGAAAACTCATCCTAAGGGCTAAGGAAACTAAGCCAAAAAGGGAAAAAGAGGAAGGATTTCTTTCTTTGAAGAGTGTTGATTTCTGACTTATTTCTGTATGTGACAAGATTTCTAGAGTGTTTGATTTCTAGAGTGTTTCTAAATTTTCATGAAAACTACCAATAAAGGCTTTGTGTGTTGAAATGAAACAAGGCTAAGCTAAGGTGATGGTAATCAATCACAAATTGCCGGAATTTCTCTCTATGAGCTTTTTTCAATGGTTTCTGATTAAGACAAATCATGTAGCAGCCTTCTCCAACCAAAAATAAATAAATAAATAAAAGGGGGAGGGGGGGGGGGAAGAAAAAGCAGTTTTTCAAATAATGAGGCTTAAATTATTAGATATATGAACAAACAAAATCAATGTTCTTTAGGCTTGAAGCGTGGATGTTACGAAAAACCCTCCTTATACTATGCAATAAATCAATATCAAGGCTTGCTGAGATTTGAACAGGAGACCTCTTACTCAAAAAGACTCTGATACCATGTTCAAGAACCAAAAGATTAAGTTGATAGTTAAAGATCCAAGAATAGGTTTATATTTGAACAATTAGGAATGTTTAGCACAATTTAAATTACAAGAATTTAAGATTTTAGGATTTAGACAGAAGCTACAAATCTACAATAAGGTAGGTATGTCTTCGTTGATTCCTGCAATATGACAAGTTGAACTTATCATAGTATCTATTTATGTTCAGCTTCTCCTTTTCAAACTAAATCATATCATTTAAGTAGGTGTTAGCTCTAGTATATATAGTAAATATTTCGTAGGAAATTTTATAACATACCTTTGTTTAAACCTTGCTTACATTAGTACTTATACCCCTTATACACCCTTAAAACCACCTTAAATCAAAGAAACACTTGTACCCAATTTCTACCACAAGCTATTAAAATTGGTTGTTGTATATAATAAGCTATACTCCATTTTAATTTTCCTATAGAAAAGCAAAGACAAATTCTAAATCCAAGTATTTTTGATACTATCTCTACATTTAAAAGGGAATTACTCAATGCTCAGAAACTATAATACATTAATGAATGCTTTTGATTCGAGTGGCCCTCTCTGTATAGAGATTTTTCTTAGAGTCTCAACTTCTAATTCACGTGCCAAAATTCTGTTCACAATGTAGGATTCTCATCTTAGCCTTTTCTCTCTGTCATATCTTCTTGTTTTTTTGGTCTTTTTTTTTGGGTTTTTTTTTGGGGGGGGGGGGGGGGTTGTTCCTCTAGCTTTTAGGACCTATTCTAGATGCTAGATATATAGTACTGTCAGAAGATTAACATTGAGTACTGTCTAATGTCGCTTAATGTGCTAATTATTAAGTGTGTGTACATATATATATATATATATATGTGTGTGTGTGTGTGTGTGTGTATCTTGATTAACATAGATATAAGCTAGAGATGTGAATAACCATCAAAAATCCTAATTAATTTAATACAAAATTACAAAGTATGAGGAAATTATGCAAAATATGCTATATTAAGCTTAATAAATCAAGCATTATCAGGCCTATGTTTGCCTAATGCATGTCATGAGACATAAAGTGCAATGAACGTAGGAATAAATTCAACAAAGGTACCAAACTCTCTTGTTGATGGACTGCACACGGCTTGGAAATTAAAATGAGATTTCCTTTTCGATTTAGGCATTCTGGCGTGTGTTAGGGTGTCGGAAGTCAAAACCACAAAACTTTGCTTTGTACAAAAATTTCAAACCATTTTGACAAAGCACACGACTAACAACAGACCTCAAAATTTTTATTTTTTGGTTTAATCAAAGGTATTCACCGCCGATCGCAATGACTAATCCCCTCACCCTTTGAACTCCACTTAAGGGTAAAGAGTTGGCCAAGAATTGCTTTCCATTCCCAAAGGTCAGGGATTGAACCCCTGACCAATTGGTTAAGGGACGAAGTGAGCTACCACTACGCCACAATCCCTTGGTTTCAGACCTCAATGTATTATATAGTATGAAAACCAAGTTTTAAAAGAATAATTTAAAATGCTTAGGGCCCTTATATTCCATGCTTCTAATTAAGGACACATTTAAAGTTTTAAACCATATGACCGGTGTGTTGACTGTTGACTCATATTATTTGATTGAATTGACCTATTTTATATCTATGCATTTTTGTATTGTTATAATCAATATCTTATATATTACAATTTTTATTAGCACATAACATAATCGTAAGTAACGATTAAGAGACGTTAATAATATTTTTGATACAAAAATGCAAGTTGATGACTTTTGCTCAATTTGTTTCAAGTACAGTTCTACAATTTTTGGCGGGGCAGGGGGTGTTCATATATATTTGATTGCAATTTTTTCAAAATTAATATAAGGGACTCATGTTTTGTAAATTCCATTCTGGTAAAAAGCTACTCGCTAAAAAATAATTTGTATATATGCATGTAGTTTGATCTGTATGTGTTATTGTAGAAGCTGGAGGAGATGAAGATATATATAGTTATTCAAGATTGTGGATAGTATCTATTTAAATATTTTTCTTGAAATAAAGGAAGCATGTATATGTTCGTAACTCAACATGTGCATATTCACGAGCTGACCTATATATATATATATATATATATATATATATATATATGTTCATAAACAAAAGAATAAGTAGTCATGACTTATTATATGCTTTATTTTGAACACACAAGGTCATAATTTATGGTACTCAATATTCATTTTCGTCATCCATAATATTACTCAATTATCACATAGAACATGAATGACATAAATATTTGAATTGTGTTATAACAGGTGATATAATTGGGCGTATTTTTATAGGAAGAGATGCTTAACATCCTTATGATTTTATTTATCCCTATAAAAAAAAAGTTTTTTTCCAAGAAATTGGGGAGAAAGTTTGCAAGAGCCCGCATCCAAAATGGACTATCACACGTTGAAAAAAACTTATTGGAGGGGAAATTCCTAGAAGGACGTGTAAATATGTGCAACAATTTCAACATAATTAAGAACCCACCAGTCGTTATGTACCTTTTGCGAATATGCAATTATGTGCACCCTTAAATTACTCTATCTAACACTATTCCCCTTGTATGATATTGACCACCATATACATACACAAATTTAGTGTCTCAATTAGATGCTCACATGACTATTAAATTCTGGATTATTATTGCATTTTTTTGTGTCCCAACTAGTAATAATATAATTGCATATCGGAACACTCTAGTCATAGTAACACGGATAAATTAGATATATTTGGGAGACAACATGCATATTTGTTGATTTTGAAATTTATTTAGGAAGAAATCGACAGGTTAAACAATTACAGATGACTGCATAGTTATACCTCTTAACACTTTCTTGAAAGACATATATCATGATGATCACCTCAACAAAGAGAAAAAGGAGGATTAATGTTTCTTAGGCGATGATTAAAACAAATGCCAAATTGAGGTTACCTAAAAAGGAAAAGAAGCTTTTGCCATAGTCATAAAGCCTAACCCTATAAAAGTGAGGCAACAAGTCATTGTTAACAAGCCTCCCCCCCTTTTTTTCTCAATACAAAGCTTAAAAGGAATACATAAATATAAGTTAATCACATGGATTATGTACGTATGGTGGTTTGTTGCTTTCATAAGCCTAAGATTAAGACTGATGATGATGATGATAACTAAGTTTTTATGAGTGTGGGGTGGGATGAATGCTTAGCCTTGAAAAGTGACTAATAACAAACATTTAAAATAAAATGCATGGTTGAGAGGTTTTCAAGGGCCACCAAAAGTCAAGCTAGAATTTAAAGGAGGTGGACCACTTCTCTATGCTCCTTCAAATTATTTGCTAAGCTAAATCAGCAATGAACCTTTAGGGCCTGTTCTGTCCGTTGTGATATATAAGTTGAAAATTGGGTAAAGTTGATTGAGATTAGTAGAACTGAATTGAAGCAAATTAAAGTGGGTTGAAATTGATTAAAGTGAACACTCATAGACGTTCATGATTTTTCTTAAAGCACTTGTTTACTTTTATAATAGTGTATTATTTTGTTTTATTACTCTCTTTGCCTATGTAAGTGTCTTCTAAATTGGGAAATATTTTCATTTTAACTTAGTTAAGAGAGGGGTGTTTGAGTACCATTCGGGTTAAAAAAAGTAGACCTTGAGGCTAAAAGCGAAAACTATGTGAAGTAATTGAGAAGGCATATGGCTATTTGGATCACTAGATGAAGAAGTAATAAACAATATTAAGTTTTGTATAAGATTGTCTCATCAAAATTATATTATGAAAGAATGATTTTATGGTGCCTGTTAATAATTAATTGGTGTAATTAATGAAAGATGATGCCTTCACTCAGCAAAGAATCCAAACCTGTCACTAATTGAAATCTGCAATTAAAAAGAAAAAGGCCATATTCTCCCTATAGCGCACTATCGATAAGCATCGACATAACTTTTGAAGTATACATGGATGAAGGAATTTTCCCAACTAACAAATCAACACTGCATTACATCCTAGAGCAACTAGACTTCATGATCTTTATAATATACCTAAAACAAAAATATATAAACTACAAGGATAAAGAAGCACTGTATACAGCTTTTTGTACAATCCCACATCAAGGTACAAAGAAGGGAGTGTGTATGCCCAGCTGGTGGGCATCTGCGGCAAATTGTGGTTCAGTCGACCTGAGTTTGGATCCGTAGATGGGTACCTCTAAGTCTATTACGCAGGCATTAGAGGTTTACCTCTCTCAATTGTAGGCACCTTTTTGCTTTTGTCTCCAGGAATTGTTAAGTCATTTGAGTCCTCCCTGCAGCTCTGTGGCTTTTTTCTCCGGGATGGCGGTTGGGATTGATGAGATTGACTTTAGAATCAACTTTCTGCAGCTCTTCCAACCAGGAGATGGTTCAAGGTCATAGTGAGGAGGTGAAACTCTCTTACTATTAGGAGATGTAGAAGTAACACAAGAAGGGAGGGTGTAGTCTCTGTTGAACGCTGTAGGGGCTTCATCCTCTGGGCCTACCTCGAGATCTTCCTCGAAAGAAGTTTCGTCTAATTTGTCACTTTTCTGGGTTGTGCAGGATTGAAGGGCTGAAGGAAACTGCGAGGCTATGCCACCAAAGTGAAAAGGCCGCCTCACTGCTTGTCTGGCACTGATACAAGGGAAGACATCAGTCCTGAAATGCATAATTCACGAAGAGATTGGTGTGTCCTAATCCTAGACAAAGGATGATCAATAGATCAGCTGAGAGACGCCTGTTTTCTTTATTTTTTTTTAAAAAAAGAAGAGTCAAAGGAGCGAAGAAGGCCAATGTATGAAACTTAGGTCTCCGGACAACTGAGCTAGGTAACACCACAAAAATGGTTACTACCTCAGACTGATTGAAGGCTCTGGTGTCGCATGATCTTGATTCTCTTCAACTGCTGCTAAATCCTCATTATGTGAACTTGCACTGGTTGCACACTTACGAAAGAAGTTTTCTTCAAATATACCTTCAATCCCTAAAACAGTAGAGGAAGCAGAAAATCAAATTCAATATTGCACATCTATACTAGCAAAGTTTTACCTTCGCTTTAAGCCACTATAATGCACAGAAAGAGACCATTAGATAAGCCATCGATTCTAGGGAGCTTAAGGTAAGTCTTCACAAGAGAATTCCTGAATGAAAATAGTTACTTCACATTCCGTGGGTTATTTGCGCCATTTTAATTTCAGATCAGATTAGAAGTTAGAACAGCTCAAAAAGGATCCTTGCGCCATGTAGCTATGTAAGTTTGATCAGGCCATTTCGTGTGTTACGATCATCTTTTATTCGCAACTTGTTTCTCCAAAGAAGCTTGCCAAGAGAATGTAAGGAATGTAGGCTTGACAATATATGGCTAATTGCCGTGGCAAGCTTCAATATCGGGCTGACACATCTTGAGTCTGAGTCAAGGTCTGGCTTTGGATCAAGCAGTTCAAGTTATTGGGGATGGCCAAGTCTACCAAAAACAATAGTCCGTTTAAGCCACTAACCTTCTTTCTGACCAAAAGTATTCTTACACCCTTCACATCTGCAGCTCAGAGAGCATCCAACACCACCCTTGAAAAACAGAATCCATCACTCTTGTCAGCATTAGAAAATTTTGAACTTCATGAGATGCAAAGAATTGGGCAAGTAAAGGACCAAACCTGAAAGCATTCGCAGTATTTTTTCAGGCAACCGGACTTCTTACAGTTGCATCCTTGTTTATGTCTTGCTGAAGCTGGAGTATTCAACTCGTCCTTCATTGTCAAAGATACATTAGAAGGACCGTTTATTTAAATTTTCAATGTTGGTGAACACTAGATCGTACATATCGTACCCCATCATGTGGATTGCTGGAACACTTGATCACTTTAGGAGCGAAGGCAAGTGGATTGCGAGATTCTATCTGTCGACGAGTTTCAAGAACTGTTTCCTCATGAATAGGCTTGTTAAAGCAATCCTGGCAATTACAGGGCTCAACGCAGTATAAGCCAGCTGCAAAACACTCGCAATATCTGCATCAAAACAATTAAGGAAATGAGAACTGTGCATAAGGAGCTATTCTGAAAACCAATGGTGTCGCAATCAGCAATTTAACATTTGCAAAGGTGGGGACAAGTTTTCTTTCAACTTTTTCACTTCTGCTGTACTGCTGACTTTGCAGCATGATATACAATACGTACAGGTGCATGATTATCAATAATTTAGCAACCAAAAGCTAAAGTGCAGTATGCATACTCACAGCTTCAAGCACTTTGACCTCTTACAATTGCAGCGCTTGCAAGATTCAGTTTCTTCCACATTCTCTGACTTCCGCCTGCAATTGCAACACCACACTATATCAACAATGGTACCACAGGCACTCATTTATGTACGCTTCAGACAGCAGAAAAAGTCACGACAGGGCAGCTTCTTTTAGCTTTGCTTCATATTGGTATGAGCAAAGGGTATCAAGACTTTCTATCATCATCACATTGTGATGAAGTGGGTACCTACACCCTTTAAATCCACGATACAAGGGAAACAAGTGTAATCCTACGATAGGCATAAGACTGCATATATCTGAGCAACCCCCATCCCATGCTAGGTGGTACTTTGGGGTAATGATTTGGTTTGGTTTTACTACAGGGCCAGGATCTCCTAGCCTGCATTAGGCTTAGAGCTAGGTTGGGAGAACAAGCACCATTGGTTGAGGGACGCAAAGAGAGAGAAAATAGAAATGGTATTAAATCAAGTACTAAACTACTGTCAAGTAAGATACCTAACATCATGACATGGCAAATAAAACCCTCTACATAAGGTAGACAGCATCGAAGAGTACCTCTTCTTTTTAGGAGAATTCTGATGAGATTCGACCGCCTCTGCAAAGATTGAGTTCTGATCTACGTTTCCAGTAACCTGGACCGCATCTTTCTGTTCATCACAGCTCGTCCCACCAGTGTCTGGGGCCATTTCAGTACTAATAGGTCTTGTATCAGAAGTAAAAGCATCAAAGGAGGACATGGTGCATGGAGAGCTTATTAATTGCCTTCTACAAGTCAGAGTTCGCCTCTTGACAATTATTTTATCCCTTGATGTAGCTGCCAGAGCATTTAAATGCAAACCAATACCAGGGAGCACAGCTGAAAATTTGTTGCCCCCACGTCTGCTTTCATCGAAGTTGTCGGGATTAGTAGATGGCTCCGAAGTTGGAGAAGTATCATCAGGATCAGATTGCAATTTCCTGTAATGAGCTCCTGACATCTCATATACCAGGCAACGCCTTCTTGTCATCTGCTGCTGCTGCGAAAAAGACTGAAGACAAGTGTGAAGTCCCAAGTTAGTTGTAAAAATAGATAAACAAGGCCAAATGAGTAAAACTCTGGCATACCAAAATCAACGACAGTGTCATAGAAGAGTGACAAAGTTGACTACAGAACCAAAGTTGCCTATATGCTACTGCCATAGTGACTGGGGATCGCTCCATACGCCCCATGATCCACGTTCCGGAAGCAAGCTATCCGAAGCCTAAATCAAACTAAATTACAGGAGCAGCAGATCGCTTCAAGGTCAGTGAGACACTTCATCAAACTAAAAATAGTTGTCATCAAGCATCATACAAAGAAATGGAAATAACAGATCGCTGGCTTTGAATAGAGAAGAGAGGGAAAAAACAGATGCCACGTTGCAAGTTTGCAACCAGCAGTCCAGCACAGCGTTTGTTGAAACATATTCCACCACAGAAGGCAGGAACAAGCTGACTTTCTTTGCAATATATCAATCAAAAGTCCACCAATAATATAATATTGACAATGCAATGCAAATTAACTCGATATTTCACCTCCAGTTTTCTGTTGCACTGAGTATATGCTGTTTAGCGAGTAAACACCCAATCTGCCATGTTATTGGGTCAAGTTCCAAATTTGTTTTGAAAAACCACGGCAGAAGTAGCAGGGATTGCAATTAGAGCACCCCAGGTGAATTTCCTTAACAAAACAACAATCAGAAGAAAATGCTAGAGAGTGTATTGGTGTTTCCATGTAGAATGGTCAAACTAGTAAACAAACATGACCCATGTATGCAGAATATAGCATCACAAGATTGTATCTACCTTGACTTCCGCTTTGGTACTTGAGTAATGAAGAACTTTCTCAGCAAGCAGAGCACTTGCTTCGGCAGCTGGTACTTGGCTTTTTGCATCTTTCTTTCCCACACCTGGCTGAGAAAAAGGAACCGCCACATCTTGGTTTTCAGAGGAAATAAGAGGGCAAACAGATTCGAGTTTCTGTGTTCCATCAATATTCTTATTTGGGGGATGCAAGACTGTTGCAACAAACGATAGGGTGCCAGAGTCAATACTTTCGTCATCCAGCTCCTCAAGATGGTCATCCTCAGCAGGTGTTTGACAGTTCAAGATGTCAGAAGCTTCGTTAATAAACTTCTCCCAATTGCATTCTTGCTTGTTTTCCTCTGATGGAATTCCCTGCACACCCATTTCACTTTCAAATGAACAGCCTGCGTCCTGAGAAACACCTTCGATGATCTTTGCAGGAGATATCTCTGTACCAGCCATGTTAAATTCACAGTCCGGCCTTATTCCAGTGCCACAATGGACCGCACTATCATCAGGGCTACCATTGTCATCCTTCAAAGATTCTGGAAGCTCAGTCACCAACTCGGAAGGTTCATTGGTCTCCCTAACTGTTATCTCTCCGGATGAATCAGATTTATCTAGCTCTTGATTATGCAAAGTGGCTGATCCTAGAGCACCTGAAGCACCAGAAGTTATTTCTGTGCCAGCGTTCTGAGAGCATGCATCCTTCAAATCATCAGAAACATGGGTTGTACTGCAGTGGAAAACCATTCAAGTCTGACAAGTAAATTACCACATAATTTTAGAGCTGAAGATTAGAAACAGCAGAAACTGTTACCTTTTGATCTTCGACTCATCAGGGCAAATAGTCAGTGGAGAACTCTGGAAACCTTGAGGTGATGCAAAACCAAGCACATGGAAGGGTTGCCCACTGTGACTCGAGTTGAACGGCATAATAGGTGACAAATTGCTGATGTAACTAAAGACAGGAGAATCCTACATGTGACAAAAGTCGCAAAACATTCCTTTATTACAGCTAAATCAAGAACTTTGGTTGAAGCAAATAAACATAGAAGTAAAATACGACAATGTTGTCAAAGAGTTGTGCATTTATGCTAAATGTATGCATGAGATGGTCAAGGGCACAGAACAGGAAGTCAGGAATATTACACATCCCCAAGAAGGAAAAGCAGAACTTGTGAACCCTATCTCTGAAATGACTACGCAACACTTTCTAACGGAATAAGAATACTAATATTTAGCAGCACTGCTTCTTCAGACAGCAGAAACTAAACAAGTCATGGCAGTGACACTAACAAAGAGATCAAATTGCACTCATGCTGCGTAGAAGTCTAGTATAGAAGTAATGAAGACAAGAAATAATCAAAGACAAATGAGAAAACATTATACGAAGCCGAACATACAAACTGCATCCCTTCAAGCATCCATTATACATTGTACCCCCTCATGACAAACAGCTACTACTCGAGATGAACGGAACAAACTGATTATTACATCACGTTTCATCCCACATATTTTCAGACATAATGGGTTCTCCTCCCCTGTCAGAGTCCATAGAATTTTCCTAACTACTAAAGTATGTAGCTTATGACCTAGAGATCAAAAGCCAGACATGAAGGTGTTCGAAATCAAGTCAAAGCTACATTTTTTACACCCAAAATACCCGTCTCTCAGAAATAAAATCATTAAGGGAATAAATCAGAAACAGTTCACAAATGTATAATTCCTCCATATTAAATTTTTTTATATATATTTTAAATTAAGCTACAAAGGATTGACCTTGAAAAGAGCCCACTTGCTCCTCCCTATTCACGTAATTCTCCTCACTAACTTCTCCTTTAACCCTAATTGACATACACCGAAACACATTCCAGAAAATGCACGATTCCATACACACCCAAGTCCAACGTGAAACAAAATGCAGTAAACAAAACTCATAAAATCTAAAAAAGGAAAAAAGCATACATTTTTAACCGACAAAACCCCAGATCTATACGACTATACCCACCAAAGAACAAAGCAACAAATTCAAGGATTTTACAAAATCTTCTCCGACAACACCCAGAAATCTCACGCTGTCTTCTTCTTCTCCTCCCCAGACGTCAAAATATTAAGTTTTTTTAACAACCCAGGAAAAAAAAAAACTTCTGAGTCATATATACCTCAAATTTGGGAAGGAGGGATGAAGGGCTAGGTTGCGTGTTCTTATCTGGGGTATCCATGGAGAAAGAGTCAAGCTTCAAAAGCTCCTCCACTTTCTCTCTCTAGCCAAGAAGAAGACCAGGACGAAGCAAGGGAATCCATTTTTCTCTCTCCTCTGCTCTCTGTCTCTCTATATATACTCAGCATCTTTTTTCTTTTTTCCCTTTTTTTTTGTTGTGAAATTAATGTTGGGTTGGGGCTGGTGGAAGACTGGAAAAGGCGGGAAAATTTTGGGGAATTAATTTTGCCTTTTTTTTTTGGGTATGCGGTGTCGACATTTTCTGGCCGCTAACTTTCTATTTATATGATGTCCTTTTCCAAAAAAATAAAAAAATTCTTTCTATTTGATGTCGCTTAGTGACTTATTAGGTGTTTGGATCACCGGCGGTGACAATGGGGACTTGTCACAGACCCGTCAGACTGCGACGTCTGCTTACTGCCTCTGGTTTTTGCCGTTTATGGAAAATTGAGACAGAAGGGGAATATTATTTTCTTACATGGAATTATGTAAAATTCAGATTAATTTTTCGCGTGCATGAGTTGTATATTGGATAAGAGTAAAATTCTTAGATGGTATTAATTAATTCGTAAAATATGGTTCATGAAGCTTGTTATACGACATGATTCATATCCATCGGCTTTCCCCATTTTGTATGAATTGGAAAAAGGAAATGTAATTTTGATAATAATTTGGAGTAATTAGAGTCGTAATTATTTAGTAAAACACTTATTAAAACGTAACATAATTTACACGTGTCATTATTCCATATTTTCACAATCAAAATAGATTAAAAATATTTCACGGTTGACAACATAAATATCATCCGAATAAGGAACTATTTAATTTTGATATATTTTTGTCTACTCTGTCTTGTAACAATGCTTAGTACTTAATATAATTCCATTTCATATGAAATATGTAAAACAAAGTTGTCTCAAGCAAAATTATTATGCATGTCATTAGATATTTCTGTATACATGTTGTGAGTTGTAACATTATGTGATATTTAAGTATTAATCCGGATAAATTTCAAACAGAAAGTCTACCCAATTAGACTTGGTTTTTATTTTTAATCAACATGAGGGTAAAAAAAATTAATTCTTCAGTCATGTCGAAAAAAATTAATTATTCTCTTGTGAAATATAAGTACTTTATTAACCAAATGTGTGAGATATGAAATTACAAACATAATAATAGGTACTCCTGAATAATCACAAAGCATAAGTAAATCATGCATTAGTTATTTAATTTGATTAACTTGATAAGGCATATGTGATTAACAAATAAAATTATTTTCAAAGACTTCTGTATTTTTCATTTTTTCCTTGTTAGGATCCGGAAACTCTGCCTGAATTCGTGTAGCCCAGACACACTGCTTGCCTTTTTTATTTAAAGAGAAAAAAATTACAAAATGTTGGGTGTATTCAAAAGAGAAAATGGACCTATAAATAAATAAATAAATAAATTTGGGGGGGGGCGGGGGTTTGTTTGGGGAACGTGCGTCAAACTTTGTTATTTTATTGGTTGGATGCTTTGACTAGTTGCTCATCTTCAACAGCACTTGTTTCATTGCCTTTCTGGCCCCTACATTTGTTTATGACTTGTATACATCAAAGCAACCCCTCAGGCACAGCTCGTTAGGCAACAAGTTCTGGATTAAGTTTTGCTAGCCAATTATCTTCATTGATGGATGATTACGGTAGAACCTTCAGAAAGCTACCTATAATCACATTTACTGCATACTTGTAGCTTTGTATTGACTGGTAATTTACTTGGCTGATTTGATCTAAAAACGTCCCTGCAGGACTATGACAGTCTTGAATTTGTTGCCAGTTCTTACATGTTTGTTATTTGTTTGTGTTTATTTGGTGGAGCTGGGGCGAAGAACAAAGGATACAGGTGAAACATTTGAAAGATTAGGGTCTTTTCTTTTGCTTGCCGATGAGTTCAAATGGTGTCTAAATCACGTCAGTACTAACTTTGCCAGGATTTGTTTGAACCCAATTTGATCAGGACAGAATTTTTTTTACCAATGCTAATTTTCAGAAGGGCTTGAAACACTGTGATAAGGATGAACTAAGAAGCTCCTGGCACCTTAGGACAAAGTCTCCCCCATCAAGTTTAGGAGGACAGCACATTCCATGTAAAGCACAAACATATGCACGGTTTTCTGCTTGAGGGATGCCAAATTACCATTGCAAGTTGATGGCAAGGTTAAGCAAAGATTCCACTTGGCGAATAGTTTGTTGCTTCTCCTGCTGCTTTAACCGAGCTGCGACTGACTCTGGATCGAGTCCCTGAGCACTCTGGACTTGTCTCTGTTCGGCTCTCACCTCTTGCAGCAATTCGTCGACCTCTCTCACAAAATCTACTCTCAGAAGGACGTCATCAGTCTCCATTGGCGGACGCAATGGACCTTGGTGCTGATGCCCATATGAAAATCAGAGTTGGCTTCTGCTGATTTCAATTGATCATAAAAAACTACAGCTAAAATGCATCTGGGTATGCTTCACTAGATGCAAGTAAATTCATGATCTAGTTTTGTAGGGCATTGATATTTTTTAACTTCTCATTCGCTGTTCATTTTCACCAAATACCCTCATCTCAACTGAAAGTTTGCTCAGGAACCTAGAAAAAAAAATCAAAATTTGTAGAAGTGGTAAATTTCTAGAGGTTGCTGTTAGACATTTGGGCTCAAATCCAGCCTATAATGATCTGACCTCTATTCACCCCACCCTTTCAAATAAAAGGTAGCAAAGATGATATCAAATGAAATGGTTCACATACCTTATCTATGTCAAATCCTATAGGAACAATGATGCTAAACGGATCTTCTCTAGGGAACGCCTCAATCATACGCTTCTTACACCCTTTCAGCCATCCTTCATCATCAAACCCGTCATGCATATTCAAAAGATCATTGAGCAATCTCATGGCAGGTGTTGCCTCTCGTTTCAAAATCTCAGTCTAGAAATTCAGCAAGAATCAGAACAAAGCAATTTCTGGAAGGATGATAACAGGCAAAATGGTAACTGCTATATAACATTGCATACCTCAACCCTTCTGTACAGGAGATCAAGGCTTCTGATTGCATCCTTCTCAACCTAGATATAAATTGATTCAAGTTCAATAGAAGCTTATTCAATGGGCAGATAAGCTGCACTCCGATCCAATTATGAGCATGAGATGATAGAGTATTGATAATCAGAAGACTTACATCTCTTCTAGCAAGATCAAGTCGATTCCAAATGACCAGTAGAACAAGTTCAGTAAGTTCCCCTCTCACAGCAGCTTCCTCAATTCTCTGCACAACAAGAGAAACTTAAGTCATGATGTTCTGCAAGGATACACCTTAGTTCAACAGTAAGTCTGTCAAAGTGACTCACTGATGTCATGCTTAGCTTTAGCAAATAACTCCTGAAATTGAAGATAAGGCTACCTATATAACCCCCTTCTTTTTCCAGTAAGGACCATAGTGCATAGCCTACCCATTTAAGATAAGGGTATCCTGACAGCAAAACAACAATAACAAACAACAGACTAAACTGAATAACTCCTAAGCTACCAATTCCAAACTGCTGCACTGCAATGTCACAGCTCCTAGACTGATGTCATAGCTAAGTTAATGCAACATGAGATGCATTTTCCAAAATTCATACACACTAGCTAGACTATTATCTAGCTCCTAAGCCTACAGTCATGATTTCAAGTTTGATGGAGTAAAGTTCATGTACTCAAGTAGCTATCCGCATTCTTTATCACGCCACCATACATAAGCAATCATTGTCACAGGAAGGACTTTAGAATCTAAGGAATGCTCAGCATTAGAACATCTCGGCATTTGAGCCACTCTAGTTCCACTTCCCACCATCGATAAAGTCAGAAGTTGCATCTTCTGCTACATGAGATGGTCTAAGAATCTTACTCATCTAGCAAACCAGCAATGATTTGAGACTAGTCAAAGATCTCCTTCCAGAAAGAAAAACAAAGGGACTACATATAGAACTGAGTATGGTTCAAGCATGATAATGAACAGGGCTGTCATGATCGTCGGCATTGGAAGGCAGCCTTAGCCTTGGCAAATAAAGCATATATAGAGGAAGACAATTCTCTTAATTGGAAATGACTCCTTGGGTACAGCAAGGTAAAAAGAACCCATCTTTTCCGACAGCCAACCCTCAGGCTGTGAAGGCTTCTGCATATATAACAAGAGAAGGTTGCCACTCGCCAGCTGGCACCAACTGTTTCCCTTCTGGCCCTTACCATCAGCCTAAAGAAAGAGTGACAATAGCCTCTCTTTGAATTAGTAAAGGTTAAATTTGAAACAATTTATCACCTCTTCCACTTCTTCTTCAGCTCTGATAAAGCTTGAAACCAATCTTCTTGCTTTCTTAACATCCTCTTCTGGAAACCCTTTCAATCGTGTGCCAATTTCACGATATTCTTGGACCTTCCTTTCCTCCTCTTCATCCTCTTCTCGGCGTCTTCTATTAAGCTCTTCTGTCTTCTCCCGCTGCTGTGCTTGCCAGTCCTGTTTTAAGAAAATTACAGCTTTACTTTCAAAAGTTAACAGCACCACATTTCAGCATAAAAGGATCAGATTCTCTCATGTATAGTTAATGAAGTGAGACCATCAATAGAAAAGAAAGGTCTGTGGATCTAAATTTCCGCCAAACTTTACTGCATACATATTCTACATGTGTACAAGCACTAGAAATTAGCATCCTCATCAATGACAAAGACTTCATCAACAGCGTGATCAAGCTGTTAGTCATGTCATTATCACACAATCATGTATACTTCGATATTTCACACGCTGAATCTTACACGTTGACATGTTTGTACATTGGCTTACCTATAGAACCCCATGTCACACAAAGCACAAATTAACTAGATCCCTTCACATTATGAGTCAACACAGCATGGGAGTACAAAAGTACACAAACAAGGAATAGTCAACATTCCTGGTTAAGCACTACAATCTCCCTATAATCCTGTCCCCATCCGCTCAAAGAAAGCAATCTTGAACACTCCAAGTGTCTAACCGTCCCCTCCCTTGGGCAAGGTCGAATTGCAGATTGATCATTCAATGCACTATCGAGGATCTAATAAGACAACCTTCCTGAAATTGAACCTAAGGAACTCTCCCCTTCCTTTTTCTCAATTTACACTAGGCAGGAGCCTCATGGGGCCACTGTGGTGTTGGTATGCCAAGGCATTTTCTCACGATCTAGAAACAGAAAAAAGCAGAGAGACTCAACGAGATAAATGTCAATCATAGGCACAAAATGAAAGGAACACACATTATAGCAAGTTTCATGTCTAATGTAGCTGGCAGAATCATCTTAAACTTTGCAAAGTTGTCATCATCTCAATAACCCGAAATCCAATAATAGCATTATGGCACGATTAATCAGTAAGTCAAATAAAAAGTTGCTTGCCCAGCCAGCAATATCAGAACAAGATCCTCCTCTCCACAAACAATGTTTACCAATGGGAACCGAACATCAAGACAATTAATCAATTCAGAAGCACAGAAGAGAACCTTATGAAATTGAACACCGAACCATCAGGACCTTATACAGAAAGAGGACCTCATGATGTCAACCAAACATCAGGGGTGCAACTAATACAACAAAAGATGAACACCGATGAGGACCTTGCGTCCTTATGTAGTCCAAAATCCATCAGGACACACCCAGAGACCAGAAATGACTCGAACATCCCAATCACAGGTACTCAGAGAAGCAAGAAAGTATATTTTCTAGTGTCTGACTATATGACAAGACGCGCGCACATATGTATATCAACTGTGAAGAAAAAGAACCCTGTACAACTGAAATTTCATGAGGACAGGGAAAATTCAGATGCTGAAATTACAAAACAAGCTAAATAAGAAGAAGGCAAAAGGCCTAAAGCACATACATGCATACATACATAGTGTTTTAGGGCGCAGGACTTTAGATAATTGGATTTTACGAAGTGAGGGGAACACCCAACAACAAAGATGACATAGTAAGGTAAAAAAAACAGATGCCCAGATAGTTTTTGAGGACATATTACATGATGGAAATGCACACATACATCATTATAGAACTCTGGAGGTAGATCTGGGGGTAATTCCTGCAAGTCTTGCTCTTCTTTGCTCTTGGTGCACCTCAAAATCACTGCTTTTTTGTAAAAATGAAAAACAATTATCAAGAAGACAGAGAGAAAGGAGAAAAAGAAGACGAAGCAGATGAAAGAACACCGACCCGAGGTAGAAGGGAGTTGCTTAACCAGAGGGGAAGGGTTGAGCGTACAAAGTCTAAGAGGAGCAGCAAAGAGTAGAGTTTGATGAGGTGAGAGAGGCGGGCATGTCAGCTGGAACAGTTTTGCGTCCATTGCTGTGCTGCTGTTCTAAGAAGCTTCAAGGTTTCACTCAATGGTTTATCACTTTCAATTAATTGATTGCATAATCTAGCGGAAAATGGGTAGAATTATGTAGGAATCCCCTTCTCAACGCGGTAATTTCTTTCCTGCGCTTGCTTTTCTTCCCTCAAAAGTCTTTAATCAAATTTTACAGGTTGACTACTTGGATTCCCCCCCTCCTAAGCTCTGTTGTTTTCGTTGGAAAATAGAAATTGAAAAGTAAATTAAGTTGATTGAAGTTGATTAAAGTAAATATTTTATTATTAAATTGAATAAAAGTGGGTTAAAGTTGATATATTTTTTATATAATTGGCATAAGTTGGTTAAAATAGTAGGTTGAAGTGGATTAAAGTTGATTAAAGTGGCTAAAAGTTAGTATTTTTTTATTGAAGTTCATGAAATAGATTGAAGTTGATAAATTGGGATTTACCAAACAAAAAAACGTGGCCTAAATATGGGGAAAATTCAATTTAACTGAAAAAAATTGGAAGAAATTAGAAGTGTATATTGTTAAGTTATTTGAAACTGTTCAAGAAAATAGGAAAAAAAATAACTTTTTTTCGACATGTAAATTCTGTACACATAAAATTTAGGAAAAATCAAACTTTGGTACTTCTTGTAAAACTCAAACACCCACCACTATGTTAAATAATTTGACTTAATGGGATAATCAGCGTTTAAGTTTTAAAAAAGTTGTAAATAATCTCAATTAATTCAGATGAATTTGAAACCTCAATTAATTCAGATGAATTTGAATAACCTAAAGCTTGAAAATTAGAAATACGAGTTATTAAAAATATTTTTTTTTTCAAGGACTTACTATTATTTGTGCATTCATCCTTTAAAAAAATTATTGTCACATACAATATTTTACCTGCTCTGGTATTGTATTCTCTTTTTCACTAGAATCAAACTATTCTTAACTCATGTAAGGAGTAAAGTTTTCTCATTACAAATTTTCTATATTCACAAAACTCAAATAATACACCATATTCTAGAGAAGTGTCAAACTATTTAAATCAATCTATATTATTGATAGACTAGTTTAAGATGAATATATTCTCTTTTTCCTCTTGTCTAGTGAACTTATCTGGATTTGTCAGAACATTTCAAATACACTGAAGTTATCTGAACTGAATCCCTATGTTTCCAATCATGATTAAGTCAACTCTTACTTACGCAGCAGTCAGCCAATAACAGCTTCAGACATCAGATGTCTAACAGCCCCTCTCACCAGAGTCAAAAATTAATGAGTCGGGAAGAATTGTCTACTCTGAACTGGCACAAACTACAACAGGACTCCAAACAGAAATAAGTGGACGTTAAAACTGCAAACATTTCCTGACATTCATAATCACAAAACGTAGGAAGGCTAACCGACAAGCTCAGAGCAGCACAATACAATCTCCCAATTGAAAGATGCTCCATAATCACTATTACAGAACCTCCAGAGCTTCAAATGAATGGACTGATTGTTTACCCCCAGAAAATGCCTTAAACAACAACAACCAACGAGGAACACATTCATCTGAAGCTGGTCTAAGTCCAATATAGATGTGTTTAGCACTAAGAGCAGGATTTAGCCCCCTCGAGCTTCTCTTCTTGTGGCATCATGAAGCAACTCAACATCGACCCCATCAGGTGGTAGTTGGACATATCTCACCACTGAACCTCTAATGAAGCAGTTCCTCACGGACAGCTGCCACAAACAGGCAAATCTATTAAAGCTCATTCAACAACACGATATAAGACGAAATAAATAAATGAACAAAGCACCATGCATAATGCGAATTCTATGCAAGCATTCATCCCTTCAGAAACTTAGCAGACGATAATATATGTTACATGACAACAGAAACAACACCAACAACAATAACGATGAAGGAGACAACAAGAATAACAGCAATGAGTATGGAAACCATCCAATGGCTCTAGTCTAGGGAAACCAAAATGTACACAGTATTACCCCTTAACAGTCACCAAATGAGAAACCCATGGATAGTAAATGCAATAAAGAATATTAAATGACTACACAAGAAAGATAATGATGTTTGCCACAGAAATTCTAAATTGCTAAGAGTCAAGAGGTATCTTTGAATCTCATTAGGATAGTCATCTCATTTAAAGGGTAATGGAAACAAGAGTATGCTCAATTGTAAAGGAGGAGCATCATGTTGATAACTTATAAGTACGTCCTCTACCAACAGAGGGGTTGGAGGCTCAAATCCCACCTAATGCAAATCTCCAACTGTCTCCCCATGTAACCCCTATAATCCCCTCATTCCTTGCCATGTGCTTCCTACCTTCAAAGGCCAAGAGGTGACTTGGACTCGCCCCCAGGGGCGGAGGCGGGGGGGGGGGGGATAAGGAGTACAGCAACCGAGTAGGGTCCCATTTAATGAAACGTAAAATAACAAGAAGAAAAGAAAAATATGATGAAGCCTACTAAGTTTTACTTTCTCCTTCTCTATTGGTTAATATTTTACAGAATAACAGACATCAGAAGAACACTGCCTCCCATGACAGATTTAACTAATCTCCTTGCCTTAGAGTTCCATATGCACATTTCTAAGAGAACCACATATTACAGCAAACTGGAAAAGTGGAAATGGACAACTGAAGCGAGACAGCTTAAATAAACAGCAAGATATTTGGAATGGCATGGAAGGGGCATCATATTTCAACGCACATGTAAAAAGAAACCCACACCCACTCGATGTATCAGAACAATGAAAACTTGAGTTGGAAAAGGACTCAATATGACTCCTCGATTGTATACTCAGTAGTATAATCAAGTAATCAACACCAACAGAACATACATTTGAGATTAAATTAGACTACAAACACGGGGACAACAGCATGTGGACACTTTATGAACTAACAAAACAATGCAAAATACTCATCCGCCACAGACAATTTCGAAACTAATCAATAGGAAGAGGTTGGGAATGGCAGAAACAAATGGAAGGGGCAAGAAATACCATATGGGGATACTTGTCTTGGTCAACAACCCTAGTGTTCTCCAGTTTAATATTGAGGTACTGATCAACAGAACGAAGAGTGCCCCTTATTGCTAGATCATTCTTAAGCTCCACAACCACTTCTCGCCCCACGATTTCCTTGAAGTAAGAGAAGAACAACTACACAAACACAAATAATATTAGGTTTGGAAGTACCTCAGTGGCAAAGTAAATATGCAAGTCTGATGGTGTGGAGTGACGAAAGATACCATTTTAGAGCTTCTTCAAAGTTCTGTCACAGACATCTGTAGCCAATCACGGACTGCTAATTAGACCACAAGAATGAATCTTGAAAACCAAACAAATGGAAATTGTGAAAACTTTCATGAGCCTTGATATCATCGGCCCAAATATTTCCTCTCCCCCAAATTTGTGAAATTTGAAGGGAATTTGACAAGACCTAATGCATGGTTTTGCATAGCTCTATCCAGAATGACACTAACCATTTCATCCTGAACTCAACCCCAAACGATAAAATAGTTTAACGCTAACCAATTCGAAAAAGGGGATATGAAATTGCAGTATATGAGTGAGCATCAAATTACCTGAACCTGAAAGTGGAATAGACAGAGAAAACCCTAACCCAATACCCATATTGCTTGTTTAGGTTTCTTGATGATAAGAAAACTATGCCAAATGAATCACTCACTCAAGGAAAACAAAACCAATTCTAGTCTGAATCGAGTATGCCCATATGAGTGGGGAAGGGGGGGAGGAGAGAGAGAGAGGGAGAGGGTACCCGGAGATGAGCAGACGAGAGTGGCGGTGACGGAGGATGGACGGCGGCGGGGGCTTCGACGATTGGCGACGGCAAGAGGAAGTGACGGCGGTTCAAATTGAGGTTTCTTTCAGAGAATCAGAGCCACCAGACTGAAAGCATTCCACTGGAGTTCCATTTTGTGAACCTCTGGCATGTCACATCAGCATAAGTTTTATAGTTTCGAAACTTACATTTTTTTATTTTTTCAGCCAATAAAACTCATTTCAGTACAAATAATTTAATATTTATTGATAGAGCCCACAACTAAACATATTTTATTTGTTTTAGATTATCAAATTTGTTTTTACATATTAGGTTTTGTATAAGTTAAAAATAAATTTTATTTTCCGGATGAAAAAATATGTCATTTATGTTTCCGGAAAATGTATTAATTTATTTTGAAGTATCTAAAAATTGATGAGTTAAGTTGTATTGGTAGAACGATTGAAAGCATATGGAATATAAAGTAGAATGCAATTAATACAAATGTAAATATGAGGATTGACATTGAAGAAAATTATAACCCGAGTGTTCGATATTTAAAACACTAATTTGGATGACGAAAAAAATAGAACACAAGTGAATGACGAATAATCTTTAACATCTATGGTTGTGAGCTTTGTCAAGCCCTATGTCGATTCCATATTTCCTCGATTAGGTTTGATTGGAGACGTGCATATAGTGTTGGGTCATGAATTTTTGCTACTCTACGGAGGTAGGCAGTATAGCACGGATGATGACTCTGTTGGACATTTGGTTGCGGGGTGTTGTCCTCAACATCATCGTAGTCGAAAGTAAGGTCATACGAATCTCATTCGTCTTCGGCGATCATGTTATGGAGTATAACACATGTCTTCATTATCATACTCAACTCACCTTTGTCCATGTTTCGAGTAGGACCGCGAATGATAACAAATCGGGCTTGTAGAACCCCAAATGCTCTTTCCACATCCTTCCTAACAGACTCTTGACGTTCGGCGAACAATCTTACCTTGGGTCCTTGGGGAAGAGAGATAGTTCTCACGAATGTTGCCCATCTTGGATAAATACCGTCGAACAAAAAGTACCCCATATTGTACTCGCGACCGTTCACAACGTACTCACATTTTAGAGCCCGACCCTCATATACTTCTTGGAAAACATCTGATTGGTGAAGAACATTTAAGTCGTTTAGGCTACCCGGACACCCAAAGAAGACATGTCATATCCAAAGGTCATATGAAGCAACGGTTTCAAGAATCAATGTGAAGATTCTGTAAATCCCTTTTGCGAACATCCCTTTTCAAGTCAATGGACAGTTTTTCCATTCCCAATGCATACAATCTATACTCCTTAACATGCCGGGGAAATCATGTGCATCGGCAACTTGCAACAGTCGATCAACATCAGCCTGTGTTGGTTTTCTCAAATGCTCGTCCCCAAACACTTGGACTACATCAGCAGCAAAGTTTTTCATACACTCCATAGTCGTGCTTCCTCCAATTTCCAAGTACTCATCGACACAATATGCCGATACCCCATAGGCAAGCATACGCATCGCTGCGGTGCACTTGGTGAGCGACGACAACCCACGCCTACCAACACAATCGTGCTTCAACTGGAAGTACTCAAATCGACTACTGAGGGCGTCAACAATGCGGAGGAACGGGTGTTTCTGCATTCGAAATCTACGCCGAAAGTGGGTTTCGTTGTAGATGGAATTATCTGCAAAGTATTCTCTATGGAGGCGATCGTGTGTATCTTCTCGATCCCTCCGAATGAATCTTTTTATTTTTCTTGCTCGTCGGGATGATGAAGCTCGTCCCCCTTTTCCATGTTTCACAGCTAACTGAAATGACTCCATGTGAGATTGATTGTTGAGTATGGTTTCAAGTATCAATGAGTCATCACTAGAAGAGGATGACTCCAGTAAGAATCTGAAACTATTTATTAATTATGTGGAAGATGAAGAAGATGGGTCACCCATTTTGGTATACCAGTGACAGAAGTTTCCAAATATTAGGGAAGTTCACGTATTACTAAAGCAAATTAAGATAGCATCGTAGTTAAAAGTGAAATATTAAAATTGAACTTATCACAGTGAAATTAACCGTCTTAGCTACAATCCAACGTATTAAAAACTTTGAACATTGTGATGTGAAATTAAAATTGAGCTCATTAAAATAAAATTAAACATTTCATTCCACAACATAAGGCAGTTCAATTACAACAAACAATTGGGAAAAGAAAGAACAACAAAAGCAAAAGGTAAACAATATATTATTCCTAAGACATGGGTGTCAATCTAAAGAAGGGTTAACATTGGACGAAGACGATGTTTGGCGTTATAGGCTCATAATTTCTTCCTGAAGTGGACCATATTGCACTTGATCATCCGGATACATCTTAGCAATGTCTATTTTCAATATCTTGTCCTCATACTTCATCCGTTGGAAGTGCTGATGAGAGTCTATTAGTTCAACAACTCTCTTTGCTGCTTCTGCCTTCACCTTAGCGGCCTCGTCCTTCTTCTCTTGGGTGATGACATATCTTTCGAACATGATGCTGTTCTTCACATTTCTTGTCCTCAAGGTGGATAGCTCCTTGGTGACAACATCAAGCACCGAGTCATGGGCTCCCTCTTTCGCCTTTCTTTTGGCGGCTTTTCTTCAAATGGGGCGGATCAGTCCACCAACTTCTTTTGTTCATATATCTTCACTAGCAGGAGCTGTTGGTGTGTCAGGGGTGCTGGCTGAGCCGGATGTCTTACTCTCAGAGTACTCGCCCACTTCATTGATTGTAAAACCCCGGAAATTTAATTTGAAAAGTATTTTCAGGATGGACAGACCCAGACCCAAGTCAACCCAAGTCAATGCCAAATGAGTTATTGTGAAATTATTTTGCCTAAGAAAGCTTCTAGTTAATCTTCAATTTTTCTGGAAGGTTTTAAATCTTCAAAAAAAAAAAAAATTCCCCCTTTGATTCTTTTACCATAAAACTTCTAGTACTACCATCTTATTATTATTATTATTATGATCTTTTTATGATCACTATTTTTATTTTATTTATTACCATTACTAGTATTATTTTATTAGGTTATTTTTGGGTCTTTCTTAAACCCAAATCATCAGCAATTACCCCCCCTTGCCGTGAGTTTAGCTAAATATTGTTTTATTTTAAGCAAGAATCAAACCCCTCCTAAACCTCTCCTCTTTTCCCCTTTTATTCCCAAGCTTAAAACCCTAACTCCCTTACCTCTCCCGCTCTCTTCCTCACGTCTCTCTCTCTCTTCCCCTCTCTCTCTCCACCCCCTCACAGCCACCGTACCACCACCGCCACCACGCCAGCCACCCTAATTTTTTAACGAATGAGGAATTTCAGTTGATCTAGATCCGGTTTTGATCAAAGGTATTCGTAACATTATTTTAATGTGATTTTATTTTTAGTCTCAATAAATATTTTGGCATGATTGGGTCTGGGCAAGGGTCTAAGGATGTCTAACGTGTATGGGTATATTTTTGGGTAACCCGAAACAAGCGAAAACCGTGCATAAAAGGGCCGAATATTTTGGACAGGATTTACACTGTTTTGGTTTGGCTTTGAAAATTCGGTATAATTATTATGGTTGTCCAAAAATTATGAAAATTTTATAGTAGTTAGATTATGATGTGAAAAGTACTTTCGTTTTTGAATTTTATGAATCAGAGTTAAATTGAAATAGTTATGGCCAAAATACCGAACACTATCAAAACCAGGGACGGCAGGTATAGGATACGGATTTTGGATTTTTCGACTTAATTACGTTGAACATTTGGGGAAGTACTGAACATGAAAGTTTTAGTAGACAAAATTATCTTTCATTTTTGGGCAAGAACGTGATTTTTGGAGGTCGGTATAAAAAGTTATGGATTTTGGAAGTAAGGTTAAAAAGCCTGGACAGAAACTGAGAAGCTGAAATTGGGACAGTTGCAACCACGGTTTGGAAAACTTCCCTAGGTCATAATTGGTTGCTAAAAATTATGAAATTTATCGGGGACGAACTTCTGGATGTAACAAAAGTTTCCGTTTTAGAATCAGACAATTTGAAGTAGTATAGCCCACAATACAATAAGTTCTTTAAGGGACTGTTATGGGGAAACAGCCACTGACCATTATGTAACAACTGAGATTTTGACCTAGTTTGGGTCAGAACCGGGCCAAACCTCAAACACAGGAAATGTGGGGGACGACTTAAGGATTTCAGATTGACTTAGAACACTAGAATTGGATATCGGGAACCAAAGTTATAGCTTCTGGAAGTTGAACTCAGAAACTGGCCAGCCTAAACCTTAACCATGGTTAAGGTTTGGATGAATCAAAAATCTGGAAATCCTTTTATAAATTGTGGGAGGGCCAAGGATATCCTATAGTGAGCATGGACTGACTGTGGGCTGTGTGTGGGCCAGGTGCGGAGCAGTGAACTTGCTTAAGTAACCGAGTCCGTAAACTATATGGTATCCAGGTAACAAACATGCACTAACCCTTCCGCTGCGTTGTCGAAACCATGAACGTTTTGGAACTTAAGTAAGAATTTATGGTATTTTTTTTCAAAACAGAAAGAACACTGGTGTATTAAATGAAAGTGACTGTATGATGAAAAACTGTATGTTGTGTTATGTCTGGAAGTTGAAACTTACCATGTCATGAGGATTGGAATTTATTTCGATTCTGTCTGAAATTCTTGGATGTCTATTGTGAGTTCTGTGGGGGAAGGTGTTTGAATATGAACGAATTGATTATGCTAAGTTTACCTCCGTTAAGAGGTAATGACTCATTAATTAAAAGAGAACTTATTGGGGTGAGTTAAATAAATTTGGATTGACTGAAGGCCATTGTCTTCCCCGAGTAACAAGTGCATGCATGTGAGCGGCCACGTGGTCGGTTGAGACGTGGGTTAGGACTATCGGTAACCACCCATAATGGTGGTAGGCCAGGAAAAGATAAGCGGTAACCGCCGGAGTAGCCGTAGGCCAAGAATGAGTTAAGCGGTTGTGCTACGTCGGAGCGCAGGCCATGAGACCCACTAGGGTCGCTCACCCAAAACGTTCACTGGAACAGTTGCAGTTGAGTTAAATTGTGAAATTATGATTTTAAAAGTGATGATCAAGGGAGATTGTGATGATGGGTGGTGTGTTTGAAAGACGTATCATTGCCCCCCTTCCCTCAAATGTTTTCAAAATGGTTTGTGTGTGTGTTTGACTGTTAGGGGTGCTTGTTACTGAATTTATCTCACTATTATAAAATATTTTGTTTTCAGGTGATCTAGTTATGCTCAGGGCTGGGGACTCGAAAGTAGAGTGAGATTCGAATGCGGAGTATAAATGGAATGAATGATAGAAGTTGTAATAGATAATAGTTGGTTTGATCTGTGATGTTAAAGTTTTGAACACTGTAAGGTTGACCTTTCTTTCCTTGCGAAGACTTGGTATTAATTGTTAGACTTGATATCCAGCCTGGTGTTTCCAATAAGGAAACACAGCGGTAACACCCCGTTTAGGTTTTCGCTGCACTTTCACTAATAATGGTGTTTAAAAATGAATTAGAGATCTGGGGGTGTTACATTGATCCTCAAACGTTTAGCGGCCACATCTGCAGATTGATCGCAATTGACCTCTCATTTCGGTTGGTTCTTGAGTAGCACCCACTAATGCATCTGTAACGCCCCCAATAGCTAATATCTGATTATGCTAACATAACCACTTATTATGATAATTTAGCAACGGAAGACTTCTAATTTGATTGGAGGCATTACCGCCGTTCCATGAGGGAACACGGCTGCTTGATTTACTGAACTTTATGGGGGGCCAAATTGTAAGGCCCCCAACCCTAAAGTCAGGAGTTCTGCTATTTTGTTCTTAAATCCTGGGGCAAAACGGGCAGAGTTTCCCCTAAAAAGTGACCTTTTCCCCAGGCTTACAGCCCTATAATTACTTCCCTGCACTGAAAAACAATAAATGCTAACTCAACGGCCACCCGCCGGAGTTCACAGCTCTACGGGCCACCCGCCCGGAGCACATAACCATGCAGTTCAATGTTTAACCAAATACACAATGACGAATACAGCCCTGACAACATAGATGGGGGCTCCTACGGCCATACAGAGCAACTCTACATGATATGCAAATCAGGCACACGAAAGCTAAATTTACAAACATTACACTACAATACACGTTGCAACTCACGTGCAAGCACATCACTTTACTTCTAGGGTCGCAATGACTTCACTTCGGCTAACTGCGGAGACCTGGAGGCACAATAATAGATGGGATGAGCGATAATCGCACAGTGGATAGCCCCCTCCCCTAACAGATGCAAATATAACTTACGATCGTCGTTCATTCCTTATTGTTTTTGAACAATTCACCTATCTTTCGTTCCAAGCACAAGGCAAGTGAAATGGCATTATATTTACAGAAAGTAAGTAATTTACAGAAAGTAAATAATTAATGGCTGAAAAGTAAGTATAAACATCTTCTGCCAAATAATGGACTACATAACGGATACAGTGTGTACGATCACTAAACACACCGAGGCAATAGACTATGTCGATTGATAAGCTATTGGCTGTGTAGTGTCAATCGATTTCGTTCCGAAACTCAGACGTACATCCCTATGCAACAAAACTGGTTGGGTGCCGCACTTCAAAAGATTCTGTTTTGCAAATAGGAGAATGAGAATGTATAAGTAACATTGATTTGTTGATTCTTATCTGAAAGTGAACCCATTGGTCGATGTACATCTTGAAACGATCGTACTTTAGGTGTTCACACCCCCCAGGCCGATCGAGAAGCCTGAGTTGACGTCGCGCGCGGGTGTATTGGTCGGCATAAGCCTTGATAATTGATGGGCATAAGCCCTGATGCCGCGCGCGGGTGTATTGGTCGGCATAAGCCTTGATAATTGGCGGGGCCACTTGTTTATGTGACAAAACATTGAAAACTTGATTCGTTACATGAACCTTGTGTTGATTTTCATTGCTGAGAATACTGTAAGTTTTGAAAGAATACAGAGTTCATGAATAACATAGGCGATGTACGTCCCTGGTTCCGTCCGGAAAATCTCTCTCCCTTACTGTACCTTGTTTGTTGTCAGCTTGAAGCAGCCAATGTGGCCTTACTTCTGCTCCAACTTAAGGTAGAACTATTCATTCCCTAAAATGTCTATCATAACCTCTATGAATTCACCTTATGGTCAAGAAAAATCTATTGGTAATGGCTAATATCATCATGCCTATAATCGAGACCATAATCTTGCCTACTCGGCGAGCATTATATAATCAGTGAACCGTAAGTGAGCCGACATATTCAATGAACGGTATATATAGCAATATATAACGTTATATAATCGATAACTTATATAATCGACGAACACTATATATAATTCAATAAATACGCATAACTGATGAACGATATTTATTTCATACAAGATGAACATGACTTGTAATCGATAAAATGCAAAATCAATGATAAATTAATCGCAATAATCCATGAAATGCAATTAATAAATGTTATGTAGTCAATGAGTAATAAAATGCCTTGAATAAACGTTATATAATCCATAACGATGGACATTATATGTAATCGATAAAATGCATGATCAATATGCATAAACAATGGACGTTATATAATTAGTAACGACGAACATTATATATCTCGATAGAATGCATAATCAACGAACGTTATATAATCAATAACGATGACCCTTTTTATATAAACGATAGAATGTATAATTAATGAACGTTATTATAATTAATAGTCGATGAGCGTTATATAATCGATAAATATGCATACTCAATGAACGTTAGATAATCAATAAGTTTTATGGAAATGGTGAGCATGTATAGTCGATGAACATTAGATATTCGATGAACTTAACATTATAAACCGGCGATGAACATTATATCTTTAATGATCTTGATAAGCCGAAGCCCTTATATAATCAATAAATTTCTGAGCATCGATAATTTACCCATGTATATATATATATATTCAATAAATTTATGTACAAATCTCATATAATTGATAAATTTGACATACTCATAAATGTACGTTTAATTAATTCATAACCGTCTATTAATTTCGTCGTGAGTTATAAGTGGTTAGGCTCAACGTCTATATGTTTGAATATGATAATATGGTAGATGAATGCCTGGACCCGTAACGTGCTTAAGTGGCTTAAGAAGGTTCGATTACTGGCTTCGAAGTAATAACCGAACGTTTCGAATCGTATTAAGCTTAAATGACTTAATTAGGCTTGAAAGGTAACTTCGAAACAATAAAATGTAACTTCGAAACAATAGATGAATGCCTCAAATGGCCCTTATTTAATTGCCGAACGATAAACTTTAATTCAGTCCAACTAACATATATGTACATGGGGTATTATTCAATTTACGCTAAAATTTCCTCATATCACTGATAATTGATTTGAATTCAACCTAAACGAACTATAATCAATAACTATTGAACTCAATTCATTCGAATTCAACCTGAACGAATTATAATCAATAACTATTGAATTCAACCTGAACGAACTATAATCAATAACTATTGAATTCAATTCATTCAAATTCAACCTGAACGAATTATAATCAATAATCATTCGAATTCAACCTGAACGAATCGAATTCAACCTGAACGAATTATAATCAATAATCAATAAACTCTATTGAAATTAACAATTTAACCATAAGTAGGAGGAGGAGGAAACCCACCTCGAATCCAAGCTAAAGGACCCATTTAGGGTTTGATTCGAATTGGCGTCGACCGGGGAGGGGGCAGCCAAACGCGCGTTGGCCGGTCGCCGGCGGCCACGCCGGTGCCTTCCTGATCCTCTCCCGGTGTGTGTCGTGGCTGGGCGTGGCATCTGCAGGGTCGAGACCACAGACCCCCTTCTCCTCCTTCGCACAACTCGTGCCACGTTGGCACCCGGTCGCCTCACGGTGACCACCAGTTGCGCCTGCGCCGGCCACCTTCGCCGCCTCCCTCTCTCTCTCTCTCTTTCTTCCCCGGCGTGGTGTGTGGCGGGGATGGGGTCAAGAAGCCCCCCCTCCTCGTGATTCTCCTCCTTCCTCCCGAAAACAGGGGCTTGCCCCCCCTTCCTCTCCAATTTATTATTTTTTTTTATTTTCTTTTTTTGTTCTCCATATTACATATATATATATAAATGAATATATTAGACCATGGAATGTATTATACTATGGAATTGTATTTTCGGCTACAGTTACTAAATAAAAAAAAATTTTAATGAATTGAAAAGCGATGCCTAACTTGATTAATTAGTAATTAATGAAATTAGAAAGAGGATTACGTTCGGGCCGTTACAGCATCAAGTCGAACGGTTTGCCTACCATATCAACGTATAGATCTTGGGCTTTCTGCATAATATCGTCCTCATTCACTCCACTTGGGTTCGCCCGATAAGTCTGACCCACACAAGCGGTCCACTTGGGCACAAGTGGAACTACTCGGTTCCAACGGGCATTGCAAACTTTCCCTGCTCACTTCATAGCTCCATCAGGAGCGTACTGGTTGTAGGGGCTTGTGATTTTTGTCCAGAACCCTGTTTTCTTTTGGTCAGCCCCAATAAGGGGGTTGGTGCTGACATTGATCCATAATCTCACCAAGTGACAATCTTCTTCCAATGTCCACTTGGAAGTCATGCCGACACTCTCATTGTAGGTGGGGTTGGGTGGAGGACGAGGTGTTAATGAGGTCATATTATTAGGTAAGGGTAGCTGATAAGGAGGGAGCATTGAACCGTAGTTGAAATTTGGAATTGGGGGGACATTCTGGCCTTGGAGGTAAAGTTTAGTGGTGGTTGAGGATATTGCATATGTGGGTATTGTTAAGGGTATTGTTGATAGTATTGTCAATTATGAGGGTTTGGAATAATATTCATGTTGTTCGCGGCATCCCGTTGTGAATTATCCCCAGTTAGTAAGTTGATAAAAGATTGTGAGTGATTGGGATCCATTTGACAGTGAACACTTACCAATTTATATATATATATATATATATATATATATATATATATATATATATAT
>JACYFF010031955.1:10847654-10873541 GCA_017589665.1 Selenicereus undatus | reverse complement strand
TATATATATATATATATATATATATATATATATATATATATATATATAAATATAAAACATTCATACATTTAATTTCTCACATATTTTACAAAACAACATAAAATATTTCTAACACATTTTCAAAACTAACAAACCATATTAGAAAGTTAACATTTGAATTGTAATTTCCATACATGCTTACTTTTGCTCATTTCTAATCACACTCATAATTTGTAACATATTTTCAATGATAATAAACCATATTAATTTCTCACATTCACACATTCAACTTCTAACATTGGGTAAACAACAACGAAATTAATTTCTCAAATCAAGCATTTAATAAATTGTAAGTAACAAATATTTCAATTCTTACCCTACCAATATTTTTTTACAAAAAAAAAAAACAAAAATATTGAATTCTAAGTAACACATACTTAAATTCTAATTTCCAAACATACCAACTTTAGGTTTCTTACATATCATGTTGTAAAAGAAGAACAAAAAACATATTCTTAAATATTTCTTACCAAGCAAATGTTTTTTTTTTTTAAAAATACCACACACTTCATTCGTAGTAACATATCTTTAAAAAGAGCAAACCATATTAATTTTTAAACATTTGAATTGTAATTTCCAAACATGCTTACTTTTACTCATTTCTAATCACAATCATAATTTGTAACATTCACACATTCAATTTCTAACATATTCTTACCCTACCTACTTATTTTTTGTTTAGAAAAAAATAAGCACACACTTGATTTCAACATGTTTTTAAAAAGAACGTGCAATAGTAATTTTCGTATTGAAGCGATTTAATCCTAACTAACAAGTATTTAAATCCTAATTTGTTAACATTTTAATTCTAATTTCAAAACATGCTTACTTGTACTTATTTCCAATCACACACATAATTCCTAACATATTTTCAAAAATAACAAACCATATTAATTTTTGTAATGGAACACCTCAAATTCTAACTAACAAATACCTAAATTCTAATTTCTAAACATTTCAACTCTAATACTAGCACATGCTTACTTGTTTTAGGCATGCTTACCCTACCAATTTTTGTTTCTTTATTAAAAAAAATACATTCAATTTCTAACATATTGTAAACAACAACAAAATTAATTTATCAATTCAAGCAATTAATAAATTGTAACTAACAAATATTTCAATTCGAAGTGAATATTCAAATACTTCATACTCTTGCATATTCTTACCCTACCATTTTTTTTGGTTTTCAAAACCACCATTTACACACTTATTTTCTATCATGTTGTAAAGAAGAACAAAAAATATTAAATTTTGTAATCATGCAATTAAATTCTAACTAACACATATTTAAATTCTAACATATTTTTAAAAAGAACAAACAAAATTTCTAACAATTTCAACACAACAATAACAAATACTTTGAGTTACTTACAATTGTCTTCACTTCACTTTAGTGTTCAACTTAGTGGAGAACTCCAAAATATGTCTACAAAATCCCACAAAACAAAATATATTAGTTACAATATGAAACAAAAATTATTTATACAAAATTAAAACGAATTGCAAAACAAACATTATTACTTACCCAAAGTTGAATTTCTTCCAAATTTAATAAAACTCAAAATTACTACAACAGTTTCAAAATCAGATTTGAGAGAGAGTGTGAGAAATGTAGATAAATTTTTCACAATTTTTGGAGCCAATTCATGGAGCAATTTTTATAGAGCAAAAATTCAACAAAAAAAAAATCAGCCAAAATATAGCCGTTGGACTGCAATACCCAGTTCCAACGACCTTCTCGGCCTGCTTCCCCATGCTCACAACCCCATTCAGCCTTTTCCCCTTTTTTTTTAAATTTTCCACCAAAACACAACACTTCACGTACAAAGCCCCATCAAAACGCTGCGTTTTGACCCGCTAAACGCCAAAAAAAATTAGAATGCGAGGTAGCACGACAGATCGGCCTGCCACGCGTGTAACTGCCCCGTGTCCTTCGCTGCCATAGGTCCCGGGACACACGTGTGACACACGGGCCCCACCCATGGTCCGCGTGCTTCTCCGCTGCCAGTGCTCTTAACACCATGGAACTTCTGTGTTCTTTTTAACTATTTCCCTAGGGAATTGAATAATAAAAATACAACACCACAGTAAAATGTTAATTTTTTAATTTTTTTGGGTGCGAATAGGGCACAAATATCAGTAGATGTAATTCAAATCTAAGTTGTTAGTATTAATTTTCAATGATTTGTCAATAAGGCTAGTTGACACCTATATAAATGCCCAAAAATAATCAAAAGGGGGCTTAACAGTTTTACATTTATAATTCACCTCAGTCATTCGTAATCTTTAGAAAATCAAGATAAGTCACTTTAACTTACCAATCCGACTCAATCAAAATTTATTAGGATTTGGACAGATGTAATTAGAATTTTGTAATTTACTTCTATAAACAATGAACATAACAAAACAAATGAGCATGAAATCTCAATTTACGTGACTTGGCCTATTTCTTTTTTTCGTTAAACTGTATTTATTTTTTAGAAATAGCTTTCCCAAAAAGTGCTTTTGAAGAAATTAGAACGGATAGAAAAGAGCCGAATTGACCTATAATTTTCTTGATAAGAATTCATGTAGATGGCTCTGTTTATTGACCACTCATGTCTTTAATTAACAATTTTACTTCTGATATGTTATCATGCCTTCATAAAGCTATCTCAATACTGATTTTCTCCATTTATAAAACTCACACTCAAACTTTACTTATGAAAAACAAGTGTCAAGCCGATTAAATCAACCTATATTATACATTAATGTTGTTTGTGCTTTTAACTATATATATGTATAGCCTTTGCAACTCGTTTCCATGGACCTTGGGAGCCTACTCCCCCAAACTCCTCATTTGCCTCCACACATTTCGTAATAAGGATCACACTTCATTGCTTGACTCTACGATTCTCACCTCGCCGGAAACTGCAGTACTTCCATCGAGTTTATCGATTATTGACCACTGAAAGTGAAGATGAGAAGCTTCTCTGACCTCCCAGACGAAATCATCGTCGGCATAATCTCCCGCCTACCAGCGAAGTCCGTCGGCCGGTGTCGTTGCGTATGCAAGTCCTGGCGGGCTCTGCTTTCCAGGCGCAAATTCATCAGGGATCACTTCAATCAGAGCAGAAGTCTTCTAGACGAGGCGCTGATCTTCACTTCTTACAAGCGGGGCTGCCTCTCCTACGCGCCTTTGAAAAGTGCCCACCAAGTGTTCGACGAAATTGCCGTGAAGAACCTTAGCTTTGCCGGTCAACCTGATTGTCGGATTGACGTATGGGGTTCTTGTGATGGGTTGTTGCTAGTTTTGGGTAGGGACAGGATGTTTCTGTTGAACCCAGTTACTAAAGAGGTCAGAGAAGTGCCCAGGTCGCCTTTTGCTCCCGACCCTTCTAAATGCAATGTTAAGTCTGGATTTGGGTACGACTCAGTTGATGATGATTATAAGGTAGTCACTCTTTCTTGCTATATCACGGACTCTGAAGATCACACCAAGGCATTTGTAAATGTCTACTCCTTGAAAACTTCTACTTGGAAGAGTGTGGACTACAGTGCGGATTGCAATCCCTTTTGCTCGTATTGTTACAGTCCCACTATTCCAGGGGTTTTTGTAGATGGGTCTATTCACTGGGTGGCTTATAATCCTCTAGATTATGAAGCTACTATTGTTGCTTTTGATCTGGCCAAAGAGAAGTTCCGCCAACTACTTCTTCCTAGCTTGGCTGGCAATACGTCTGACGATGTGTGTGTGACACATCGCCTTGTTGCAATTGGTGGCCATCTATGCACATTTAAACCGGAAGAGGTTGATATTTGCAAAATGAAAGAGTATGGGATCAAGGAGTCTTGGACTAGATTCACCATGGATGGCCTTGATGCATTTGAAGTGAATCCTTCATATACGGTGGGGTTGGGGCAGGAAGAAGTGGTGCTGGTGAAGAAGGATATGAACCTGGTCTTCTGTAATTTGAAAGATAGAACTTTCAAGAATGTTGTCGTCCGTGGCATTCCAAGCCATTGCGTTCCTGAAGCAAGCTTTGTGGAGAGCCTAATCTCACCTCTTGTCAATAAT
This sequence comes from Selenicereus undatus, assembly GCA_017589665.1. NCBI lineage: Eukaryota > Viridiplantae > Streptophyta > Magnoliopsida > Caryophyllales > Cactaceae > Selenicereus > Selenicereus undatus. The sequence goes on along the minus strand of JACYFF010031955.1, from coordinate 10,869,442 downwards.
GAACCGGAGGACAGCGAGTTAATTAGGCTTGGAAGTGCATTAGAAACTGTAATTCTTTCATGACTTGTTTCTACATTTTAGCCAACCAGGTTTCGTCCAGGAATGACCAACGAAATGGAGCAGATTTTGGTTGCGTGTGAATCTTATGATACTATGACATTAATATGTATGTGCTTTGATGCGTGAAGTATCGTCAGTGCAAAGAGAATATGCCGCATTGTTGACATGAACAAAAGAATGTGACTGAATCAATTCATACTTCACAAAACCAGAATAAATTGATTGTCACTTAGCTCTATTAACTGACAACTGTGCAAGACATTGCTTGCAGAGCATGCCGTATCAAAATCAATGAAGCTAGCCATGAAGGTGAACTTGAAAGACTATATTCTGCAGATGGACAGAGCATTACAACATTACAGATGAATTAGGACTTCAAAATTATAACCCAGCACAACCTTCCTTCAATTATGCATCAGCAATCAAACAGTAGCCAAGGCCAGCAGTAGATTGGCAATTTTGAACACAGCAAGTGTGAGAATCATAACTGGGGATTGGATCATGGGATATGGCTTGCAAAACCGCGCCAAGGTTATTTCTTCCCAAAGCCAACAGCTGCTCTTTTTCTTTTCGGAGTTTCTATCTTTTCAGGGCTTGGAAGTCCCATATTCTCTTCATACTTCTTTTCTAAGGCCTGCATGACAGAAATGCAGGAAAAGACTGGTCAAACAATGAGAAATGACCTTAAATGCTCAAGAATTAGAAGTTGGAATCAGCTTTGGTTATTCAGAAACCATACACAGGCACGTAATTTGTGCCTGAGAGCGACTTGTGTGTGCGCGTGTGAGTGAGTGTGTGAGTGTGTGTGTGTGTGTGTGAGAGAGAGAGAGAGAGAGAGTATCAAATAAGAGTTTTCTTATACATCCATGGGGGATTTCATCGAAGAAGGTGAAGCGAAGATCGAATTTGGATACTGCGCTAATTATGGCTAGTCAAAAAATCAAAGTACAAACACCTCAAACCCAAAACGAGAAGCAAATGACCATATCAAGATCATTTGAGCCAGTCATTTATAACAGATCATAACAAAAATATAAAATTTGCCTAACGGCTATCCACGAAAGCGCCAAATAGAGGTGAAAACTTAATCATCTAATTACCTGTAAGTCAGCGCGAATAGTGTCAAGAACTTTGTCCGTCATTCTTTCAAAGAAAAGGATGCCCTGGAATTGCAGACACTTTTAGAAACAAGGTACAAAATGAAGATCACCCGGTAATATTTAGCGGCAGTAAACTCAAAATGCATAAATTGAAGTCTATTTATCAATCCATCCCTAAACAATATTGAGGAACTCTAAGAACTGCAAAATCCACATGTTTAGAAAACAATCTCTTCTTTCTCTATCATCACTGTATTTCTCCACAAGAGACTGGCTGTTCCGAAAATTCAGCTGAAATGCCAGTCTTTCGATTAAAATTTGACAAAGTCTGCAGGGAACACAAGCTATGAATATAATAGCAGAGGCCAACTAATTTGTTAAAGCTGATAGCAGCATCCAAAAACCAGTAGGTCAGAGACAGCATTTCGGTCGAGGATTTAAAGAAACCTTTATTCTCTCAGTCAAATTGTTCTCACACTCAAATGTATGGAGATATCTCGCCACTGAAAAATAGTGGATGATGTCCAACCAGGACAATTAAAGAGCACTAGAAAGACATCTATATATGCGACTGTATCTTTGAAGATTCTATTTTGAATAAAGATTCCCCAAATGCCGCCTCATGAAGGAGACAGGGCATAAGAAATATGAGTCAGTGGCATGAAGTGAGCCAAACAAATTCGAGAAGAAAATTTCAAGGAATTCTTATGGCTAAGGCTGAGATGGACAGCAGTCACCAGAGGTAACAATTTATTAGCAAGATTGATGCTCTTAGGGACCACATCAAATGCAGCTGGTAGCAAGTTTTCCTTCAAACATGAAGCTCATAAACAACCTTTTTCTTATCAAATAGCATTATTCAGATCTTCACAGATAAGATCAATCTTATGATCATAAGTCAAAGTAGCACAAGAATAGATGGCAGCAAACAGCACGAAAGGGGACAATTCAGAGAGTTCTGCCAACCATAACTGAAAGTGGGAGAATATCAAATACTGTTTAGCTTTTCCTAATTTTTCTTATTTTCAACTTTATTTGTGGCTTTATATATGGAAGACATGGTTGACAGAATATGAACCTGCAAATGGTCAAATTCATGCTGGAACACCCGGGCTGGAAGACCTGATAAACTAACTGTGAACCTTGCACCTGTGATATCCCTGGCATCAATTTTGACTGACTCAGGTCTCTGTGAACAAGGATAGCAGACATTAAGTTCATAGTCAACATGCAAAAATACAGACCCACAAAAATGTTCAATTCAACAAATTAGACTACTGAAATGAACTCCACTAAATTGCTACAATTGGGGAATTAGAAGTCCAAAAAACATCAGACACGGATGTAGAGGGCAAAGACAAATAGGTTTTATCCCTAGCTTGCTGATAAACTGGGGCATTCAACAAGGGGCCCACAAGACACACATATAAGTTTGCAAAGCACCGCCAAAAACTGAAAACAATCGATATGACGACAACGTCAATACAAAGGGGAATGTACAGTTGTACACTGCATATTCTGATTAGACTAACACTTGCAAAGAAGTGAGGGTGCGGGTTTTAGCTTTAACAAGGCCCCTCTCACTAAAAGACTATATTTGGGAACTTATATCACAAATTTGTGCCCATCCATAATCACTTGTAATCTTGTATAGTTGTACTAGAGTTTTGCCATGTCAAATTACAAAAATCTTGTACATGCATACAAAAGGATCAATGATCATATACAGTTATATAGACATCAATTTTGCTACATCTTCAAGTGAGAAACCATTTCCTCACATTTATAGATGTCATCCCTTGATTAGAAACTAACCAATCTAGCTCAATATCCTTTAAAAAGACAATATTAAACTCAACTCTCTAGACCTATCACTCCCTTTCAGTTTCCCTAAAACATGACAATGATGACATTCAGATTCCAGTTTATGAGGTAGGCATCCAATGGCCCTTGATGCTTCCATCCCATCTAACCATATGCAGACACTTCTTTTTTCCCTTAACTGTACTCATAGCCCTTTATACACTGTAAAAAGACTCTCAATTCCTAAACTTCCAACTGGTAAACAACCCCCACAGACAAGGTCATCATGAATCCCTGGCCTGTTCAACCAAAATTGGCAATGCAATTTTGCGCATTGAGCAATGGGACATGAAATTGAACAAAGATGAAACAGTCAATCATGGTATAATGTCTTAAGGAAAAAATACGATTGATGGCATCATCAGAGCAAATGGCTGATGATCAGTACTTAATATTCGTTCTACCTTGAGGTCTATAGCGACTCAGCAGAACAGCATTCATTCAGTTATGAAAGGCTTGTAGCACAGAATATTACAATTGATGAGGCTGTTAGTTTGGTACCATGTTTCACTAGAGCAGAATTTTCTATAATGGACAGAACATTAGTTGCTAATGCATTACTAGTACAACACGAGAGATTCCATCATCTAATAATGGGACAATTCTCCTGAACCCAAATTGCAATAATTGAATATCCATTCTAGACAAGGTATGAGGAGAAGATACCTGAACATCACCATATATCTTAGGAAATGATAAACAACCCTCATTGAAAAGTGTAATCTTTTGCGAATACTTGTTAACTCTTGGGTTTATGACGACAATTTCTTGCCCTTCACCACGCTCACCGGTAGGGTTGAAGACCATGAGCTGAACATTAACACCTACTTGGGGAGCCGAGAGCCCAATCCCATCAGTTCTGTGGAAAATGAAGCCAACAAGCATTGTTCACAACAACCCTGTAAATAAAATTAATGACCTAGGTGTATTATTATCCAACATCTACCAATATGTATATTCTTAATTTTACAACAAATTGGAACAAAGCATAGAAATGGTGGTCAAAACTGAGAACACAGCATAAAAATGGTACTAAAACTGAAAGGTAAAACTTAGGCTAAGACACCTATTGCACCTTGCTGTCAGATTAATTTTATTCATACACGCAACTGCGTTGGGAAGCCTAGCCAGGCCAGGACGCTTAAAAGGTTGCACCTCTAGTCAGCATTCAGCAATTGCATCCTCTCTCCACTTGCCGTGAATCTTCATCCGTAACATTGACACCTACCCGCAATCACCCCCCCCACCCCTGAAAAAAGAGATTTGATAGCAAACATTTATAGTCCCACAGAAAAACAGTGCCCATCTTATCCATTCCCATTACTCCCTCAGAAGATTCCCCCCATCGGAGCATTTGCATTCCTAAAGATGCCACAAGAATACTGCCAACTTCCTAGTGTCAGAGGGTGAAAATTCACTCATACCCAACCCCGTGCGACCCTAGCAAACTCACTTGAAACTCTTCCTTAGTTTGCTAGTAAACCTTAAGTGTTGCTTGAGTTATACTTGAGGAGCTAAGTAAGCATACACATACTCAGAGAACTTAGAGGAAAAGTGGACACAAGGAAGTTTGGAAAAATGTCTTGTATTACACTTGGAAATACTTGGTGTACAAATTATCCCCAGTTGGGGTGTTTATAAAACTTCCAATGGGCGGTGGAGATCTATTTAATCCTACAACTGTCATTACAAATCCAAAATGTTCTACACAAATATCTAACATCCTACAGAAGTGTAGAACTATATGGAACATTCTAGAGAATATTCTAGAATATTCTAGTACAACCTAGAAAGTCCTACAATACTCCAAAAGGTCCAAGACATCCTAAAAGGTTCTAGAATAGTCCAAAAGATCCTAAAGTGCTCCAAAAGGCTCGAGAATATTCCAGAATGTTCTAGCGTATTCCAAAAGATCTCAGAGCATTCTGGAGGATCCTAGAACATTCCGTGACACTAGCGGAAAATTGACCTGTGACACTAGCAGCTGGCAAAGTTAATGTTAGGCAATTTCTTCAGTGATTGGTTATTGGGAAATAAAGCAAAACACAACCGAAAATTGGTCTCCACTTCTTTTGCAATTGACTAGTATGCAATGAATACAGTATAGATCCATGTTCCAACAAGAATTGTCCCCAAGTCGCATACATCTGAATGCCCTCCCAGGCACCTTTCCTATACCAAACCTTCGGCATTTGGTCAAAGACATTAAGGCCATCAACATGTAGACTAAACCTAAATTGACTCCATCCTTTCAAATCCATCATAAGCTCTTGGTTTCTAGACTTTGTCACATCCTCTCTGATTCATTTTGCCACACAAGCATATTCGATCGTGTCATACCAAGTCTGGGGGGTATTTGAGATTGGATTTTGAGTTAAATTATTTCTATATACATTTCAACCCAAATTCCGCATGTCACCATCTGACAAAAGGGCATTTGGAGTTTGGACACAGGTTAAGATACTTGGATGTTCTAAACCCCAACAGAACTTGATAAAAATCACAAAAATGAGCCATCTCCTATATCCTACAAGTCTTCATAACACAATCTAACTGAATCCCTCCTTTCCTACAAAATAACAAGACAAATACTAACTTTCAAAATTTACATACCATAACCAATTCCAAAATCCAGATATCAGTACAAAACATGGATAACAACCTGTGTTACGCTGAATCTTTACTTTAACCACATTATGCTTGTCACTAGACATGAGCACGACACTTGGAAACTTCAAGTCAGGCAAAGAATGCACCATCTTAACAGAAATAATGGCTCCAAAAAACAACATCGTCACACTTTAACACAAATAATTATGCAATTTCTACCATTGATCATACATAACTGACTATGGAGCCGCATATGGAACAATTAAAAATGGGAACTCACTTGTACATGACATCAAACATTTCATCAACCAACTTCTTCAGGTTATCATCAAAGGTATTAATCCGCTTGTTCTTAGCTCTAAGCCTGGGGTCCGGATACTCCACAACTTTCAGGGGCGGCTCGAAATGCAAGTCGGTACCTTTAAATCACAAACCAACCCAATACAATTAATCCCACAAACAAAATTGCCCACAAAACGAAAAACAAAACCCACAAACAAACAACTGAAATTGAAGAATAAAACTGAGGTGCGTAGTGAAGGCATACTTGTGGCGACCTCTTCGTATTTGAAAGAGAGGTCTCTTTTGGCCATAGCATTAACCTTGATAACGGCGGTATGCTGAAGTCTGTGAGGCTTAGCGGGTAAGAATCGCAGGGAAGATGAAGATGAAGAAGATGAAAGGGAAGGGGAAGCAGTGAAGAGAGAGAAGTCGGACGAAGGGCGAGAGAGGAGTTGCGTCCCAAAGAGTGCACGAGGAAGAGGGAGCCTCAGCATCGCTACTGCGCTGTTGGACATTTGTTTTCTCTCTCCTGCTTTTCGGATTATTGGAATTTTGAGGTTTTTTGAACGCCTGTAGGCTCAGCTTCGCGGCCTCCGTTTTTCCTTTTTCTTTCTCTATGTTTTTTTTTTCCCCAATATGTTTGGGGGGAAAAAGGAAACATAAATGTCATTAATTACTTACATATCCACTTCTGAATTTTTTCCAAAATTTAATAACACCAAATTTATAGGTGCCCATATAAAAATTTTGAAGAACTTTTGACACAAAATAAATTTATGATAATTTTCTATGACTAATGAATGTCGAGGAATCCTTTGAGAAATCGAGGATTTCAGTTAGTATCGCATACACGAACCTTAAATATCATTACTTAAGATCTTTAAATATAACGTTATGCAAAAATGACAAAAACTTTAGAAGAATATAATACTTCGAATTGGCTTTTCCTTCTCCTCATTGATGTTGTATCCATCAAATATATAGTACATGAGTTCGCCGCCTAAATCGCAGCTATTTGCATCTAACCAAGAATTCTACGTGAACAATTCTAAAACAAAAGAAGTTTATGGTTTGCAAAACTTCCTACCTAACTAGAATTAGGTAGGCCTAATAATAACAAGGCTAATTTTATCACAACAAAAAACACTTTGTTAATACTCCCCCTCAAGTTGGAGTATGTAGATCAATAATGCCCAACTTGGACTTTAGATACTTGAACTGATCCCTGCCTAAGGCTTTTGTGAAGATATCTGCTCGTTGTTCCTTGGTACGAATCTTGAATAACTGAAGTAGGTCGGCTTCAAGTTTATCACGAACAAAATGGCAATCTAGTTCAATATGTTTGGTACGTTTATGGTAGACAGGATTGTTGGCAATGTGTAGGGCTGCTTGATTGTCACAAAATAATTGCATAGGTTTGAGAGAAAAAAATCCTAGTGTTGCCAAGAACGTTCTCAACCATACCAACTCGCTGGTCGCTTCTACCATAGATCGATATTTTGCCTTAGCGGAAGAGCGGGATACTGTCGATTGCTTTTTAGTTTTCCAGGAGATAGGAGCACCTCCAAGTGTAACAAAATACCCAGGGAGTGATCTTCTTGAAATAGGATAGACTCCCCAATTAGAATCACAACAACTGACTAATTGTAAATCTAATTCTCTGGGTAGTAGAATGCCTTGCTTTGCAGAACCCTTGATATAGCGAACTACCCTTCTTGCTGCATCCAAATGGTCTTCTCTGGGAGCCTGCATAAACTGAGAAAGAATATGAATTGCATATGTAAGATCTGGTATGATGATTGTTAAATAAATCAAACGACCTATGAGACGTTGATATGAAGTTGGATCTTCCAATTCCTTTCCGTGGGCTAATGCAAGTTTGTGATTTTGGTCCATAGGAAAAGCTGCGGGTTTAGCCCCTAACAATCCACATTCATCGACTGTTTCTAATGCATACTTGCGTTGGCGCAAGAATAAACCTTTTTCGCCTCTTGCTCTACTTTAATGCGCAGAAAATATTTCAAGGGACCTAAATCCTTAATGCTTGAGATATTCTTTGAATTTCTGGCATGCTTGAGCATTACTAGTAGCAAGTACAATGTCATCCACATAAACCAGAAGAGCCATAAAAACTTTCCCTTTACGATAGGTAAATAAGGAATAATCTGCATATAATTTTACAAAACCATACTCATAAAGTGTCGAAGAGACTTTTGCAAACCATTGTTTAGGGGCCTGTTTGAGTCCATAAAGAGACTTCTTGAGCTTACAAACTTTATTAGGTGTAGAAGCTCTATAACCAAGGGGCAGCTTCATGTATACTTCCTCATCAAGATCTCCATGCAAGAAGGCATTATTGACATCTAGTTGATGCAACTCCCATCCTTTTACTATAGCAACAGAAAGGAAGCAACATACACTAGTCATTTTAGCAACGGGAGCAAAGGTTTCATTATAGTCAATACCTTCCTCTTGATGATCTCCTCATATAACCAATCGGGCTTTGTAGTGTTGTATAGATCCATCGGCATTGTACTTCACACGATACACCCACTTGCAACCAATGGGTTTCTTACCTATAGGAAGATCAACTATTTCCCAAGTGCCCTTTTTGTCAAGAGCTTCTACTTCTTCATTCATCGCGGCACACCACCTGCTATCTTTCACAACTTCACGATAAAATCTGGGTTCAGGAACTTTCATAATAACGGCCAAAAATCTTTGATGAGCAGGATAAAAATTCACACAAGTCACATAATTCTGCAGGGGATAGGGCATACCTGAGGATTCTTGCTGGATGGATGGAGCGGTGGAGACGAGGTTTTTAACATGGATGCTATAGCATACAAACTCATCAAACCGGGATGGAGGTCGTTGCTTACGTTGAGGTCGAGTGCGGTGTGCAACACGACCTGTCCCAAGCCCACCAATTGACCCAGTAGGCTAGTCTACAGATGGCCCAGCTTCCAGTTCGATCTGCCCAGAAGCTGGAAGGCGTGGACTTGAAGGCTGCTGCCCAGCGCCTGCTGCTGTATTCTGGCCCAAGCCTTGTTCGCAACCCACTACTGTATTTTCTGCTTAGTCTGGTATTTGCATGCGACCTGGGCTGTTCGCTGAAGGCCCATTAGTTCTTCCCCTGTCTTCTAATTGACCATAGCCCAGAAACTCATCATCAAAAATATTTTGCTCAACGTTCCCTTTGTATTTGTCCCTCTCTCTTTCCTTTGAGTTTTGGAAAGGAAAAATATTTTTAAAAAATTGTACATCCCTACTATCAAAAAAATCTTGGGTATCTAAATCATATAACTTCCAACTTTTCTTTCCATAGGAGTATCCCAGAATTGTACATTTTCGACTTCGAGATGCAAACTTATCACTTGTTCTAGTTTGAGCAAAACACAAACACCCGAAAACCTTAATTTCACCATAATTAGGCCTTTTCCCAAATAACATATCATAGGGAGTCTTACCTTTCAACAATTTACTGAGTGTCTTATTTATCAAATAAGCTGCAGTCTTGACGCATTCTCCCCAAAATTTCAAAGGTAAATTAGCTTGGAAGCGCAAAGCACGAGTAACATTCAAGAGATGCTTATGTTTTCTTTTCACCCGACCATTTTGTTGAGGAGTATCGACACAACTAGTCTAGCGTATAACTCCATGTTGATAATAAAACTCCCTTAAAGGTTTTGATTTGAACTCCAAACCATTGTCACTTCTCACTACTTTAACTAATTTTCCAAATTGAGTTCTAATCATATTGATAAACCTTTTAAGGTGGTTTTCAGTCTCACTTTTCTCTTTCATAAGATACACCCAGACACTTCAGCTAAAGTCATCAACTATGGTGAGAAAATGATGTGCTCCACACCAAGAAGAGACTCTATATGGTCCCCAAATATCATAATGAATAACATCAAACAAATCTTTTGCTTTATTGGTGCTCAAAGGAAAAGATTTTTGTGTTTGTTTTGCCCTAAAACATATCTCACACACTTCATTATTATTTTTGCTCAAACTGGGACAATGTATAGAATTGAAAAACAAAACCATTACTTCTTTGGAAGGATGCCCTAAACGTTGATGCCATTGATCCCCAATTTGAACCGCATGAACTTGTCTTCGCTCTTTTCCAGCCTAGTAAAAACAAACCTTGTCTCGTTGCTCACCCAAACCAATTGGAATCCTCAAAGTGCGGTCCTGCAAAATGCATGAATTTTCATAAAAAATGACCGTACAATTTAAATCTTTGCAGATATGTGATACTGAAATGAGGTCGCAACTCAAAGAGGGCACAAGTAAGGTATTATGCAATTTCAAAATTTTCTCCAACACGGTTATCCCATGTTTGTCCGCTACAGTTTTGGCACCATTAGGCAAATCTACTATCACCGGAGATATGGTTTCCACATCGCTCAAATTGTTTAAATTTCCGGTCATGTGCATGGACGCTCCACTATCAATTAACCAAGCTTGATTTCGATTACCTGTCAATTTCTCTCCGTTTTTTGGCTCTTTAATTAGATTTAGGATTTTATACACTTGTTCAAGCGTGAAATTTTGAGCAGTGACCGATGCCAAACTTGCCATCTGTTCGGTACCTCCATTGATACCTGCCCCAAATACGCTGTCGTCAACCTCAGCTACGCTGCTGGTTATAGCAGCCACCGTCTCGGTCTGTTGTCCTCGCCCAGCGCAGCTACCTAGGTTTCCCGTTCTACCTCCTCGTCCACGGCTGCTCTGCACTTTGCCACCACGTCCTCTACCTCGTGTGTTCCAGTGGGCTGGGTACCATATAATCTCGAAACATCCAGCTGCTTCATGCCCAATTTTACCACAGTGAGAACATGTTGGTCTGTCCCCTAAGCGCAAGGACTGCTTGGCTCCAACAGCAAATGCAACGGCCTCCTTCTCTTCTCTACTCATCACTAGTTGCTTGTGTTCTTCCTCTTGTTGTACCATATTAAAAATTTTATCTAGGGATGGCAAAGGATCCATAGCAAGTATTTGACTTCGCAAATTGGAGTACTTTTTGTCATTCAGACCCATCAAGAACTAATGAGTTCTCTCTCTTTCCATAAGAACAGCCAAGCATGCTCCAATGTTACAAGTACACTTCCAACATGTACATGTAGGCAATTCTTCATAATTACCTAGTTCCATCCAAATACTGCGCAACTTTGCGTAATAATCAGCCACACTTAGCGCTCCTTGTTTGGAGGAAAAGATTCCTTCCTTTAGTTGGTGGATCCTTGGCGTGTTTGCGGTAGAGTATCGCTTTTTTAGGTCATCCCATAATACTTGTGCCAAATCAATGTAGGGAAGCGTAGAATGTAATTTTGGATCGATGAAATTTTGCATCCACATACAAAGCATGGAATTTACACGTTCCCATGCATCCAATTCGTCACCTTCCTCGGTTGGCCTATCAATCCGTTCGGTGATAAATTTTATTTTGTTTTTAGCCTTCATGGCTGTTTGAACCGACCGTCTCCAGGTCTCGAAATTGTTTCCATTAAAAACAGCCAAAGTTATCGATGTTCCGGAGCTTTCAGATGGACATAGATAGTAAGGTGATTCTGGTGTGATTACAAAGGGTTTTGGTGGAGATTTAAATTGAGCTTTCTCTGACACAAGCTAGCTTAGGCACACTCAGGCATGCGTGTGGGAGTGAGAAATAAAACAAAAAGGTTGTTATGTTTGTTACAAGATCTTGGGCCCAGTGCTGAGGTTAGTTAGAGGAGAGAATATCTAGCTGCTCATACCTGTATTAATGGGGGCAAGCTTGTATGGATAGGAATGCTTTTGAATCAATGAAAATCTAACAATTTCTCTCTCTATTCATTTTCTGTTCTATCATTCTTCTTGATTTTCCTCGGAGTCCCAGGATTCCCTAGAAAATTCATATCATTTGGTATCAGAGCCCTCATCGCCCTGATTCGAACTTCAGATCTATAAATCTCATTTCATTTTTCTTTATCGATTGATTGGCTAGCTTCACCATTCGATCCAGCCTCCATTCACATACAGTACTATTCATTTTACTCGATTATTGGTTTGGGATCTACAATAATCCAGCTTACAACCCCAAAGATTTCAGGACCACTTTAAATCTAGCTTTCATGGCGATATCAGACAATACTCGATCAAGCGAGAGTCGCAAATGGAAGAGTTATACAATCAAATGCAACGAAGCCTGGAAGAGTTTAAAGAGCAGCAAGAAAGGGTTAACGGTTAGATTAGGGAACTCATTACGGGATTGAGCAGGCAAGTCTTGCAGATCGCTAACAACTCAGTCAACACAGGTGAGAACTCACCCAATTATTCTCACCATACCCTTTCTAGGCTTTTTAGAATCGATTTCCCAAAGTTTGATGGGGAAGGCGTACAGGGGTGGGTATACAAATGTGAGCAATTTTTTGTAGTCGATGAAACTGCACCGCAGATAAAGGTTAAAATAGCCTCGATTCATATGAGCAATAAGGCCTTATTGTGGCATCAGTCCTTCATGAAAAATAGACAAAATGAGGGATGGCCAGGGTGGAAAGAATATAAGACTGCAGTCCTGGCACAGTTTGGAATAGGACCCTTTGATGACCCATTGGCTGAATTAATGAAGTTGAGACATGATGGCACCATTGAACGGTATCAGGAGGCGTTTGATTCATTGCTAAATAGAGTTGAATTACCAATACATCATGCAATTAGTTGTTTTTTAAGCGGGCTGAATGATGAAATTCAACATGTTGTGAGGATGTTCAAACCCCAAACACTACATGATGCTTATTGTTTAGCCAAACTATAGGAGGCAACTCTTGTTTCCATTACCAGAAGAACCAAACCTACTCTGGACAAGCCTCCTTTGTCTAGTAAGGGATTGGGAGTGGCCTTTAAACCTTCCTCATAGTCAAGCATGGGATCCCAAAGGTCTAGCTACAGAGACAACTATCTACCTTAGCTTACTAATAGGAGCAACCCAGCTTCCTGTACAGGTTCAGTCACTTCAAAGCCTAGGGCTACAGAAAAGGCTTTGAGCCCCAAAGATATTGAGGAAAAAAGGCTAAGAATCTATGTTTTTTCTGTGATGAGAAATATTTTTCTGGCCATAAATGCAGGGCCCAGGTCTATCGATTGGAGGTTGAGGAAGATGAAGGAACTGTGGTTGAGCACGAAGAGGAAGTAAATGAAGATAATGCTGTTGAGGGTGAAATGGGGCTTCCAATAGAAACTCCTCACTTATCTTTGAATGCCTTAAATGGCATTCACACATATCAGACAATGAAGGTTACTGCCAGATGCAATAAGAATCCCCTACACATCCTTATTGATTCAGGAAGCACTCACAATTTTCTTGATATCTCTACTGCAAGAAGGTTACATTGCAAAGTCAAGAAAATGCCATCACTACAGGTTGGTGTGGCTAATGGCCAGCAATTACAGTGCAACACTATGAGTAAAGGCTTTACATGGACTTTAATGGGAAAGGAATTCATAATGGATGTAATCTTAGTCCCCTTAGGTAGTTCTGAAATGGTATTGGGGGTTCAGCGACTGTCAAGTTTGGGTCCTATTTTGTGGGATTTTGACAAATTGAAAATGGAGTTCAGTTATCAAGGAGAAAGGATGATGTTGAGAAGGACCCATAAATCTAACGTGGAATGGATGGGGGGCAAGAAAATGCAACAGACCATGCTTAAGGGTGCTCAGGTTTTTGCGTTGCAGGTAGAACCTATGCTGGCACAAGTTCCTTTGAATAGACCTGAGATATCGGAGCCTCAAATGGCCAAATTACTAGCTGAGTATGCCAACATTTTTGCAGAACCCAAATCTTTACCCCCTCACAGGAGCCATGACCATAAAATCCTCCTTAAACCTGGCACCTCTCCTATAAATGTGAGGCCAGACATATATCCAACGCTACAAAAAGACATCATTGAGAAGATAGTACAAGAAATGCTGCAAGTCGGGGTTGTGAGGCCCTCGCAAAGTCCATACTCCTTTCCCATTGTGCTGGTAAAAAAGAAAAATGATACGTGGAGGCTCTGTGTGCATTACAGGCAGTTAAACAAGCAGACAGTATTGGATAAGTTTCCAATCCCAGTAATAGAAGAGCTTTTGGATGAGTTATATGGAGCCAAATATTTTTCAAAGATTGACCTCAGGTCTGGTTATTGGCAAATAAGGATGCAGTCAGAAGATATAGACAAGACAGCCTTCAGCACACATGAAGGGCATTATGAATTTTTAATTATGCCCTTTGGCTTAACAAATGTTGCATCCACATTCCAAGGCCTTATAAATCACATTTTCAGACCTTATCTGAGGAAGTTTATATTGGTATTCTTTGATGATATTCTTATTTACAGCAAGACGTATCATCAGCACTTGGATCATTTGAGGCTAACTTTTGAAGTCCTCAGACATAATACATTATTTGCAAAGATGAGCAAATGCAGTTTTGGAAAACAAGAGGTGGAGTACCTTGGCGATATGATTTCATTCAAGGGAGTAGCCACTTATCCTAATAAGATAGCAGCAATGCAGAATTGGCCCGTACTAAGAAGTATTAAGCAACTTCGCGGATTTCTGGGTTTGACAGGTTATTATAGGAGGTTTGTGAAGAATTATGGTCAAATCAGCAAACCCCTTACTGAACTGCTCAAGAAAAATGCATTTCAGTGCGAAGAGGGACCACAACATGCCTTTGAGCAAAGGAAGCCATGAGTTCAGCCTCTGTTCTGGCAATGCCTAACTTTTCCAAACCTTTTGTGCTGGAAACTGATGCGTCGGGTACAAGGATTGGAGCAGTTTTAATGCAAGAAGGGCATCCCATTGCTTATTTTAGTAAGGTCTTGTGACAACAACATCAGGTCTTACCAGCATATGAGAAGGAATTGATGGCAGTGGTACAAGCGGTGGAGAGGTGGAGACCTTATTTGCTTGGCAGGCACTTTATAATCAAGACTGATCACTTTAGCCTCAAGTACATCCTAGAACAGAAAATCACGACTTGCTTTCAGAGTAAATGGATGCCTAAATTGATGGGGTATGACTATGAAATTATCTATAAACAGGGCAAGGAGAACGTGGTTGCGGATGGCCTTTCCAGGATTAATGGGGCTCAGCTAGTCAATATGACATTGATTACCTTGCATTCTGATCTCTTGGCATACATTAAAAATTCTTGGACCCAAGACACATACTTACAGCAGCTTATCCAATCCTTGTCTTCAGGACAACAACATTCCAAGTATTCGTGGCAGTAAGGAATTTTGTACAGAAAGGGAAAGATTGTCGTGGGACATGTGCCCACCCTTAGGGAGCATCTCATGAAGCTTTTTCATGACTCAGCCCTTGGGGGCCATTCTGGGGTAGAAGTGACCAAGAAAAGGTTAACAAGCTTACTGTATTGGAAGGGTCTAAGCAAAGACGTTCGGAATTATGTTAGGGGTTGCGTAGTCTGCCAGAGATGCAAGCCAGATTTGTCAGCCCCAGCTGGGCTCCTTAAACCATTGCCCATTCCCAATGCAATCTGGGAAGAGATATCCATGGATTTCATTGAGGGTCTACCAAAATCCAGAGGGAAAGACACCATCTTGGTGGTCGTTGACTGGCTCAGTAAGTATGCACACTTCCTGGCCTTGTCCCATCCCTTTTCGGCTGCCACCGTGGCTCAACTATATTTCGAGCATATTTTTAAGCGACATGGACTTCCTAAGACAATAGTCTTTGACAGGGATAAAATTTTCCTCAGTAGATTTTGGCAAGAATTGTTCTTTCTGTTGAAGGTTTCTCTGCACATGTCTTTTGCATATCACCCTCAAAGTGGCGGTCAAACGGAGGTGGTTAATAGATGCTTGGAAGGCTATTTGAGGTGCATGATGGGGGAGAAGCATGTGGAGTGGGTTCTTTGGTTGCCCTTAGCTGAGTGGTGGTACAACTCCAATTGGCATTCGTCTATAAGGGTCACTCCATTTGAGGCAGTCTATGGTCAGCCACCCGAACTACATGTTCCCTACTTGGTTGGGGACAGCAAGGTGGAAGCCGTGGATAGGAGTCTTAAAGCACGGGAGGAGTGTCTTAAAATGCTGAAATATCATTTGGAGCGGGCTCAACATCGCATGAAGCAACAGGCAGGCAAACACAGGGCAGATAAGTCCTTAGAGGTTGGAGATATGGTCTACGTTAGGCTCCAACCTTATCAGTAGCAATCATTGGCCCATAGATCATCCTAGAAACTCTCAGCCAAATTCTTTGGCCCTTTTGCCAATAGTATCCAAGGTTGGCGCAGTGGCTTATAAGCTCCAACTTCCTGAAGCTTCTAAAATCCATCCAGTATTTCATATCTCCCAACTGAGGAAGCACATCGGGAGTAAGACAATCCACAGTACTCTGCCTGATATGGATGATGCAGGTGTTATTCGGGCTGAGTCGGTGGCTGTACTCGATAGAAAGCTTGGGAAACAAGGCCATAAGGTTGTGGTTTATATCCTAATTCAGTGGCCTAACTCTTCCAAGGAGGAAGCCTCTTGGGAGTTGTACACAGATATCGAACAACGATTCCCTTCTTTCAATTTGTCAGCTTGAGGACAAGCTATCTTAAGGGGGAGGCACTTGATACAGGCTAGCTTAGGCACGCGCAGGCATGCATGTGGGAGCGGGAAATAAAACAAAAAGGTTGTTATGTTTGTCACAAGATCTTGGGCCCAGTGCTAAGGTTAGTTAGAGGAGAGAATATCTAGCTGATCATACCTGTATTAATGACGGCAGACTTGTATGGATAGGAATGCTTTTGAATCAATGAAAATCTAACAATTTCTCTCTCTATTCATTTTCTGTTCTACCATTCTTCTTGATTTTCCTCAGAGTCCCAGGATTCCCTAAAAAATTCATATCATTCTCCTCGTCACTCGTAGGTTTCTTATCCTCCCGCACGGTGGTTAATGAGTTGGCTTTGATATCATGACAAAAACTTTAGAAGAATATAGTACTTCGAATTGGTTTTTCCTTCTCCTCATTGATGTTGTATGCATCAAACATATAGTACATGAGTTTGCCGCCTAAATCGCAGCTATTTGCATCTAACCAAGAATTCTGCGTGAACAATTCTAAAACAAAAGAAGTTTATGGTTTGCAAGACTTCCTACCCAACTAGAATTAGGTAGGCCTAATAATAACAAGGCTAATTTTATCATAACAAAAAACACTTTGTTAATAAAAAATGAAGGATACTCTCGCAAACATTCATTAGAAAACAAAGCGAATTTATGAATTGCTTCGCTTTCCACCTTTGTAAGAAGCAAGATGTGAAAATGCATTAAGCTTCTAATTTTCACATCATGGATTGAGTTTTCTTAATCAACATTGCTAATTTATAATTTATAAAAGGCAACATCCAAGACCAGAAAAATCTAACCCACTAGGAAGGCATAGGACAATCCCAATCTATATTAGATTATGTTGCTTTGACCTGATCATGATTGTTGTTAATACCCTTCGAGTCGACCAAGCAACCAATCTAATGCAACGATTCGTCTAATCATAATATTTTCTCTCATGGAGTATATGCTTGGTAACCAACACACATACGCCTAATAATAAATGGCAGCTTTTGTACAAAGGACTGCCAGAAATGCAATTCAAATCTCTGACTGCTGCTCAGATTAAGCTCTTGACAGAAGCACGTTTGTATCAGAGCAGAAGGCAAATGAAAATTCAAGTATAAATTATAAAACACAAATATTACACTAAACTCACAAACTAGAAAGTGAAAGCAGCGTGTATTCAAATATCCAACATCAACATTTACTAGTTTACAAGGTTCACATAGACTTCAAGAACAATATCTATCTACCTATCTAACTACCCAGTAAACCCCTGCGGGCCGGGCGGGGGGGGAGATCTATCTGAGAAAAACAAAAATTGGGTCGGCTATATATTTCTCCGGTTGAAAGCTTAACTACCCTTTTACATGTGACAAGCCACTTCCTTTAGCTTGATCTGTCCCATGAAATTTCCTGCCAGCCTCGACAGCTTCTCTGTTACAATATACAAATAGCAGTTCGCAATGTCAATACAAATGACCATAAAAGACCACGAATTTATGATATGCTCCAGGCTCAGCCATTGCACTGGTTTTCTGTCGCAATGGGATGTGCACTATATTTGCTAGTTTTAAGCTTAATGGATAAAGAAAATTCAAAATTGAAAGAGAAAATTATAAAAGAAAGCTTTTTCCTTTTTTTAGCAGTTCCATTATAGAGTACTTTCTGGTGGTATTATATGGAATTTAACGGTGCCAATATATTACATAAGAGGGCAACATAGAAGGAACAGGAAAAAGTGACAATTACCTAAAAGCATCAATAAGCTCCTTATTTTCGGGTGCAAGCAACACACCTTCATAGAATGCATTGGCTGCATCTTCAAACCTCTGCAAAAACAGATGGAAAAGGAATTAAGCAAAAAACTTCACAAGTGACAGTGGATTTGAAATATAAACAGCGGGTGAGGCCATGCCTGCAATAGACGTAGTGCAGCGCCCTCACGATAGCAAGCCTTATGCCAGTTTGGTCTGAGTGATCTGCATGTCTTAGCGTCAGCTAGGGCTTGTTCAGCTTGTCCCAGACGAATCCAGCACAAACTTCTATTTGAGAACAATGTAGCATCAGTAGGGTCAAGGTCAATAGCCTGTGAAATCACCGAATAAATTGAAGTGAAAATTCTTGTGCTTTAAATATCAAGGTCATAGCATAAATTTCTTAGTGATGTTAATGAAAGATACCCGAGTAAGATTAATCCAAAGCGAGGTAACACGGCAAATCAAACCTCAGTGTAATCTTAGAAACATGCCACCCATGGATGATCTTGGAGATTGGAACAACAAATCGTATTAGGAGGCTATGGCCTATGGGTAAAAAGAAACTACTACCTGAGTGTATGCATCTATAGCCAATGCATAGTCCTTTCTCTTGAAAGCATCGTCTCCTCGTGCCTTCGCTTCTGCGGCTTTCGCCTTTGCCTCAGGACTCACCTACAGGTCATTGAAACTAATACCATTACCAAAGACAACAGCTTTGTATTACAGACTACATACTCAAAGCACTACAAAATAACTGGACAACCGACATTCAAGCAACAC
Organism: Selenicereus undatus; assembly: GCA_017589665.1. NCBI lineage: Eukaryota > Viridiplantae > Streptophyta > Magnoliopsida > Caryophyllales > Cactaceae > Selenicereus > Selenicereus undatus. The sequence goes on along the minus strand of JACYFF010031955.1, from coordinate 10,850,386 downwards.
CAAGGTTGAAACGATATATTCCAACAAAACACTTCTCAGAGAACAGCTAGCAAGCCCCAAAAACACAAATACACTAATAGATCAGATGGACATACACATCTTTATTAGCAAAAACAAACAAAACACTAGCTAATGTATAGCAATGATGGGCATAGTCACGAAAATGTATGTTCACTTTCCTAGTCGTCTTTCAGTATACAGATATACCTGAGAATGGCGTCCCATACTAACAGCACAGTTCGAGAATGAAGAGCATAATCACAAAATTGAGCCTCAAATCCAGAAGATAGAGTGATATAACGAAAATAGCTGGCAGCCACTAATGTTTAACCCTCAAGAGCAAGAGACACATAAGAACACAAGCAACAAAAAAGCAAGTAGAAAGTAGGAAAATTTAACGGAAGATTTGTACCTCAGGCAGATCTTGTTTTGGTAGGTCTGTGTCCTTTGCCACATTGACTCCATTCATACTTTTGGCCAGCTCCTACAAGATTTTGCTTCATTGAATAAATATGATAGAAAATAACTACAAGAACAAGAATGCTAATAAACAGTTAATACCTGTTGTTTTTGGGTTTCAGATTGCGTAAATTCAAGAATTCCATCAACAGTCCAGTCAGGAATAGATTGAACAGGAGTGGTCAAGGGATATAAGATCTCAACAGCACTCCTATTACCCCTTGCAGCAGCAACTAGTATGGGCTTCTGACCATCCTGCATAGGAATAACATTAAAACTAAAAGAACTTCAGTTAAGTCAAAACAAGCAAACACAGCAAGAATTCTAATCCGTCATAGAAGGGTAGGGTTACTTCTCTATGAAATCGAAATATCTAAGAAAACCCAAATGTATCGTCACTAAGTGACAAAATATACCAGTCCTGAGATGCAGGATGCAGTCTTTTGTCTTGATCAAAAGTTACTGAGATAGAATTCTGGAGTACCCACTATCAGAAGATAATGTTCAAGTTTCATATATTTCAAACTGACATCAGTTCACCACATAAAACTATTACTCTGAACGGCACACCAATGGCCAGAACCCATCTAACTTCCAAGTTTCAATTAGAACAGTTACACCAACTATGATTTATTGCAACTTGGGATGCCAATCAAAAGAAAAAAAAATGTAGCACCTAAACTTGCGTAATTCCACAAATTTGATTCAGAATTCAGAATTATCAAAAAAAGAGAGCCTACATGTTTACCAAGGAAGAACAACGCAATGTATGCCGGGGATACAAGCCAGGTGAACAGGAAATAAATTGGCGGAGATGCAGGAGTAAGAACAATATCACGGGCATATAATTGATCCACTTATTTATATCTTTACACCACACAAGCACGACGACCTAACCTCATCTGCAGCATTTGGATCAGCTCCAGCCTTTGCTAAGCAATTAATAATATCTGTGTTACCCATATCAGCAGCTATGTGCAATGGAGTTGCACCACCTGCAGATATATTCACCTTTGCCCCTGCCTGCACAAGAGGAAAACAACCCAAAATATAGGCATTTCCATGGAATACATTACAAAGGAAAGAAAAATCCAATCCATTTCCAAAACTACACCATAAAAGACCCCCCTATGCACAAAATAGGCACTTAGATGTAGTAGTCGTATCATTGAAATGCAAAGAGATCAGTTCCCTAACAGCCTAGATTAAAAGCTCATGAATAACAATGGAAAGAAAAAGCCAATCCATATCCAAAACTACACCACAAAGTCCCATCTAGGCCCAAAATAAGCAGTTAGATGTAGTAGTCTTATCCCTGAAATACAAAGAGCTCAGTTGCCTAACAGCCTAGATTAAAAGTCCATGAACAACAAATACTCTAAGAAAGTTAGTACAGGACAGTTTACAGAGGAATTCTGCTTCAGTACACTGTAATTCGTGCTCGAGAAATTGCCCAAAATAGGCTTCTCTGCTCTATTGAAATGGACACACAGGGAAGGGGGCTCCATTGCATGAAGAATCTCAATGACAAGAAAACAATCTGAAGGGATAATAATCTGACCTCAATTAATTGCTCCAAGCATGCCAGTGAACCAGCTGCCACAGCTGATAATAATGGCGTTATACCATCTTCAGTTTCCAAATTAGGCTGCCCACAAAGATGCAAGTCAACTTTTAAAGTTAAGATACCTTTACCTCTCATCCACTTAATGCTCATTGCAGAAAGAATATAGATGAGAGGGGAAAGAGACATGAAGCAGACTAAGAACAAGAAAAACATAATTTTACTGATAACAGGGCAACTGAAGAGCTACACTTTGGGATGATGGCAAAGCTCACATTCCCCATATAAAAGAGAAAAATAAAAACAAAACAGAAGTTCAACTCCCATAAATCAAGCAAACCTAAATGCCATCTTCAGCACAATATCTGTAGCCTTACTTGTAGGATCAAGCATGAAAATTTAAGATAATTGCAGCAACTTATGACAGAAATACTTTTCGCTTTTTTACATCTCTAAACGCTTGCATCAGAACTTGGCTCCGCACAGGACACCCCCCACCCGAAAACAAAGAATAACACAAACTATATATAGGTATAGCTAGATAGAAACAAACACACACGCACGCACGCACGCACGCACACACACACACACACACACACATATATATATAAACATATATATGAATATATATGTACGTATAAACATGTGTGTACGTGTGTATAATACACACACACACACACACACACACACACATATATATATTTATATA
>JACYFF010031955.1:10815918-10831638 GCA_017589665.1 Selenicereus undatus | reverse complement strand
TCTGCACATGTGAGATTTATCACATACGGAATGACAAGCACGCTGACAGTAATATCTGAAATCAACGAAACCTTGGCAATAATTTATCAAATTGAATCTCCCTATTTATGTAGAGATGCATGACAGCATCATTGTCAACATGGAGACTCAAAAAAGGAGAGGAAATGCAGGATCAGAGATAAGGGCGACATGCCGTGAATAAAAAAAAGAAGCCATGATCATATTTAATGTATGTGATGTCCAAAGGCAGTGCAAGCGTTGCATTGTACGGGTCCAAAATCTACTTTCACATTACAAACTGAAGCATTGAACATAAAACATTTAACATAATAATGCTCCCATTTGAAAATCATACTAAACACCACAGAACTTTGACCAAAACAAGGGAAAGCAACAAAGAAAAACGTAGGAAATGAGAATGTCAGAAACTGGATCACAAGACCCATCAGTTCAACCGAAGTCCCATGTTCAAGTTATGCACAAACTGAAACTGACAACGAGAAAATCATCAAAAGCACAAGTCTACTTAAGGAAAAAGTTATTGCAAAGACACAAACCATCAGGTTTTCCACTTCTTGTCCAGACAGACTGCATTCAATTCGACACATGCCCGGATCTATTATAAACTGAATGCATTTTCCTTGGTAAGTAATAGTGTATATATATAATCTTGTATTATTGGGCCTTGGACTCATGACTTGTACCTATGTAAACCGTAATGATTAGTATAAATAGACATCTAACCTCCTCAATTGAGGTAGGCACTCTAATTCCCTCACATGGTATCAGAGCCACAACTAAATAAACCCTATCATTTTCCCAACCCTAGTATTCTCCTTGCTAGCCGTCTCTTATGGCTGTTATGCCACACCCAGCCTGCTTCGGCCTCTTCTCATCCATGGCAGTTGTTCGATACTAAATTATCATATTTTACATGCTTCTATCGCCTAATTTTAGCTCATATAATAACATAATCTTTAGAATTTTTACTTGTTTTATTTACTTTTGTAGGTAATAAGATAAATAGAGCAAACGCCGTGAAAAGGAGTGAAGATGGACGAGAAAAGCACGGACATCGCAAGGCAAGAAGAACGACATGTATCGAGGGGCCGACAACACCACCCGTCGCCAGGGAGTGGCGACGGCTAGTCGGCCTGTCGCCGGCCGACGGCTGGCCGTCGCAGGGACGACGACTGTCGTTCCCCCTTGCTTGCTTCGGCCCACCTCGATTCCATATAAAAGGGTGATCTTTGGGACTTTGGGGGGTTTCGGGAGGCGATTTTTAGAATAATTTTAGGTTAGGTTTTAGCCAATAAAAATCTCAATAGGAGGATTAGATTAAGAGATTAGATTGTATTTTGGGATTCAAATTTGTAGATTTCAAGTTCATTCAATCAATTCAAACCTAAGTTTCCCTTTTCACTCTCTCTTTATTTCATGTTTGTTCTTATTACTCTTGTCTTAATCTTGTTAGTTTAGTTCATGTTTAGTCTAAATGTTTGATCTTTATTATGATTTCATATTTGGTAGTTGTTTTAATCCATGCTACACTAGATTTACTTTTCTAATTTCATGCTTGTTTCTTTGTTTGCTAGCTTAGGTTTAAATTGGGGCTTTTATGTTTTGTGGTTAATTAGCTGTGACTTTGGTTGCCTTGAGTTGTAATTAGCCATTTGATGGCTAATTAGTCTTATATTAGACCTAACCAAACCTATTTTATGCCTCCAATTTAAAGTTTTCCCTCACGTCCGCCACATGTTCGATGAAATGCTTGAGAGAGCTTTCATTCTTATTTTTGGACGGTTGACTTATACCGAAAGGTGATGTCAACTAGCTAGTGTGGGAGAAATAATGACCGGGGTTTGGAAATTAAAATAATCCCGATCCTAGTTAGGTCCGCGGGTTGCTAACCTTGTGGTCCAATTGGGTTAATCCCATTAAAATAGGTAGTCGAGACAATTAGACTAGCCCATGACCCTCAAGAGAGGGCTTGGGGTTGGTCTTTCATGGTGCAACTCACCATATCAATTGTTGGCGTAGGTTATGACTCATCCAAACTACTTAGCTCATTAATTGGTCAAATAGCAATTCCAAGCTCCTTTCTTTTATGTTTGTTAACTTAGTTTAGCCTTATTTTCATTTTTCACTCGGCCTAAGAAATTGAACACTTAAGCTAATCCCGGTACTTGAAACCCACTCCCAGTGGACGACACCCCGAGCACTCAACGGTACAACCTTGCACTTGGGGTTATAAATCTTAAAACTTAAATTCTGCCTATCAGCAGCCCCTACCAGCACTTCCCAGGCTATGGCAGAACCGAGCAGTCGAGCACCCTGACATCTCAGAGTGTCATAGCGCAGGTTGCCTCTCCTATCTGCATGCCAGTGCTTCCCTCTACCTCGCCGCCACCACCCTTACCTACTCTTCTCGAGTTGCCTGCCGTTGAGCCCTCTCACACTCGCTACCCATTCTACTTCAACAACTACCCTCAATTCTACAATTCACACCCTTCCCTTCCCCTGAATCAAGCACCTTCATCTCAAGACTTCATCTTGCACCATTCTCCTTTCCCTAACTCGCAATATGAACATGGCTCATCGTCACGTAACCTTACTCCCATGCAACCCTCCTCCTTCACCACGTCCTCAATTGAGGTAGGCAATCTAATTCCCTCACAGTAAGAAATAGCAAGCATGCCCCAAAAACAAATCATGGATTCTCGATTCAGCACAGTTTGAGCAATGACCCAGCATTCTTGATTTTCAGAGTCATAGCATAAGTGCATTTAATACCATCCCAAAAGGCAATCATCAAGTAAATTTCTAGCACAAATGTCCCCACGTCAACAATTTCAAAGAAAGAAACAAAGCACAATGTTTACCCTCTGCATCTTTGACATTGACATCAAGCTTCAATTCCTCCACTAAATACTGGCAAACTTCAGTCTTGCCCTCCCTTGCCGCAAAATGAAGCGCGGTTCTGTCATTGGCATCCTTAACATCCTCCACCGTCTTCTTCAAACCTTTCCCATCATCCAGCTGCTTTGCCAATTCTACCACAAACCCAAAAAATTTAAAAATGAATTAAAGAATCCCATGGTCCAGTTATACAGTCAATCAATCAATCAATCAATCCATGGCTGAAAAGGCAAGTAAACTGATTAAAGTTAAGAAGCTTACTCTTGAAGAGGTCGAGATTTCCAGCTCGAGCGGCGTTCAGGAAATTCTGAACCTGTTGCCTCACTGTGAATAAAGGGAAAAGAACAAGGAAGCAGCTTGGTAAGCATAACACACAAATACACACAACGCACACATAGAGGAGAGAGAAAGAAGACCTGCGAGAGCTGCAGAAGCGTCGGGAGCCATTGATTGCGAACAAAGGAACCCTAGGAGTAGCAGAGCAAGAGTCTCTGGAAAAGAGCGGCTACTGTCCGACACACGAGAGAAGAAGTTGGAAACCGGAAGTTTCGAGCCTTTTCAAACGAGTCCTTCAATTACTATACCACCAACGTTTTCATTCTGTTCAAACCTGCCACCCACAATATTTTTTTGTCTAAATCTACCACTTAGAAGATTTTTCATTTTCAAAAATGGCACCACTGGTTTGTACTACCGGCTGTAGGCGGTATTTTCAATTTTCTTTTTTTAATAAAAAAACTACTGATGTCATGATACAATTCTCTAACAGGTTCCACTGGTCTTATCTTATACAAGCACAACAATATACACAGAAAGCTAGAGAGAGAATTTGCTACTTCTCTCTATAAATCATCTCGTGTTCTTCATCTATTCTTCATGTTCTTCACAAATCAACATATTTCCAAAGACATCTTCTTCCCCTCTTCTCTAGTTATGTTCTTGCCCAAATTCTCCCAGCCAAAACTAAGAATTAAATAGCTCAATGGTCTGAATGATTGGCAACGATGATGAGCATTTTTACAAAAGAAAATAGTAGTCTGAAGGATCGAGCATCATGTACCTGAGGAAGAAATAGACTTTGGACTTGCTTGCTGGCTGTGAGACTACTTCAGAAGAAGTGGAGCTTCCCAAATTTTATTTCCCCTTTCCGATAGTGCTGATAGCTCCTTTGTTGCTGCTATTATTAGGTGCATATGTCAGCTTGTTGTCAAAGGTGAACTCAAGACTAAGTTAACTCAATGTTGAATTATTATTTGAAGATGTTGTTCCTTGTGGCTTATGTTCAAGTATTAAATTTTTTTTTTTCCCCACAGGAACATTGCCTAATTATTTATGTTCAGGGGGTTAGTCTTGTTCTTTATTTTAAGGACCTTTTTACAGCTAATTTTGTGCTAGGAACTAAGCTCTCCCGGATAATGCTATATGCGTAGGTTATTGTTATTGCATGTTGGGAATGTTTCATTATGGTTTATTAAAAAATTGATAGCCGTTGGTCCACAAAGATTGAAAATGGGGATGAGCAAGTTTTACTATCAATATGAGTTGGCTTACGCTATTCAACATATGAGCAATGGTGCCTCTGTATGTGGCAATGTTCCTGATAAATGCAGTATTGTTTTAGGTTGAAATTGAGTATTGTTTCATGTTGAAATTGAGTGGTGGATGAGCAATGGTGCCTCTGCATGACAATAACTCATATTGAGTAGCGTTTTAGTTCAAAATTGAGCATTGTTTTTGTGATCAAATAATGCAAAATGACAATAACTCATATTGACAATAAAAATTGCCTCTGTATGTGGCAATGTGGCAATTACTCGAGTTCTAAAGGGTTACAAGTAATATTGAGCCTTTAAAAGTAATATCCTCTCACAAATACGCAATAATCCAAAACACTAATCATACCAAAAAATGAGTGGCCCTAAGTTGTTCTTTCGTGCCACCGTATACACAACTCAAAATACTTCTTACAGGTTATTCATCTAATGTTGCAAATGTGAGACTGTTGTGAGTAGGAATGACCTCCCCATCTCGGTTTCTCCTCAGAGGAAGCTTGCCTTTTGGTATGTAATTGATGAAGATGTCAGCAGTATCATGGGCAGCAGTAGTAGTGCCAAATTCAACAGCACCAGGGTGTTCAGTTGCAGCATCAAGAAAGTCAATTGTAGAAGGGAAATCAGGAGCATCAAAGACATGTGCAGAGGAAGTGGCAACTGTTTCAGGTGCAGTATCAACAAAGAATGAAGCAGTAGAATTAACACAAGCAATGTATGCAGAAGCTGAAGCAACATATGCAGAAATAGGGGGTGCTGATGCAGGATCAATTGGGGGACTAACAATAGCATTGGAAGAATGGTAAAGTGAAGGCTGCACACATAATGAGAGGTACAGGTGAATAGTAATGTTTAAAAAAAGATTGCAAAATAGGAAAATTGAATAATAATGTTACCCTTTCGTTGCACGTCGTCTTGTTATGCTCATATTGTTTACATATTGAACATTTAACAGTCCCGCCTGATCTTGGGACAACTCCATATCGACCGCGAGGTCTTCTTTCCCCTTCTTCCGGCCTCCTTTTAAATTGGTATTTCCCGTTTTTCTTATTTCTGAAAACAGGGGCAACAATTGGCTCCTCTTTGCATGGAGACCATAAATTTGGTCCATTTATAGGCTGTAAGGTATGCGCATAGGTCCTTGTAAGCATTTCAGTCTTATAACACTTATGAACAAACTGAGTTGGATTCATTTTTTCCTCTCTCATCACTGCTAAAGCATGATGATATGGAATGCCACTTAACTCCCATGCATTACAAGTACAAGTCTTGCCCACTATATCAACAACGAAACCGTCACTTCCATGATTAACACTATACATACCACGGCCAGCTTTACTTGCTTGCCATCATCTACATGTATCTTTTGCTTTCTCTAGCTTCTTCAAAATCACAAGACATATATCTTGTTGCAAATGGTTTGCAATCTGCTTCTTAGAAGCAATTCTTGACATGACTTTCTTAAAAATTTCATCAAGCGTCCATATAAGCTTAAACCTTTCCTCGATGATGAATGCATTAAATATCTCAACCATATTGTTATCGACAAAGTCACATTTTGCATATGGCTTGAAGAAAAGTCTATAAAAATGCTTAGGTTCCTTTCTTTCCGAGAATTGCCAAGCATGAACATCCAATTCTTGCATCTCCTTAATGTGCTTATTGTAATCGACTTCATTTGATGACTTTGCAATCCTCCAAAACACGTCTCTGAATTTCAAACCTTTCCATTTCTTCCTTATATTAGCATACACATGTCTTGCACACAGTCGATGTTCAGCCTTGGGCATCAGATTTGAGATTGCATCAACCAGCCCCTTAACCAACACAAAAAAATAAAATAAAATTATAAGATAAGAAGAAACTGCATTTCATGTTCGTAATGTAGCTTTTATGAGAAATATTGAACATCTATTGGAGATAATATAACAAGAGCCTATTGTGATATATATAAGTTTATCTTTTGTTGGTCTGAAATGATAGTCCATCCGTGCCCATTTTCGATTTCCAAGTCATTAACCAGGAACTGCATAAACCAAAGCCATGTTTCCTTGTCCTCTCTCTGTGCTACACCCCATGCAGCAGGATACATTTGGTTGTTTGCATCTCGACCTACTGCAGCCAAAAGTTGTCAATCCATGGCCCTTTCAAGAAACATCCATCAATGCTCAATATTCTTCTACATCCTTCCAAAAATACTCTCTTTAAAGGACCAAGACATATGTAAGGATTTTTAAACACACATTTGCCATCTCCATTTCTTTCCACATCAATATTAACGGTAGAATCTCTATTCTTCCTAAGAAGCTCCTTGGCATAAGCCCTTATCATGCTGAATTGAGCCTTGTAATCCCCTAAGATTAATGTCAAAGCCTTTGCTTGAACTCTGAAACACATAGACATAGTAGGCTTGTAATTGTGATCGACTTCAATCAAGTTTCTTAGCACCCTCAACTTTAAGCTTGGTTGCAACTTCAAAGTCTTCATATATTTACGTGACAACCATTTAGTTGACATCTTCCTCCTTCCTCTCTCAAAGCTGTAAGGAACACAACTATGAGGTTTAGGCATTTTTTTAATTTGAAAAGACTGCTCACGTTGTGGTCTAGATGCCCACAAACTCCATTCTCATCATTTTGTATTGCAAAATGCTTGAAATCTTTTTTTGTCACTATGTTGTATCCTAATGTCGTACCCCTTCATTATAAGATAGTCCTCCATGGCATCTCTAAGTTGCTCCTCATTAATGAACATGAGGCCTACTTGTAGCTCAATTACTTCCTTTGATGAGCTTGCGTTATATCGAGGGTATCTTATTGTCCTTTTCTTCTTTTTTTTCCTCTGTTTATCATCACCATCATCGTCATATGTGTCACTAGTTATAGGACTATCCGCATCGTCAGAATCTTGGTAATGTGCATAAATATCATCCAATGCATTGCTTTGTTCCCAATCCTCTCCATTTTCTGCTCTCAACCCCTCTAAGTCTGCAAGTACCTCCTTATGCATCTTCTTTTTTTTCTCTCTAATTCGAGCAATTTCCTCATCTTCAACATCAGATCCATACTCGTCATACTCATAATCAACTATACAATCACCATGATCATCATTTGATTCATTAGATTCAACAAAGTCAACTTCATCATTATGCTCAACATATAGATTGACATACTTTATGCTTTTGCATAACCTTACTAATTCACGCACATCTTCGTCTCTTTCAATTGATACCAAGCTCTCTTCAAATGGTAATTCAGGCTTGCTAAAGTATATTTTTTTAATCCTCCTTGCATTATATCCTAACTCGAAAACAGTCCCCTTAATGTTACCAACACTTAAATAATCGGCATCACGTTCAACCTTTTTTGTCTCTCCCAAACCATACACAAGATGAGGCACTTTTTGAAAATATCCACCATGATGCACATGTAATAAAGCCATCATCAACATTTTGCATATTCAAAGGAAAAGAATAAAACTTGTTCTTTTTGAACTTTACAATAGATACACAAACGTAGCCCTCAAATACTTTACATTTCCCTTTGTCTTCTCTTCCCAAAATTTGAACACATACCTTATGATGTTTTAGCAATGCTATAAGCAACCATTGGCTCCTTGATCAACCATGATGATGACAATTGATCAAAAGTAGCAATTTATTATCTAAATCCCACATACAAAAAACTCTATCCTTGAGGTTTGCGGAGAGGGTGAGATATTAGGGTTGTTTTTGGAAGCTAAGAAAGTAATCTTGCGCGAATCAGCGTGATATTATCTCTGGAGGGAACTTCATCAATTTTTTTATTTTTTCCTTTCCCTTGCTTTTTTATTGTGGGCCCTACCAGTTTAAATAAAAAATTCAAAAACCTACAGTAGCCGGTCAAGGGTTTTAGAGTGGTAATCTTGAACTTAAAGAAAAAACTTGGTGGTAGACTTGAGTTAAAAAAATTGTGAGTGGTAATTATGAATAAAATAGAAATGTGGGTGGTAGAGGAATCTAAGGACTCCTTTTCAAACAACGGCGACTCAGATGAGAAACACTTTCGAATAGGGTCAAAAGCTTGGCGTCTCTTGACCATTAAGCCCCAATTTTATTTTTATTTTTTGGGGGGATTTATTGATATGAATATGCGCTAACTTATAAATGACATATGGACGATGGTGTTGTAAAAGTAAATGAAAATGCCCTATTTATTTGGTAAAATTCTGCTATAGTTGAAATTTTTTTCAATCACTATAATTGAAAATTAATTTAAGCCTTTGATGCAAAGAGAGCAAATATAAACTGCTAAAACGATTAACCCACTACCTGCTGAAAAGGTTAACTCTCCTATCCTTCCCTCCCGCAACAACCCACTATCTCTGATGGTTTCTTCTGACTGCTAGGTGAATACACCCTAGTCAACCCCTCCTCCAAAAACTTTCACGCCATTCTGGCACGATTCTCTTTAGAAATGTTGCAGTTTCATTCCAATTCTTTGCCACTAACAATTCGTTGCTGTTGTTGACTCTACCCCTCATCTCTACTTGAGAGCAAGAGGTAGGGATGAATGTTGTTGAAAATAGAGCTTTCTTCTCTTAAAATGAACTATATGAAGGGGGTGGGGTTCCATTGGTTTAGTTTGACATCTCACCCTGCAGCATTCTTCTCGTTCCTTGGCTTGAAATTGATGGGTTTAATGTAATCGCAATTGAAAGTCGCTAGATCAAAATCCAAGGAAATAATAATCGGAAGATCAATTCATTAAAATGGAGCAGTACCATAAGGTTCGACTTTTTGCCTTGCCGAGTCCCGAGCCCTCCCCTGTCTTTTTTCTACTTACATTCTTTTTAGTGCTCTGCTGTGTGATGGGCCTCACACATTTTCTTTCTTTGTCTTTCTATCGCTTTGCTCATTGATCCCATTTAAAAAAGAGAAACCCACAAATCCCAAGAGCTCTTAAGTCCCAACAATGGTGGATATCTCACTCCATTGTACAAATAAACAGAGATAGAGAGAACTAAAGGATCGTTTAATCAAATTTAATTCTATCATCTACAACATTTTGCCAAGCCTCAGTATCCACAATAAAGACAGGCCACCTTCGTTTTTCTTTTCGCTTCTTCATATTAGATCTTCATCTTCCCCATCATCATTACTGCTCCATCCTACTCCAATTTTGCCGCTAGGCTCGCACTTTATTAAGGAACACCTCCTCACCCACTCGTGCTCGTGGTCCAACGTCTGGTTGGAAAATGATTTCGTTATCTACAATGGCTACTAGTGTAAAATCAATAGCTATTTTGGTTATAAAAAAAATGGAGTATTCTAATACTTAAGTTTGTCTAATGTATTATGGATTAAAGTTATACAATTTAAAATTAAATAGAAAAAAAGGAATAGGTAGCAACAAGCCAACAACAAAGTAACAGGTGATTAGTTATCGGTTCCATGGACATGGGGGAGAGGGAGAGAGAGATGATGGTGTGCTAGCAATGGATGGAGATTGCTTTTGAAAAGACGATCCTTCATTGGAAAAAAAATGACAGGGTAACACTGACGACGATGATTGACTGAGGGAGGGAGGATGTATGGGGCCTGACAAGTTACAGGATATTTTTTTTGGGGGGGGGGGGGAGAATAGGTTAAGTAGAATGAAAAATAGAATAAAGTTTCAGTCACTTCTCACCTAGTATAGCAGGTTTTAATTGAATTAATTAATGGTTACGATTTTTGATTTAGGATCAATGGTTGTTATTAATTTTAATTATGGTGATTGAAAAAATTTCCAATCATGATAGAATCTTCGATTTATTTGTGTTGAATTAACTCCAACACTCACATTAGCAAGCAAACGTCTTTACGGTTAAGTGGTGGTTGGCACAAACATGGCCATAATATAATTCACCTATAATTCGGGATGTAATAATGCGGTTATTTACTTACCACCCATGAATAATGTATTTTCCTTCATTTTTCTAGCATTGTTGTGGACATGAATTAGTATGCTGCCATATTAGCAAGTCGACAAATCAAAATGATTTACTCGATGATGAAGAATATAAAATAAATACCCCAAAAATGAACATGTTGATGGCTGAAGTTAAAAGTCGAATTACCCTCATCCAATGCGATTATCGCCATCAACTAGAACGCCAAGATCACAACGTTGATATTTGCTAAGGAAAAATTCATACAAAACGTCGAGTAACACTTGTCAATTCGACAACAACTTATTCAGTTTTATATGGATATGATATGATGATGACATGGTGATGATTATGTATAGCATGATAGGATGTGATACAATAAGCACGTATACCAAATCTCCACCCCTCCAAAATTGTACTGTTAACATGATTACATGAATACATGGCCACCATAGCGGTTGTAAAATGGATGGTGCTAGTGACTCTTAACTTCCTACGATAGATGTGCATGACTGATGTCCTCCTTAACAAGCGCTTTTCCCATCATTTCTTAAATCCCATTTGATCTCCTTTCTTCGCAGAGGTAGCAAGCTTCATTAGTTTCTGAACCACAACAACATCCATCCCCTCTTCCCTTCCCAAAAGCAAGAAGTCTTTATAGGGAAAACACAATTTTGTAGGAATCAAACACTATTTTTAATTAGATTCTTCTATTTTTATTGCATTCGTGTGCCTTGAGATCCATACCTCCGCTGGTTTCACAAACACCTTAGGAAAGCCTCGTTCTCCCTCCCTGGCCGCGGCAGCGCTTGCGCTGCCACGGCCTGCAGGTCTATTGTTCAATAAGTTATTAGTTGTTAGCTATTACCAGCTACATCTATATAAACACAAAATCGCAGGGAGGGATGAATGGTGGCACCTATCCGTTGTCCATACAAAATCCGTCTCAACCGCTTCCTCATTCACCACGTTCCCATGAAGTGCGTCCTTCTACCATCAGAACCTCACCGTCACTGGAATCTTCCGAGTCAGAGGAGCTACAATGCCTAGTCCACGCGCCACCATTCTGGATGGCCAAAAAGAGGCTAACAAAGCAACCGTCTATGATGGAGACCAAAAGGGAGATGAAATGGGAGAAACGACGATGCCAGATATTGAGACATGGGGGACGGAGGAATGGGATGTTTTACTTGGAGGATCTAACAGATGAGGACTTTCATGAGCTAAAAGGGTCAATTGAGTTAGGATTTGGCTTCAACGAGGAGGCTGCACAACAACTTTTTAGTACATTGCCGGCCTTAGACATTTACTTCGCCATCAATAGGCATGCATCGTTAAGCCCAGCGTCGTCGCCTCTTAGTCACGCATCGAGCGGCTCAATGAGGGAACAGCTATTCTGATGCGATAGTCCTAGAAGTCAAGATTCATGGAAAATTTGTTCTCCAGGTTTAGCTTTATTAACTTCTTCTCATTTAATTCAATTGAAAAATTATACAGCATGCATTGGTAACAAGTATCATGTCATTCTTACAATCTCTATCATCACCAACTGCAGGAGTATGTTCACAGCATATAGATTATGTTTTTAGTCAAACAAAAAGGCTTCATTATTACGAGTGTGGTTTGTATCCATAATTGTTGTTCGGTTTGTTTCACATCATATAGATTATCTCACAAGATAAAAAACGGAATTAAAATGAATCACTCTATTGTGACCATATTTGCTTCAGAAAACTAAAAGGTACTCATTCTTCTTTGATACCATGGGGATTTTGCAGGTGAAAGTTCACAGCAAGTCAAGACCAAGTTGCGGCATTGGGCACAAGCAGTTGCTTGCTCTGTGATACAATCCACTTAGTCGTTTTGTCAACTTTATACAGAATGATTATGTTCATTTCATCAACTAATACATTTGAAAAAATTCCGATAGATTTCTAAAACTTTTTAATAGTTTAGCAGGATGATGTGGGGATTCAATTTTATAAGAAAAATTGAAATATGATTAAATTATAAGATCTTAATACTATAAAATAAAATGAACAAAATCGTCATGGAAATTTAATTACTTACACTTTAAAATCATATAAGACTCAAAGGTGAAAAACTATTATATAAAGTTTCTAGATAATCCAGATCAAGTGTTAAAAACCTTTGTTGATATTGGGCCAGTTCTCTTAACAATGGGCCCTTTTGAATTATTTATAGTGGGCTCCATTTTCCCTTTTTCTGCAAGCTTCGGTTCTCCTGATTGAAGCCAAGAATAGGATAGCCGTTGTGTAGGCCAAAATTAATTGTTTAGATAGCGGATAGTTGTATAATAGGGGATAGCTGTTATAATTTAGATATTATTCAAAAAAATTAGTTGTTTAGATAACGGATTGCAATTCATGTACGGATAGTTGTTTAGATAGCAAATAATGATTCTAATTTTACTGTTAGCGAATAGCTGCCTAGATGAACGACTAAAGTAAATGCGTTCAGTAAATTTAGCCATTAAATTAGTTCGTTAATGTGAATTGATGTAAAAGGATATAGATAATTTCTACAGACACAATTTTCAAATGGTATTTTTTGGCCAAAAAAATGTAAAACGCTTTTGAATGCCAACTTAAGTAGCGTTTAGTGTTTTAACCAAGTTAATACACGAATCAATCAATTTTTAATGTTCAGTGACCTAATATTTTGACTAGTATTTCAAGTAGTGTATAACATTTTAAGCGGCGTTTCTGAAAAGCTAACAATATTAGCTTTTGATATTCAGACACAACGTTTCATATTTTTTGGCCAAGAAAATATCCTTTGTAAATTATCTATATTCTTTTATGTCAATTTACATTAATCAGCTAACCAAACAGCTAAATTTACCAAGCATATTTATTTCAACTGCTTATTTAGACAGTTATCCGCTAACAGCTACCTAAATGGCTATCCACTACCTGAATTGCTATCCGCTACCTAAATAGCTGATTTTGATGAACTGAGCCAACAACAAAAAAAACTCTCGGTGTGGGCTCCAGTGTGGCTTTTGAATGCAAAAAACTAATAATATTAGTTTTTCAAAAACGCTACTTGTAACACTAAATGCTGTTGGAAATGCTAGTCCAATACTAAATTACCGAATATTAAAAATTAAATAATTAGTGCATTAACTTGGTCAAAATATCAAACGCTACTCAAAATACTATTGTCGATCGCGACCAATGTCTCAATAATTTTGAACCCCTCAATTTGCACTTTTTTTATTGGGGGCGAGGCAGTCAAAGGAGCGTTCATCCATTAGGCCATCGTTGGCTTTTTGCCAATGCTAAGTCCCAATCTGGTCTTTATTCATGATATTCCTGACTCATATCTTTTACTAATAAATATTCTCTCTCTATGTGTGAGAGTGCATTTGCACTCTTTTCTTATGGGTGTTCATGTCTCTCTTGGAGCATTTTTATCAAATTCTTTTCATGTCATTCTACTTGTACGAGCTCGCATTGTTAATTGATTGCAAGATCAGTCTATTATGTGCGGCCATTTTTTGTAGTCAAACTACTATAGCAGGTGAATCTTTTCAACAAGAAACTATACAAGATTTGCAGATATTTTTATTAGAGACTATATTATGAAGCAACGACTGAGAAAAAAGATGAGTGTTGGGAAAGTTTCACTTAGTTTTTTTTTTTTTTAATCGAAAGGTTTGTTTTGTTACCTTAGTTAGGAATTTGTTTAAATATAATATCCATTGTAGATGTCACGTAATCTTCACTTAATGAATTCATCATTTATTTAAAGGGAAAAAAGGAGTTTTCATCCATATAATAGATGGAATTACATCTTTACAGGAACAATCTTCTAACCGAAAGAATTGTTGTATGAAGCCAAAGAAAGGAATCTAAAAAAGACGCACACCATTTAACGATCCAATGAGTCACACCACTACCACTTTGACCAGTGCATAATGCATCTTTGAAACTATCCATCCCGCATAAGTCAATGATACTAGTTAAGAACGGAGCATCAAACTCCTACTCGCTGAGTTGTCTATTATCCTCCCCCTATTTAACTTCAAAAGAAACTGATGGGCGTTTTGTCGCTTTCACTAGGGAAGCAAGTAATCCCCTTCCCAAGGTTAAAGTGAAATTGAATCGAGTATGAGTCTATAAATTATTTTTGTAATTTTCCACTTTTTTTTTTTGATTCAGTTACAATTGGATTTGAAATTAATTGTTATCGATCCTGTCCAAATGACCTCGTTTGGGGGGGGGGGTGTTTCTTTTGGTGCAATCTAAATGGCTTTTAGTTGGACACTAAGTAATATGGGATTTGGATTTGACTCTAAGTTGTTTTTCTCCCTACCTTTTTTTGTTGATGATTGGAAGTTGAGTTCTTGTTGAATTCTTGTTAATTCTAACTAGCGAAAATCTAAGACAAGATAATTGAAGCGTCTTATATTCTAACTAGCGAAAATCTAAGACAAAATAAAATTAAACCAAAAAACTCACATGATCTTGTCTGATATTCTGCCTGCTTCCCAGCACTTCTCGCCTATTAGTAACGAACGGTCAACACATTTGAAACGAAGCATCTTATTTGGAGTGATCTCCTTGTTAGCATTTAAAAAATAAAATGTTGTTTCAATCTTTTAGTCTAAACAGAATTATTCTCGACCTCATTTGGTTAGTCAACATGTTAACATTTCCTTACGTTGAGAGAAAAATGGAACCCAATCTTAAGAGCATTCCCAACGTGAAGAACGAGTGCTAAGCAATGATTGGGTCCGCGTGTCAATTTTTTCTTCCCAACCGGTGTTTTGGCAAGAGTGCCATGTGTGGTGGAACTGGGTAGAGTTCCACCACACAGGCCATAATTTTTAATTTTTTAATATTTTTTTGATGTGTTTCTTTTTTTGGGGGGATTAATATATAATTTTTATATGATTAAAAAAAAGATATTTTGTGTTATAAGGTGGGTTCATGATAAATATTTTTATTGCATAACTCAAATTGTAGTTTCATGGGTTGGAGAAGTGATGAAATGCAAATTCAAAAACATTGAAACTTTTGACGATGTGACAAGTTTGAGTTTCAATAAATGGAACTCTGATTAGGAGTGCTCTAATTAGTCTATTCCTGCAATTAAGATGATTGTTTAAGATAGCCTTAAGTTAATTAAATATAGCTCGATACCAATTCGTAACATCAAGCTTTATCCACGATATTAGTTAAAATTTTGCTATCACTTAATTTAATTCGCCTAATTTTAAAAGTTTGTGCGAATGATGGTATTATATACATATACATACATATATATATATATATATATATATATATATATATATATATATATATTTGAAATC
>JACYFF010031955.1:10764703-10815818 GCA_017589665.1 Selenicereus undatus | reverse complement strand
ATATATATATATATATATATATATATTTGAAATCTTATTTGGAGGCCTCCCTTAACCCCCCCCCCCCCAAAAAAAGCATGTTGTTTTGGCTATCAATATTTCATTTGTCCTATTTTTCCTCTTTTTTTTAATTAAAAAAAAAAAGAAATCTCTTAATAAGGACTTTTTTTGGGTTCATATGAGTAATAGAAAACAGTACAATATAATTACAATACAATTCAAAAAGAAAGAATTGACAAGTTATTGTATAACAAAGGCATCAATCTCTACTGCTACATTAAGATTTTTATTGGCAAAATCGAAACATCTTTGACAGCTATAGGTCTTTTTGAAAACAACATAAATGAGTACATTTTTATCTAAATTGGTTTATTTGTGCACCCAAAAAAAAAGAAGGGAAAAACTTTATAAAATGAAATAAGTACGTACAACAACCTAACTTCTAGAAGCAAAAGCATTTAACTTTTGGGTGGTATCTTTGAACTCAACTAGCTCAACTGAAAATTGGAAGATTGCTTCAATCTTGAAATCATGACCAATTATATACGATAAGCTTATCTTATCATAGATTTTCTTCATCACAGGATTTGAATTATAGGGTTAATTTGCGTAAGAGAAATAAGTGTTAAATCATTTGAACCAATCTATATTGTTATAACTCGAGTTGTATGTGAGGTACTTTTCATCTTTTAGGCCCAAAATTCGAACGTAAGTTGGGACATGTTTCTTATTAGAGAAGTGTCTCCACTTCCATAGATCTTCGGCTTGACTTGTTCAGATTGTAATCCATTTACCCTTTTCGTTGGACATATCAACTCTATTAGATCTTAATTTAAAATAGAGGACTTATTATTGTTATTTTTTTTATTATTATTATTGTTAATTTATTACTGTTATTAGGGATAGTGGAAGAAGAAATTCTAATACAGTAATATAGAGTCGAATAGAATATATGAGACTTGTCATAAAGCAAGTAAAGGGCTTTGTCTTTTGAAGATAATGATAATAGTAGTGGGGAATGTGGGGGAAGAAGGCATGATTAGAAGTTGCATAGACCCTCAAAAATCTACCATATAATTGGAAGATGATGATGAATATATTATGTCATCACCAACTTTATTCTTGACTGGTTTTTATATCCAGATCATTAAAGTATTTTAATCAAAAAAAGATCCATAAATTATATTAATCAAATAATTAATGACTTCTATTAATTAATTAAGCGCGAGGATTCATGCCAATGCCATGAGGGGTCATCATCCACTTGGGGTATGTCTGTCAGTCATGAATATTGGTGAGTGGTGAACGAATAGATTCGTCCGTATGCTGTCTCTCTGTCAAAATTCTTTTTATTATACCAAAGCATTGATCTTTCGTCTTTTAATATACAGTATTTTTCTATCTAGTAGTTCACTAATCTTAATCTACGTGCTCAAGCCTCAAGGTGTTCAACTATGGAAAAAAAACAACCATTGCGGGGGAAATATTTTGTGTGTCCTAGAATTCCAATTTCCAGAAAGCTTTGATATTTGTGTTGCTAAAGAAATACTTCCAAATATTTATGGCATTTGTTGTTTTGTTATCAACATTTTGACCACCCAAAGTCTACTAACATAATCTTAACAGTATCATATCGTATTATTAATGTCGTATAATATTTCAAGTGAAATTGAGAAATATATTGAGTAACAAGAGAGGAGAAATAAAACAACGAAAATGAGAGACGAGATTTATTAAAGCGTAATAAGTATTTTTAATCAAAGAACTGGAGTATCTAAATTATATTTGGTTGAATGAAGTTAGAGCAATTCCAATGGTGACTAGGGGTGAGCAAGACCAGGTACTCGGTTCAATTTCTTAGAACCGGTCCCAGTCCCGGTTGGACCGGGTCCAATAATTTTGGAACCGGTCTCGGTCGAACCGATTCTAAAATTTCTGGACCCGGTCCCAGAACCGGTCGGGACCGGTTCCGTAACCGGGCACCTGGTGCCCTTTTTTGACTTTTTAATTTTGTTTTAAAATTAACTTTTATCAGAATTCAAGCTATTAAGTACACCACCAACCCAACAACTACTAAGCACTAAAGACGTTAGTACTTCTATTCTAAGCAAACATCACAAAAAAGCAAGAAAAAGACTCCAACATTAACTAATAACTCTGCATGCAAAAGATCATCAAATAATTAAACCGGGTACCGGGACTGGTACCGGTTCCAAACTTTCAGGAACCAGACCCGAAACCGGTTGCCACCGGATCCTGAATTTTGGAACCAGTCCCGGTCCCGGTTGGACCGGGTCCAGATCCAGACCCGTCGGGTCCAAACCGGTTCTGGGTACCCGGTTTTTTTGCTCAGCCCTAATGGTGACCCAAAAATTTGGTTCACTAGTAGGGGCCCACCACTGACACATCATTTCTCTCTCCAACTTTTTAGTTCACAATTCTCACCCTTTTCAATGCAAGACTCACCACTTTGGTTCACCAAATAAAATAATATTTATGGATCCCACACCAAATCATATTTAATTAGTTTTGTTTTTACGTTTTGTTTTGTTATTTAGCTTTATTTTTTATATGGAAAATAATTTGTACATAATAATTTCGAAACTCAATTATTTGAAGACGCTTTTTTTAAAAAAAAAAGAGTCTGAAATTAAAAAAATATTAGACATGCTTGAGTGTAACAATTTTAAAAATACTTTTTGTTTTGTTTTGTTATTTATCTTTATTATTTATGTGAAAAATAATTTACACATAATAATTAAATAATACAATTATTTAAAGATGCATAATATTTTATTTTTAAAAAATCGTATGAATATGAAAAAAATTTGCTTAGAACTTTTTTGAGAGAAATTGATATTTTTGTGTGTTAAATTCACACAAAATGATACCTATTTATAGCAGACATACTTCAACCAAAAAAAAAAAAAAACACTTACCCTTCAAAAAGAGCCGTTGGCAACGGCTATATCCAGTAATCCATGCCCATAGCATCTTTTTCCCTTTTTTTTTTTAAAGTCAAGTGGTAAAAAAAAAGGGTCAACGGGTCAAAACGATGTCGTTTTGACCCGCATAAGGACAAAAAAAAAGTTAAGCTCGGGGCGCCTGTGATTGTGAGTGGCTCACCGAGACTTGGGCCGCGGGCCTTTCACTGCATGCCCACGAGACCATTGCACGCCCGCCCTCCTCTTTCTCCCTCCCGTGAGACTGCCATTGGAAATGCTCTTATGTTAGACCTGGTCAAACTAAGGGTCGAGTCGGGTCATGAAGGTCGGTAGACGGGATTTTCTCAATCCTGACCTTACCCGTTCCTGATGCCGGTTGTCATACCTTTGACTCAGGCCCTAATCCTGCGGGTACCATTGAGTTAGATTCAACCCTCCAATCTTATCAATATAGAAAATGAGATTTTTCGCTAAGTTTCAATTTTATTATAAAGTTCAACATTAAACATTCTACAAAACAAAATGTCAAACGATAATATAATGTTTCAATGAAATGTATCGCAATTACAGACGTTATAATGTGTAATTTAGTGACTAAAACGATTGGTTCATTAAAACGACAACTCGAAACATCAAAGAGAGAGCATTGAAAGGTTACAAGCCAGCGAGATTTTAAGGGCAAAGGCTAAGAAGAGACAAGAAGTAGAAAGCAAAAAGATTTTAAATAAATGAAACCCAAAGTATCTTATTTTGATTTTAAATTTTAATTTATTTAAAAAAGGTGATGGTCAATAGGTCGGGTTAGAGGGTCAAAACTTCTACTCAAGTCTGACTCTCGTCGTAATCGGGTACCCTCAATTTAAGGGTCGAGATGAGTTGGAGACAAACAAAAGCTAACCCTGACCCTCATTTTTATAGTCCGGACGGGGCAGGTTGAACAGGACCCCGATTTGTTGATCATGCCTAAGTTAGGTTAACTCAATCTTATAACCTAGAAAGATCAACAACTAAAAATGAAAGCCCTGCATAGTTAAACACTACACTATTAATTTACGGATGTGTGTATATATTTTTCAATTTTGTAGTTTCATCAGATGTTGCTATTGGATGTTGCATCTATGAGTTGGATTCTTTTCACTTTTATAAAGGAGCATGCACAGAGTTATTATCAATCTAATTATTATATTTTATAATAATGATCAAGACCCCGTAAAAGTGGGACCCATATTAGGAGGTGTTGTTGTTGTTGTATAATAATGATGGAGTTTTTCTATAATTAATCTTATAATCAAATAACTATTTTTCTACTATTTTAATGAAAGAATAAAATTATGCCACGTTTTATATTAAATGAATATTTACATATATAACATTTGTATTCAAAATTTAAATTTAAACATAAAATGAGTCAGTGAATAACGTGGGTCTTGAAACTAGTTTCTCTTTATATCTAAGGGTGTGTTTGGCAGGGGGGAAATTATTTTTCCAGAAAATCATTTTTCATGAAAATATCTTCCTAAGAAAAATGATTTTTCACTTACATTTTTAACTGTTTAGTAGAATGAAAAACTATTTTCTTTTCACTTCGTTTTTTGCTATTTGATAGAATGAACCTCTCGCCCTCACTTCATTTCTTTTTACCATCAACCCCCTCTCCTGCTCACTGCTCTGACCTGACCTAATTAATGAATTCTGTTTCTCTTTCATCCTCAAAATCAATCCAAAAACATCAGTAAGAAATATACCGGTTAATAAACATAGAAAAAGAGAGAGTCGATATTAATGAATATTAATTTTTTCACTATTTTCAATGATTATCCAGTTGACTTTGAGTAATATTAAACCCATATTAAAGAAAATGGCGAATAGAGAGACGATGAGTGTCTCA
The DNA here is from genome assembly GCA_017589665.1 of Selenicereus undatus. Lineage (NCBI taxonomy): Eukaryota > Viridiplantae > Streptophyta > Magnoliopsida > Caryophyllales > Cactaceae > Selenicereus > Selenicereus undatus. The sequence goes on along the minus strand of JACYFF010031955.1, from coordinate 10,810,985 downwards.
GATTGTGAAGTTCTTCAAAAGGGTAACAGTAATAAGGTTAGATAACTCAATAAATAATTGCAGAGATTGACGATGAAAATCATCGATGAGGATGATGAACATGAAGAGGAGGAAAAATGAGAGACAAAATGAGAGTGAAAATAGAGTGATTCTGGGCACAATCAAAGGAAAATAGAACGAAAGGCAAAGCTGGACAACGAAAATCGGGTGTGGAAAACCATTTGCCTTACCTTTTTAAGGAAAAACAGTTTCCTTCAAATGGGGTATAATGATTTTTGTCTCCTTATTTTAACAAACAACGTAAAATGAGAAAATTATTTTGCGCGAAAACAATTCCCCCCCCCCCCTACCAAACACACCGTAAGCATTAAATTTATGTTGCTAATGTTAAGTGTAAAATCTGGTTGGAATTTCTAAAATTTAGGTACTGTTTAATGTGTCCTCAAATTGTCCATCCATCAAGCACTGCTTTCTCAAGCCATATCAAGCGGCATACCTCACCTTAAGGCTCTGTTTGGACCTTGAAAAATTTGATGGAAAGAAAAGTCGATGGAAAGAAAAGTCGAAGGGAAAAAAATATGGAGGGAAAAAAAGTTGGGAGAAAATGAGTTTTTTTTTTTCCTGTTTGGATTGAGGAAAAAAATACAAGAATTTTGATGATAAATTTGAATGTTGATTAATTACTTGAATTATGTTGATTTCATCTAAGCAATGTGAGGTTGGAGGAGGTTGATAATTTTTCTCAAACTTTCCTCGCAATTTTATGAGGAAAATTTTATCACTTGTTTCTAACAAATTTTTCACCTAACTTTCCCCCACAATTTTTTTCTTTGTGATTTTCTCTAAACCAAACACACAAAAAAAAGGTAACTTTTAAAAAAAATTTCCTTTTCATCAAATTTTTTAAGGTCCAAATGGAGCCTAAGAGTTCATCAAAATTTACTTTAATGGGTCTAAGAGTAATCAAGGAGCAGTTGCGTTGTTTGTCATCTAATATTATACAAGCAAACTCTCATCAGCAGGTGCGTCCAACTTAAAAGTCATGTTTATCTATAAGCTCTAGCTTTGAGGAACAACATTGATGTAATTCGATTTGGGTATAAAAATCTTATTGTTGAAGGTGATAATAAAGTCCTCATACAAGTAGTGTGGGGTGAAAAATGTGCACCGTGACAAATTTGTACTCTTGTCCAAAACATTAAGTTTTTTATGGTTCAAGCTACTCTTATTCAATTTGGACAATATATGCCTAATGTTATTGAATTGAATGTATCCCCCCCCCCCCCCAAAAAAAAAAGTAATAAACAAGGAGTCTTACTGCTTATGTTTTGTTGTTGATGGAGGATATATTCTTGTTGATAGTAAATTAGAATGGAAAAAATGCGAGTGAGTGAGTGAGTATGAGTATGATTGAGTGAGTTTTGTTGAGTTAAGTGGGATAAAGTGGGATTTATATGGATGAGTGAGCGTTTTTTGGATTGGGAGTGGAAGAAATGTAAAGGGTTGCAAAGGAGCGGAACGGAGTAGATATTTTTGGAGTGAATGAAATAGAATGGGAAGGTGAGGTAAGTGTTGGTAATTTGAAGCCAACAGTAGTAATTTGAGGCTTTGTTCTTCTCGACTTAATTTTTACAAAATACGTTTAATTCAATTTAGATTCAATACAGTTTAGTTAAGTAAAAAGTAAGTTTAATTCAACCTAAATAAGCTTATAATTCAGCATAAACTAATTATATTAATCAACTAACTCTTTGAAAAAATTAATAATATTAGACTTTTGCTTTCAAAAATAGTGTTTTTTTGAAAGTTTTATATTTGAAAATTCTCAATGTTTGTTATATCTATTTATATTAATCAGCAAACTCAACGGTTAAATTTGTCAATATATTTTTTCTTGAACCACTGATCATCTAAACAGATATCCACTAAATAAATAAGAACAACCATTTACTACATAAATAACTAGTCTATTACTATCTAACTAAGGGTCTGTTCTATTTTGCGTCTTAGATAGATAGATAGATGTAAGGAGCTGTAAGAAAATATAAAGAGTTGTAAGGAGATGTAAAGGACTGTAAGAAGATGTAAGAAACTGTACGGATAGATGTAAGGAGTTGTTGAATTGTTGAAGAGTTGTATTGTATAATTTGCTTTACAATTAACGTTTTCGATGAAAAATAATAATATTTAAATGATATACTTATTGAAAATAAATAATTAATTAAGTTAATTACATAACAATAAAATATATTAATTCCCATAAATTTGGTGAATAAAATTTCGTCCACTAAAGGTGATTTTTTTATATGAACATTAGTTTGATCGAATAAGGAAACTATAACAAAAAAAAAACAAATTTTTTTGACAAAATTGTATACAACTCTTCAAATAAATTCATATTTTAAGTAAATAATTTTAAATATAAATAAATGTATGGTCATCTATAATAATATATATTTTATGTCGAAACTCAAATATAATTTACGTCGTCATATTATGTTTTTATGTTTATGTAAATGTTGTGTTCATAAGATATTTATAAATTTTGTATATTTGTAGTATCATTAAAACAATATACATATTTTTGTAACTAAAATAAATGAATGTTATAGGAAATCTATGAGATGTATGAAGATGTAAGGAGATGTAAGAAGACAAAAGAAGATGTAAAGAGCTGTAAGAAGATGTAAAAAGTTGTAAGAAGATGTAAACTCTTAGCTAAATTGTAAAAAATTCGAAATAGAATAGGACCGAATTATCTATTATCTAAATAATTAGTTTTACCAATTATTACTTTAATATATATTTATTGGTGTAAATATCAACAACAACAACACCTCTCAGTGTGAGTTCTGCTTTAGCGGAATTTGAGGAGATCCAGATGTAAGTAGTCTTACCTCTATCAGTATCTCTGCTTGTAGAGAGGCTAATTTCACGAGATCTATAAAAATATTTTTGTGCAAACATTTATATTGGTGTTAATATAATTTTTCTTAATCCGTTCTGTTGTGACAGATATGGTTGTGGGCAAAAAGGTGAAAAGGGACAAAGCAAGGGGTAGTTGGTTCAATCTCCCAAAGAGTCACAGGGTCACAGTAGGAAGGAGGGTCGTGTTTGGGAGGGAGGGTAGGGAGAGGGTGGGCACACACAGAGATCTCCATCAGGTCAACTGTGTCCTGACTGTTGGCCCCACTTATTGTTTTACTACCAAACAAGGCCCTTCGGTTTTCCCAGTCAACATTTATTGGAACAAGTGTCCACTATCAACAGCCTAGTACACGTGTCTCCATCCTGCTCGTTCGTCTCTTGCAACGGCTACTTGGGGATGCGTCCCCATCCAGAGTGGATTTACAGTGGGCCCCTACCTTTCACCCTCTCTCTCTGTCTTGCTATTTGCCGATCATCCCACCTAATGAACGGCTATTCTCATCACTTTTTTGATCCATTTCTTTTCTCCTCATTTTTTTAAGTCTCTTTTCAATTTTTTTTCCTTAACTTTTTACTGAATCAAATTAAACTAAACTTATTTTTATTTAACTAAATTGAATCGAACTTATATTTACTGAATTGATTGAATTAAACTTTTTTTTATTGAAAGGGGAGCCTGGGAGTAACGTTAAGGTTATCTCTGTGTGATCAAAAGGTCACGGGTTCGAGCCGTGAATCAGCCACTGATAAAGTCAGATTAGGTTGCTTATAATTCACCCCTTGAGGTGCGACCTTTCCCCGAACCATGCGTGAATGTGGGATGCTCGTGCATCGAACTGCCCCCTTTTTTTTTATTGAATTAAGCTTTTTTTTAATGAAATAAACTTAACATAACTTATTTTCAAAAAAGTTAGGTGAGAAACATAAAGCCTAGAACTATGTTGTACTCCCTTTTCATTTCAGGAGGTTATGATCCTAAAGAAACCATTAACAGATTAATGTGTAATTAGCTATTAGAAATATACACAGAAACTTTATCTTAGATGTTTTAAATTTATTTAATTTACTAGCTGCAAAAATTGCTATGTAAAAAACTAAATATATTCATAACCTAGTATTCTCTTATAATTTATTCTTAAAATATATTTTCTAAAATATCACAAGTATTTATTAATTCACTGTAGGTTAAAATACTTTTCTCAAAATACATTAAAGATTAACTTAAAAAAAAAATATAAAAATTAATAGATGTTAATAGAGAACACCCTGAGATGCAACGGTAAAAACAAACACACACAAAAACATTTGGTTTCAATGGGAGATAAAAGGGAGGTTCGAAGTGTAATTGACAAGATGCAACCTTTTACTTGAAAATGGTTGAATTGGGGAGAATAATAATCTGATTGGCACAGGCGGCACAAAGCCACAAATTATAGTCTGATGAAGAAAATGGAATACCGAGGAGGAGGTCATTTTACAATGTGGGTCCATTATTCGGATCTTTGACAGAGACTTCAGTCTCCTTTCCCTCTAATTTTCTCTCTCTTCTCTCTCTCACTCTCTGCTATGCTCTCTGTGCTGCCGCTCACCCTTTGCTGGGCTGCTTTGTCTTTGTCTTTGTCTTGGCTCGCTCTTTTGAGGTTTTTATGCCAAATTTCCTTTGATATTTTAATTAAAAGATACACTTTGTTTGCTTTTGCTCCAGCCCAATTAGAGACAAAGTGCTTTGACACACCACTCGCAGATTAGGGGCAAAGTTATGAGGGAGAGAGACTAGAGAGGGAGGCTTCAGTTTCACTCCTTAGGAATTCAAATCCAAAATGGGGTGATTCTCTTAAGGGGTTTTAGCTGTTAATATCTTTCTCTCTGCTTATTCCATGTCAAAAATTGTCCATTTCCTCAGGTGGTTCTAAAATTTCCTCTTTTTCTGTTTCTATCAAAGGTAAGATGGAAGAAATTTATGATTTTTAAAATCAAAACCCATCTGGGTATTTTGTTTCATGAAGAAAGTTGATTTCTTTCTCACCATTTCAAATGGGTTGTGTTCTGTTTAGGGAGAAGATTGAAGAAATTTTTGAGTTTTGAGTCTTAAACCAATCTGGGCATTCCTTTTTTTCCCCCCCCTTGACATGGGTGCTTGTTTTTCTCTCATTGTTTCCTGCTTCACGATGTGTTCTCATGTGGGTTTTCAGTTTTAGTCATTCTGAAGAAAAAGAATCAGCTTGATTTGGCTGAGGGTTTTGGTGAAATGGAGATTGAAATAGCCAACAAAGTGGCTGTGGAGAGTAGCCACAGGGTTCTCTCTCTCATTTGCCAAAAACAAGGCTCTCAGTCCCAAAACCTAATGGCACAAACTGGGGATGCTGTTTGCAAGTTCAAGAGAGTAGTCGATCTCCTAGAGAACAGGTGTGGTCATGCCAGGATGAGAAGATTGAGGAAGTTACCCCCACCTTTGCCCCAAAAAACTCTGCTACAAACCCCACATTCTAACCCAGAATCTTCACCCAAACCTCTGCAATTACTCCCATCAGGTTTTCTTAGGCACCCAGTTTCAGAAATTGATCAAAAATTTCAGAATCCGGCCAACCAAAGTGCCCACAAGATGTTTGGTGAAAGACCAGGCATTGATATTAGTCTATCAGTTAAACCTCCTGGCCAGATTCCTACCCAACAAAAGCCTTCTTATGACATCCAATTCTTCCAGCAGCAACAGATGCACCAGCAGATGCTGCAGAGGTTGCAATTTCAGCAGCAAATGAAGTTTCACCAGGCTGAGACGATGAACTCCTCCAGGAGTGGAAGTGCCCTTAATTTGAAGTTTGATGGGTCAAGTTGTACTCAAACCATGTCATCCAATAGGTCTTTTATGTCATCTTTAAGCATAGATGGTAGCATAGCGAATCCAAGTGGGAATTCATTCCAATTGATTGGTCTGCCTCAGTCATCTGACCCCAATTCGCAGCATCTTAGGAGGAAGTGCCTTGTCAAGGGTGAGGATGGGAGTGTCAAATGTGGGAGCAGTGCCAAATGCCATTGCTCAAAGAAGAGGTTCGAGTAATTCTTCTTGCATGATCAGGCTGTCGGTGTATTCGCCTCCTTCTGGCTGTGAAATTGAGTGTTCTTGCTCTTGTTATGCAGGAAACTGAGGATTAAGAGGTCGATCAAGGTGCCAGCGATAAGTAACAAGGTTGCAGACATCCCCCCAGATGAATACTCATGGAGAAAGTACGGGCAGAAGCCAATTAAGGGGTCACCTCATCCCAGGTAAACTTCTGAGTACTTCTCCTGTATGCTGTTTTACTTTGTATTGATATTTGTTATGTCTGATCAATTGGATTTTTTTGTTTATGGCAATATCTAAGTGCTGATGGTGACATTCTAAAGTTTAAGGTTGAAACTTCTGGTCCTTCTTCTGTGTGCTTCGTCTCTAAAAGCATTTGTCTAGTGCAAATAAGTAATTGCTGTTTTCATCAAATGCACAACTTGATTATTTCCAATTCTTTGTGCTGTCATGCATAAGTATGATTGTTCAAGCCACCTAGGGAGTTGCCATAAATATTCAGTTATTTTATTGTTTGTTTGTGAGTCTTGCACCTGCACTTGCACTTTTTTGGACTATTTAGTCATTGAAATTATACGGCGCGTTTGATATAGGAAGGAACCTATTTAACCAAAAGTCTAAACCAACTGCCGAAGGTAAGCATGAGTTCAGAGTGTGTTCTTTGGCATGTGCTGTCATGCAAAGCCCTTTTGGCCAGTTGCATGAATGCTCTACAGGAGCCTTTTCATGCCTTGTTGGATAATTAATCAATGCTGGGGCTCCCGAGTGTTCGACTCGAGACTTCTTAATCAAAGAGGAATTGGGAAAAGTGAAGGTCCATGATCCGTCTATTGCGGTCTAGATTCTAGAGTTTAGTATATGGTCCTGTTGGCAAATAACTAATCAATGAAGGTATGCCGAACTTGATGGTTGTAGGGGATACTACAAGTGCAGTAGCATGAGAGGCTGCCCAGCAAGGAAGCATGTGGAGAGGTGCCTCGAGGATCCTTCGATGCTGATTGTCACATACGAGGGTGAGCACAATCATGCCAAGTTAGTAGCATCTCATTCCGCTCACACCTGAATTGTGAACCAATCTCAAGCCATAATTTATCATTGGGTAGATACAGCACAGCCAAGAAGCTGGTGGTTTGTGTGCTATGGTCTTGTAAATATGTTAAGGTCTTTAAAGAACTTCAGAACTCTGTTGTAGGAGCCGTTTGCTAGGGCGTTGTTTAAAGCTTCTTAAAGCTTTTACGGTTTGTTGGGTTTGAATTGAGCCACAGACCACAGAGCTACACAGGAAAATGCCTATTCTGTAAGATGGTTAGAAATTGAAAATCCTAGTGACTCCTTTATTTCCCTCACTTTTCTTGTGATTATCCCTTGCCGTCTTAGTCAATATGTCGTTCATCCTTTTGGCGAATCTGATATGTGTTGTTAGTTTGGTTTTGTGTGTGGCCTTTGAGCTGTTATAGCTCTAGGATCATTTTATACTGCTGTGAGGGTATTGACAAGTATTTTACAATTATTGTAATTTGTGCTAGTTCTCTAATTATCTTAATTTTAGAAGTCAGTAAGTCAGGTAAAAACTCTCTTAAATTTGTTCAAATTCTATATATTCTTTGATTAATTCATCTTAAGCAGATCAAACCTAAACCCCAAGTTCTAGTACATGTTATTATTGCTTATCATTGAGATATGTGTCGGATGATTGGAAGCACTTTGTGTGCTGCACAAAGAATTTGCACTTCCTTATCACACCATTCAATACATTTGATGGACGCGTTGAATATGAGAAGGAAGAGGTGGAAGTTGGTACTCTTGTTAGCTAGCACACCCTAAGTTAAGTGGAGAGTTGACATCAGCATGGAATTAAGTTGCCTAAACTCAAGAACTTTGACATGAATTATTGATTTATGCCCACCACCGCCACCATCTCCACTCATCTCCTATTGCTTCACATTCTCCCTTCACTCCACCCTCCAACTTTCTTATTCTCCAGGAATTCATACTCCTCCCACCAACGACAACTTCTTTCTGTATGGGTCTCGTTTTAACAGAGTTTAAAATTTTTTTAAATATATGCAGCTTGACTCCTGTAAGCATTCTTACAGCACTGAACCAATTTACAATTTACTCTGTGTTTACCTAATTCAACCTTCTCATTCTCCGAGAACTCTTCCCCCACCAGTAGCCCTTGTCTAAAGTATAGACTTCGTTAAAAATTGCCTTGTGTCGATTAGCTAATAGCTTAGTCTCTTCAACTTGTTCTTTTTAGAATAAATTTAGTTCAATTTAGCGGAAATAAGTCCAGTTCAGTGATACTCTGCAAAAGTAAGTTCACAATTCAACATAAATAAGTTTAATTTTGTTCAATTCAGCAAAATTAAGTTCAATTCAGTAAAAACAGTTCAGTCCAGTTCAGTTAAATTGAGAAAATTAAGTTCATTTTAATTTAGTTAAGTTAAGTTCAAATAAATTGAACAAAATTAATTGAAAAAATAAGGGCCTAGTTTGAAAATTTTGAAAGTAGAAGTAAATTTTTACTAAAAATCTCGACCTTGACTGAAATTGAATCTATTACTGGACTTAGCCAATTTACAATATGCTGCATATATTAATTTAAATTTTTTAATTGTCTAATTAATAGCAAATCTGAGTATGACTTTAACAATAAATGGTAATGTATATCATACTCGTAGGACGGTAGGAGTATGTACTCTCACTTACTAAATATACATATTTTTTCAACGTGTATTTGTCATATAAGCAAATTTTAATATGTAGCGTTGATATGACTCATGAGAGTATATACTTCTAAGAATACGATATAGGCTGTGACGATAAATCATCATCCATTAGAATAATTTGATGCCTTCCAAAATGAACTCAACTTGAATACAGTTCCAATTCCCAACCATCAATTTCTGATTTTCTGTTCCACATACATGCGCAACATTCCACTTCAAAGCTTGAAATACAAAAGACAAAAAACACACACACAATTTCTACAAGCAACTCATATCTTCCACTAAATTATAAAGATTTGCAAATAAAAATTTGCCTAACATTCCACTTTGCGTTCGTTTTCAATTTTTTTCCCCTTCTTTCTGGGTATGTTAATGGGGTTGATTTGGTGAAAAAATAAAAATCTTATATGCCTTGCCTGCCAATAACAGCTACACTTATTGGTCCGAGTAAATTGTGGTGCCTCCCTTTCCCTACTCCGTGGCCCACGCTAAGCACAAAATCTGAATTTACATTTTAGTGCGTTGCTTGATTTTAGTGCGTTTTTTTTCAAATATTGACGAGTTACAACATAAAATAAAGGCATGTTCTTTTCGTTGGAAATTAGTTGAGATTAGTTGAAATGAGTTGATGTAAGTTAAAGTTGGTATTTTCAAATATAAAATGATAGAAAATTAATAAATAAAAAACAAAAAATAAAAAATAAAGAACTAAAAAACTAACAAAATACACAGTACAAAGTAAAAAATAAAAAATAAAAAATACAAATAAAATTGAAAATTAAAAAATAAAAATAAAAATAAAAATAAAAAATGAAAAAAAAACTAAACTTAAAAAATAAGAAAGAAAAAATAAAATTAAAAAATTAAAAATTAAAAATACGAAATTAAAAAAATAAAAAAATATAAACATAAAAAATAAAAAAATAAAAAATAAAAAATAAAAAATAAATGAAAATGAAAAAGTAAAAAAAAAATAAAACTAAAAAAATAAAACATAAACTATGGAACATAAAAAATAAAAAATAAAAAATAAACACATAAAAAAATACAAATTAAAAAATAACCAAAAAAATTAGGAAATAAAAAATAAAAAATAAAAAAGTATAAAATAAGAAATTTAAAAAATTACAAATAAAAAATTGAAAATTGAAAATTAAAAAAAAATATTAAAAACTTAAAAAATAAGAAATAAAAAAAAGAAAGAAGAAAGAAGAAACTAAAAAAATAAAAAATAATAGGAAAAAAAAAATAAAAAAAAATAGAAAATAAAAAAAAAAATAAAAAAAAAATAAAAAATAAAAAAAAATAAAAAATAAAAAAATAAAAAAAAATAAAAAAATAAAAAAATAAAAAAAAATAAAAAATAAAAAACAAAAAAATGAAAATAAAAAAAAATGAAAATAAAAAATAAAAAAAATAAAAAATAAAAACAAAAACTAAAAAATAAAAAAAACAAAAAAATAAATAAATAGAAAATAAAAAAAAAAGAAAAAAAAAAGTAAAAACAAAAAAAATGAAGAATGAAAAATGCAAAATAAAAAGCTAAAAATAAAAAATAAAAAAAATAAAAAAAAACAAACAAAAATTTCACAAAATTTGGATAACTTCGTAAATTATGACACATTAATTAAATTCTCATTATTTTAACCCATTTCAACCCAACACATAAAAAATATATCAACTTCAACCAACATCAATATATTTCAACCCACCTAAAAAAAATATACCAACTTCAACCTATTTCATCCCACCTCAACCAACTTCAACCCATTTCACCCTTTTGACCCACCTAATTTACCCACGAAAGAAACAGGCCCTAAAATGTAATAGATAGATTTATTTACTTAAAAATTGCTAGAAGTTACTCTCCACTTAAAAATCAGTGACCTCCTAAACTAATACTATAGGTAATAGTAAGTTATTTCGGATCAAAAAATCTAGCAATTGCATTAACAAAAATAGTAAGTGCATGCATCAACACGGTTTGTTTGTTTGTTTGTTTTGCAATTTTTCTGACAACCCAGAGGCAATAACCTAATACAAGAATTCATGCTGGAGATATCAACTTATTGTAATCCTGTTAGTAATTCACATGAAAGAAGGGTCAAGATATCTATGTACATAAATTTCTTGCTTAAGTGCAACTTTTGCCGGTAGAAATTGAAACATTGACGCAAGTTCCACCCTAGGTCCATTTTGTTCTCTTTTTTTCTTTTGTTTTTTGGGTTTTATTGCCAAAAGAGGCTAACTTTTTTTATAGAAAAAGAAACCCTAGGTCAGTTTTATTGTTGTCGCACTTTTTCTCGCACAAAGGGATAGAGTTGAAAAAGTTTAACCTGACACGATAACCCGATATGAATCTGACCCGAACCGAATCGAATTTGATAGGAAGTCGATACGCTTTTACCATTTATTGTGAAAACATATCATTTTTCAATTTTCAGCAAATTTAAGTTATCTTCAAGATCAATACGAAATTAACTCATTTATTAAATAGACCGACTTAACCTAACCTGTTTCCTAGCTTTTGGGGGGGGGGGACCAATGTTTAGAGGGGGGGAAAAAACTGTAAACCCAAGTGACAAAGCATAGGATTATATCTGATAATAAATCATTCGAAACAGATTCGAGCATTGAACATCCCCCCCCCCCCCCCAAAAAAAAAGGTTGAAAGAGTACAATTAATGTCTAGTTTGCCTTATGCTAGACTTGGGGTATTTTCATTAGCCTCATAGGTCTGCTCTATTAGTTTGTTAAACCCATAAATTGGATTTATTTATTTTGAGTTCAGATTGGGCTGTTTTGGGCCTTTCGAATATGGGCCAGCTTTCTGTGTGGTTTGCTAAGGATTTGTTAAATGACAAAGAAATCGGATCAAAAGAGTTACCAAAAAAAAATAATAAAACCCCTATAAGAGCATTAGCAGCTAGTGGCCCACGAGGTGCATGTGGGGTCCGTAAGGTACATGGCGTGTCAGAAAACTGATGGCAGCGGGAAGGAAACGCGTGGAGCACGCGGGATGCCTTGCCCAGGCGTTCCTCCCCCATTTATTCCCTTTTTGTCCTTTTGTGATTTTTTTAATATATTTTTTGTTTTTTTAGTAATATATAATTTTAAAATGATTAAAAAAATAAGTTATTTGTTATAAGGTAGGTCCATGATAAATATTTTTATTGGATGATTAAAATTGAATTTCACAGGTTGGAGAAGTGATGGAATGCAAGTTTCAAAATTGTGAAACTTTTATTGACGTGACATGCCAGAGTTTCAATTTTCGAAACTCTGTCTGGGAATGCTCTAAAGGGAGGCGAGAAAATCAAAGTTGAAACGTAATGTACTCTTAATTTTAACCACTAAATTAAGACCTTATCAATTTACTGCAATTAGTCTATGGTACATACCCATGTACCATGGTAATATAAACACCTATATAAAGAGGTGTTTAATTGGACCTAACAAATAATCATGCCCTATTGTGAATTTGATCAAAATTCTCTCTCTAAATTTGGACAGCTCACAGACATATATACATTCACGTTCATTGCAGCAAATTTTGAGCAAAAAGCAAATATTCAACACAAGTTCATCATTTTCATGCATTATGAGACAATGTCGTTCAAGGAAAATTTAAACAACAATCAGCAATACAAGCACCAAGAATATCATTCAATTATAAATCAATGAATTTTGAGGACCAAATTATAACTGAAGTAGAAAATTTGCTAATTAAAAAGTTGCAACGATTAAGAGTTCATGTTCGAGGTATGTATGGTTGATAATTTATTAAAGAAACCTTTAAATTTGTCAAAGAAACAATTATTTATCATTTCTTCAATACAAAGTATATCTACCTAGAGCGATTTTTAAATTAAGAAATCGTTGCACGTAAGGTGCTCGACGAAATTTTCCAAAGGGACGATTGTAATAACAAAATCGTTAATTTTGATCAAATGAATCTTTTATGCAATGCAGTGAATCTTTTCCCAACTGCAGGAAACCTTTCCTCAATTGCAGTGAACCTTTTATGCCAAGAAGCAAAATCGAGATATTTTATGCAACTCAGTAAATATTTTCCGAACTATAGGGAACATTTCCTCAATTGCAGTGAACCTTTTGGACTAAGAAGCAAATTTAAGTCCCTTTTTAAGGTAGATTGACCGTTAATCTCCTCTCTTTTGAGACTTTATATGAGAATGTTGTGAATGCTATGATAGGAAAAGCTTTGAGAATTGCCGGAAGATAAGACATTGTAGAGCTATAAGGAGTTCTCCAAGGAGGACCCTAAGGATTTCAAGCCTCAACCCATATTTCTTTTTGTTCGATACATACCTTTAAATTTATTAAAGAAACAATTATTTATCATCTCTTCAATACAAAGTATATCTACCTAGAACGATTTTTAAATTCAAAAATCGTTGCACGTAAGGTGTTCGACGAAATTCCCCAAAGGGACGATTGTAATAACGAAATCGTTAATTTTGATATGACTAACAGAATGGACAATCTCCACATTCTTTCCCAAGAAATTGAATCACACAACAAAGTAATATCCATTCTGAAACATTGAAAATAATATCTGCATATCAACACAACTACATAAGCATATGTACACCATTAAGCTATACAAGCATATATAAGCCACATTGCGATTGTGCCGCGACAATGACAATGGTGAAATATGGACAACGTAATACCAACATTTACTCCACAGTTTTACATCTTAATTTTGATCCAATGCAATGTAGTGAATCTTTTCCCAATTACAGTGAATCTTTCCCCAATTGGAGTGAATCTTTTGTGTCAACAAGTAAAATTAAATTGCTTTTAATTGTTATAGGCCTGAGACTGTGCACTGCATGCGCAGCATATGTAACTAATAAAGTACATACGTTTGTAAGGTAGTATTTTTCAATTTACTGCACATATGTTGCAGTCTTATGTACAATCATGTATGTAGATTCTTCAAGGATCAAACTTTAATCAACTCCGAGTATGTGTATGTAAGTAATTGAGCATTTATGCCAATGAAAATTTAGCATTAATCGGCTTTACTTGCAAATTTTGACACAACACATCTATAATCTATTATGTGATAGTCCTCCTTTTGTTGACCCCGCACCTCAGCATCTATGTGAGATAGGCTGTCGAGTGTTGAGTGAGGATTGCCTGAGGGGTTGGCATAGATTGCTAGGGGTGAAGCAGTGAAGTAACCCCCCTCAAACACCACCTTCCCCCACCCAAAAAAAGTGAATAGAGAGTAAACAAGAAGGAGCAAATCAGTAGAATTAGGGCGTGATGCCAAAAGTTGAGACATGTACTTGGGATATGGGAGAGAAAGAAAGGGGAGCTTATCGCAGAAAGTATGGAAGTACACAATCATGAGAGCCACCAGCCATTTCAGACTAATTCTAGGATAACCCAGAATCCAAAATGGCAAAATGCATAGAATACCACACGTTTTTAGCCAAAGTTAGAGATCTCACTTCAAACCCTATACTCGTCAACCTTGTCATGTGTGCCCCTCTTACCATCAAAAAGGAATATGTTGTCTATATATAATTGAATTGTCAACATAAAGGCTTTGGCAGGCCAAATTTCAACAGTTAGGTCATGAGAGGACTTGGCCACTATAAGCAACAAGAGTTCATCATTTTGACGTCTTGCCTTGAGTTGTTCACCAAACTCAGATCAAGATTATATCTGACCAAAAAGCTCCTCATCTGAACGCTTCAACTCAATGGTCAGGAATCAGGATAATCCCTGATATCTGTCATGTGATAATATGTAGATTGCACTTGGATAGGGTTTGAGGAGATCTAAATGTAGGCAAACAGCAAGTGTCTAGGCAGGTTGAGATGCAGGCAGATTTAATTTAAGGAGATCCAAATGTAGGCAAATTCATCACGGGAACATTCTTGACATTAGATTGAATTTCAGACCAGAAAGAAATGTCACTCCAACACTGGAGGCTATCAATTCAAGCAAAAGGGATGCACATTACATATCGCAGCTCATTTCAATTTGCCACAGATCCTATGTGCTCCAGGGCACCTCAATGAAGTTGAAATTTCACATTTCAGATCCCAGAAGTTTATGCCATGAAGGCATAACTCATTCAAAATCTTTTAATTAGAAGAAAAGAAGCAGAATAAGAAGCTTATCATAGAAATGAATTCCTTGCAAAGTTGATGTTCTTCGTAGTTCTTCCTGCCTTGGCAGAAACATCTCTTGGTAGTATTTGCAGCCACATAAACGCCAAAATTCAAAGACACATATGTAGATGAAAATGGGTTTGCAATGTGGCAATTTTTCAGGGATTTTACCAATCAAGTTAGCTAGAACACCACCACAATACCTTAAACCAAATTATAGATTAATCACAAGAACAAAGGATTGAACATAAAGCATTTTCTATAATATTAGTTCAAGCATCAAAAGAGATGCTATGAGATCAAGCGATCTTCATCATTCTAATTCTATGATAGAAATCTGAAATAATCACACAATTTCCATGAACTATCATAAAAGAATATGATCTTCATAATTTACTACAGCTACAGCTTACCATATCTAATCTAATCGTCATCCTTCGCACCTAGTTCCGCTCCACCAAAAAAGGGAGGAAAAAAAAAAGATATTTAAGCGAAACCCAATTCAAGATGATCGATGAAATGAGAACCCAGATGCGAAAATAAAGAACCCAGATCACTAACCAGATCTTAACCCCTCGATCTTCTCCGTCTACGATTGCCCAGCTTCGTCGATGGAGTCTTCGATCTCCTCCTCTGCTTCTTGTGCTCATCAGAAATTCGATCAAACACTTCACCTTCTCCATCATTCTGAAATTCTCTCTCCTCCTTCTCAGAACTGATCACGAGATTGCTGAATCGGACGGCGCGTTTACGGCGGCGGATGACGCGCTTCTGAATGTAAGGAACGCCGACGACGGATCCGGCGACATGGTAGACGGCTTTGACGAGGAGATCGAGGCCTTGGCAGCGAGGGCGGTGGATGAGAGAGGAGGAAGAGGAGGTTGAGTTTGAGGATGAGGAGAGAGAATGGGCGGAGATTGTGGAGTGGGAGTGGGTTGACGATGATGAGAAGCAGGAAGAAGATGAAGAGCAGGAAGAAGGAGAAGGGGAAAGAGCAGGGGCGGGGAAAACAGAGGATGCTGCAGATCTTCGAATTCTCATTGAAATTCGATTAATCTAAGCTCAAATTGGTGGGATTTGAAGGATTTTAAGAATTGGGATGAGATTTGTACGGATTAAGAAGATGAGGGAAGGAAGATTAACAATGGCTGCACAGACACAGAGGGAGAGGGAGAGGGAGAGGGAGGTAAATATTAAATAAACAAGCTAGTTGCAGAGAGAAGACGATGGAGGAGAGGGAGGCAGAGGATTGGGCCTGAGATTTGGGCTGCCGCGTATTTGAGGGACGTGAGACTGCGTTCCACTAGCAGCCGAAGGGCGTGATGTGAGGACGTGAGCTGTACTCAATTTACAATGTTATCAAATCAATCACACCATAAGATTTGAAATTAGGGATCAAATACAACCTTAATTGCGCGTTCGTTGTAAGAGTAAGTGCAGCCTCTTGCTCGTCTGAGGAGGGAGAAATGAGCGCGAGGGAAGTGGCGAGGGGAAGAGTTCCACTGGGCAGCTCACGCATAGCGCCTTACGGGACCCTCATGGAGAAGAGTCGGCTCCCACGGGTCATGTGGATTTTTTAAATATTTTTTTGATTAGTTTTTTTTTTAATTCTAAAAATAAAATTGTGTGTTATAAAGTGATCTATGAGCATTATTTTATTTGGTGAGTCAAAGTGGTGAATCTTTCAATGAAGAGAGGGTTGATGTGGCAATAGTAGGCCCCCACCGATGAGCCAAAAAATTGGCTCACCACTGGGTTTGGTCTAAGCGTATAAGAGAATAAGTTGAAGTAGGTTTGACTCACAATTAGTAGATTCAAGTAATTTGAAAGTAAGGTTGTTAGTACTCTTAAGTCAGTTGAAGTAGGTTTCAGTAAGAATTAAGAGGTTTGAGTAAATTACAGCAGGTTGAAGCAATTTAAAACATATTTGACTAATAAACAATAGGTTTGAACATATTAAAACAAATTATGCAAATAGTAGATTCAATATACTTATAACATGCAGACCTTAGAACTCTAACATTGTATTTGATATAGACTTATGGAGTTCAGGCACGCTTTGCATAAAAATGATTGATTTTAAAGTTCATAGGTAATAATGTACTATACAATCATGTGATTTTTCTTCCGTCATTCTACTTGAACTACAAGTTGTGAAGATATCATTTTTAATAATGATAATACAACAAGTGTACATAAAGTCACTAAATACTGACTAATTCACCGACAAATTTCCTGGCAATTGACACTCGGTGAGCTTCAATAATGATGTATTGGGTGGGTTTTCAAACGCCGATGATAAATCGTTACGGATTTGGACGTCAATTATCTGACATGTAGTGCTTTTAAGGGTAATATTATTTGAAATTACGTAAAAAAATACAATCTAAAATCACTCTTATACTATTGAAAATAGGTATTTCAAAAGATTAGACTATTCGTAGCCATTTCTGTAGATCAAATTATTGATATTCAAACCTCCAAAAATTTAGATTATTCACGTTCAAAAATTGTATTTGGTTTCATGAATATGAGTAAGGATAACAATCACATTCGAACTCAAGGCACATCTAATTCGAATTGAGACAAAATAATCCAATTCGGATCTGAGAAAAAAATTGGAGTCTGAGTCCGAAAAAAAATAATTCGAATCCGAGTTGGATTCAGAGCAAAGATAACATCCCAACCGATTTTAAAATCTGATCCAACAATTTTGTGAAGGACTTAAAATTTAAGTATGAAATTTTACAAATCTAAAGTCTACCTTCCTGTCTTAACCCTAAGTTCCTAACACCTACCACCAATTAGTTGCTTACTCGAGACTCTCTTTCTCTATGTGTGTGTGAGTGTGTGTACGTGTGTGTTTTAGACTATTAGCCTCAGTTCATTACCGACTAGACAATCGATATTATCTGTCTCCTTATCACTTGTAGTCTCCCCTAATTTTGCAATAAATGTTCAAATATTCGGTTGAAATGATAAGAATGTACATGTTATCACATCGATAGTGGGACAGAATAACTTTGAATGAAAAAAATTGTACAAAATTATCGTCAAGTAAGGAAATTAATTCGAATCGGATTATATTCGACTCCAATCCGTCTGAGTCGGATCGGATCCGAAGGTCCCATTCGATCCTTGGGATCGAATTTTTAGATCAGAAACTTATTCGAATTTAGATTCCGATGTTTCAACATTTGATCTAAATTCGATCCATTGTCATCCCTCAATTGAAGAGGGAGGCGGGCGTGGGGAATACGCCAAGAGCTGTTAAAGCCATCATGGAATGGAATGGCTGAGCAGAACCTCAAAAAAAAAAAAAAAACCTTTATGGAATGCCCCAGCGGCCCCCCCCCCCCCCCCAAAAAAAGCCCCAGAAAAGAAGCGCAGAGTAACTTCCTTCTGGCGTAATCCACACCTTAGCATCTTTGCTCAAAGGTGCAACTCTTTTGAAATGTAGTACAATTAACCCTATAATTTCTTACAATTATCTACTTCAACCTCCAAGACATTTATCTCATGAACAAAGTGAAAAATGCGAATCAGGCAAGGAAAAAAAAAAGTTTATGTAATTTTTAACCGCAAGCATTGTTCGCATACTGCTCTCGTCAGATAACTTAGGCCCTCCCCCCCAAAAACATATTTACTGATATTGTCACCATTTTCATAATCGACGCAAAGTCTGTTACTATTTTCGCTTTTTTGTTCTTTTTTTGGGGGGGGGGGGGGGGGCGCTCTGGGTCTTCAAAATAGGTATAATTGAGGATGCATAATAGAAATTTTGATAATCAGGAAACATGCAGCTGCAAGAGAAAATTCAACTTCCATTCACTTTATCAACCGTTGAATACTCTAGTACAACCAAGTAACCTGCTATGTGAAGGTGTAAAATGGGTCCTCAGCCGTCATGTTTCAACTTCATGAATCTATCAAATCAGAGTTGAGAAGATTACCATATATTTATGCCACCCAAGTCCCAACGATGGTCTCCGTACCTGCAGAACTGTAAGGCAGACAATGTACCTATCAGTCACGGAACCCATCATCATCAGAGTGTCCAGAACCAGAACCCATCATCCACATAGTTACCTAAGAGTTATAAATCAAGGCTGTCATTGTAGATGCAATTATCAATGAAAGTAAGAACAGTGTGTAACGCAACAATGGAATGTTTGAGTGAACTGGGAATGCCCACAAGATGAGCCCAAACGACTTGCCAAATGCACCATTAAGTCAATAACCTACTCTTATGAAACCCTTTCTGTGATGTTCATAAACCTTTTGCACACGATTTTATCTAAACTTATACTGTAACTGAGAGTGTACTGGCCAGTAGTTGCTTAGAAGTCAAAGCAATGAACTAATAGAAATTAAGCGACACTCTGCTGCAACTTCCACAATCCCACTGACAGAAAAAAGCCAGGTTGTGAATAGAATGCAAATATTTTTCCAAATAGTTTCTGGGAAACAATCTTAGTTTCTCAAGGACGGACTGCAAACATGTAGATCTCACCACCCCTGAGTTGCAGGCAGGGCTCATATTGAGTAGTTTAAAGTGGCATGTAATTCAACTATATGCTTAGAAACCAGGGCACAAGCATCCCGTGTTCACGCAGGGTCCGGGGAAGAGCCGCACCCCAAGGGGTGAATTGTATGCAGCCTAACCTGACTTTGTCAGTGGCTGATTCCACGGCAGGGCAACATGAGAAAATAGGCTAAATAATATCTGCAAGTCTATAACAGGCAATTACTTGGGAAAGTTTGAAATCAAAGCTACCCCAGTTACCAGATGAGAGTTCTTGGCAATTAAAGACAAGAATACTCATAAAGATTAGAATATCATAGGCAATTCAGCTCAACGGTCAAAACTTCTTGAGGTGTAGTATTTGCGGAATAGAATTACAAGCACTAACGTGTCATAAGAAGCCTTCTTGCACTAGCAGCACTAATATATAGTTCATATTCCCAATATAAGATTGGACTATGGTATAGAACAAACCTTTGAGGAACTGCATCTTTTGAAGTTCTTGTATTTGCTTCCTCCCTGCAGAATCTTGTGCGATATCAGACTCATCCTTCTAGAGCAAGTTCACGCGTTCTATGTTTGCACAAGCTCTACTGTCACCTAATCTCAATATTTTACCAAAAGATGAAAAACATTAGTATTAATAAGAAAACATATGCATCAGCGAATACACCATTAATTCCGAGATTTCCATTCTCCACATTATTAGCCTTAGAAACTATGATGTGCAATCAAACCTTCACTCCTTC
Organism: Selenicereus undatus; assembly: GCA_017589665.1. Classification (NCBI taxonomy): domain Eukaryota; kingdom Viridiplantae; phylum Streptophyta; class Magnoliopsida; order Caryophyllales; family Cactaceae; genus Selenicereus; species Selenicereus undatus. The sequence continues at coordinate 10,790,838 of JACYFF010031955.1, read as the reverse complement.
AAGCTCCAATCCAGGGAACTGTCCAATGTCATGTCCCTGTATCTGCTGGAATTCGTTGTGCAATCCAACAGCAAATTCATCAGGATGAGCTCCACCACTTTGAAGATAATCTGCTGTCTGCAATTCCAATTCCCAATATCACATGTCACTACTGCAATTTTTCTCAGATGGAAAAATGACATTCATGCCAGCTTATGAGGTTTCAATCATCTGAATGTCAAACACAACACTCTCACGGTTTCCACATCCAAGATAAATGTACTCTGGATAGTGACTTCATAAAAGAGATATTTTTATATAAAAAAAAACCCCATGCATACTACACATATGTTCTTCTTTGGTGGAGTAATACGGCCATCTAGGGAACCATCACCCAGCTGACAACCTTGCAAGGAACGCCTTGGGAGGGGAGGGGGAAAGAGTGCCGGGGGGGGGGGGGGGGTAAGCAGGAAACCTCCCTGGCCAGTTGCTGCTAGTGGGAATTGAAATCCACACCTCCTCAATTAAAAGGTGGGCCAAATGCCACCTGATCACCCCTCTAGTAGTACACTACGCATAAAAGGCTAAAAGCCAATATAATAAGACTCCCTCAATTTCAGTTCTTTAGCATAGACCCTACATGATGCCTCAATGAGCGACAAACAAATGGCAAGTTTAGAACTCAAACCAAACTTACTATTAGAATTAAAAACTTCATTTTGTTCCATGAGAGTTCCACGAAAAGCTCATTAGCATTTTGTAATTTTATATGTTTTTGGATTTGATTTCAATTGCTTTTGGATATTAATTTTAATTGCATCTTAAATGTGTTTTTTGGACATCAAATTTAATTCTTTGCCGATACAAATTCAGTTTTATTTATTTTCCGATGTAATTAACATTACGTATTGGATTGTGTGCTCGTACATGAGAGCTAGAGGGGAAGATGATCGTTACAATTGCTCTTTTTGTACATGGGTGACATCCCATGGGAATCACATAGCATAACGTTTGATTAGCCATCAAAGGGGGGGGGGGGAATTGTGGGTAGTATATCCATGCTTACATGATTAGCCATTGCCATCCCACTGAGAGCAGCTGCCTCTAGACTGGAGCCCAGAAGCCAATCACCACATATACCAGCCCTTCCTTGTGGATCAAAGATACAAGGGACCCCTGGACTATTCATTGGAAGAGCTGCACCCCTGCATATGTAACAAAAACAAATGGGAAGTCCCAGTTAATTACTGTCCCTGTTCTTAGTTCCTACCAAGGAAAAGAACAAGATGAAGCTGGCCCTATCTGACACCAGCTGTACTTGGTACTAATGACCAGTGATTGCATTGCTCAAACAGAACTTCTTTCCACATTTCATTTTTAGCTGAGACACAATAGTGCATGCTAGTTCACTGAAAGACACTAAAAGCTACCAGCTGTGCAAAGCTGCAAAACCCCTTCACAATCCCAGATCACATCAGAGAGTGTCAATAGAAATGGCTAACTTCAGTGATCAGTCTCAATCTTAGATTAAAAAAGCTCTAGGCGCACAAAAGCACAAAGAGTCCTAGGCCCGGGGAGTGGGCTTTGAGAAGGCAGGGGCCTTTTGGAGACGAGGTGTACTTTTAATCAAAAATGCTTGAAAATTCATTCCAAACCACATTTTTAACAAATAAGTTAGATGATAGTATTAAACAAGTGATTAGACATCACAACGGATCATACTGTAGTATCTTATATTGGGTTCATCAATTCTAAAGGCATTTTAGAAAGGAAAGAAAAAAAGTGGAAGGAAACAATATTTGACAGCATATTAAGACAGGGAAAAAAACAAGAGAAGTATATTCTTTAATCCTTCTTTCCATATTATTTGCGGCACCATATTTCCCATCTCTAGACAGGGAAAGACCAGCGTAGATCGGCCGATAGAAAAGCATGGGACAAGACGAACGACATAGATCAGCCGTCGGAAAAGTATGTAGGGGTGTACATGATTCGGATACCCGAACCAAAAGACGTTTAGGTTCGGGTATCCGAAATTTCGGATAGGTAGAATGGTGAACCGTATCCAAACTGAAATAATCGAGTGCCCGAAAATTTCGGTTCAGGGTTTTCAATTACCCAAAAACCCAATTTTTTTAAAATCTTTTTTTCCCTATTATGCCTAATTATTTTGTTATATCCATAACTACTACTATTTATGCTATAAAAAATTATCATATTGCGTCAACTAACACTTGATATTATCACACAATATGGCAATATCAAAAAGTACATTACTACAGTTCACATTTCAAGAATCTCCATACCTCCATAAGGCATAAGCTTATTAACATAGCATTCATGCCCAACCCACTGTCTAGAGTCCCCAGACGCAGCAAAGTCTCATAGAAGACCGAGACATCTAAATAAAACAATGCAACAAAGCCACAGTACTTGTCTTCTTGGAGTTTGGAGGTATTTCACTTACAAAGTTTTTAGGGAATAAAATAAAAAGGTTTCAAAAAAAAAATAAAAAATTTAAAAAAGCTTCGGGTTTTCGGGTACCAAATCCTCAAAACATCCGAACCATATCCGAACCAATAACCAAAAACAAAAAACAAATCGGTTCGCATATTTGAACCAAAATTTTCAAATATTTCGGTTCGGGTACCCGAAATTTCGAGTTGAGTAGCATGGGCTTCCGGCTCCGAGAGCTTAAAGAATGAGCTTGGCCTAAGCCCTTGCAAGGCGTAACAGGTTGGGCTTCGGGCTTTGGTGAGCCTCTGGCACGCTTTTTAAAACACAAGTCTCAATCATGGTAGCAAAAAATGAGATTAAAGGACATCAGCATCATACATAGTACATTATTGCTCGGATGTGAGTTTCTTTGTCATTTTTTTTCCCATTAATTTAAACATCACTGGCAGAGGCATTACTATGTCTTATTTCTCTGTTCTTCCCTTGTCATAGTCATCCATTAGAATTCCTCACAAAATGTCAAAGAGCACATACGTTTGTAGAACACAATGACTTAGTTGCCTCTCTCTCTCTTTTATTTTTTATTTTTTAATGAAGGGTAAGCTTTCCGCCTTGCAAGGGGGAGGGGTAAGTTTATCCTTGCAAGTGGCGGGGTTTGAATCCTTGACCTTCCATTTGGAAGGTGAGTAATCCACCACTTGTGCAAGGGTATTTCCTCTCCCCCCCCCCCTTTTGAGCGTGTGTGCACTCTCTCTCTCACTATGTCTCTCGTTTCGTGTGTGTGTGTGCAATTTTCTACCTTTTTTGTGGGGGTGGGGGATGATTTTGTTTCATGTAAGAAAGAAGGACGCAAATGCTCCGTTTCTTTCGCATGTTGCTTTCTTCTCCGTTTTTGTTTCTCACTGTATTGCTCTAATCAACTCGGCAGTAATAATGTCCTATCAAATACAACCAATTTACTATCTTTTGAACAGACAAACAAAACAAAGAAGCAACATGATCCTGCATGTTTTTACCCTATGGGTACTACACCACCACAAACCAATGCAGTTCCCTCCAAACCAGTATTTAGGAGATCCACTCCAAAGGTAAAAGCCTTAACCCTGTAAGCAGAGAGGCTATTTCCTAAGATACCCAGAAAAGAAAAAGTTTTTAACATAGAAGTTTTCAGCCTAATGGTATCCACCAAATACTCACGTAGTGCATGTGTTTCCTTCAATGGCATAACATGACTTGGGCATTTATCAATCAAAGACGGCATGCTCTTACCACAACTGCACCCTCGTGTAGATAGGATTCTCAAGTGAACCTTTTGACAGCCCCAAGGCAGACTCAACTCCCTCCCGCATAAGTGTGGTCACCTTCTCTGCTGTGGCACGAGGAATATTTTCCTGCGAGCATATTTTAGTTCAAAAAAGCATTCAGCTACATGAAGACAAAGGGTAAAATATAAGAACTATCAGTTCAAACAGGATTCCGCCATTGCTAATTTAGATATCCCAGCAATGGCACTGACTTTTTCTAAATAATGATAGCATGCTACCAACTTTTCCAGATCATCATAAACAAGACCCCCATTTACATATTGCTCTTAAACAAGAAGGATATTTCGCAGGCATTCCATTCAAGTGGCAATCTGTATACGTCAAATTGGGTGCTGCTAGCCTGCTACTCTCACAACCAACAAGCAAGGAAGCAAGCAAAATTTGAGAACTGTCCTTACAAATATGGAAGCTTAAGTTAGACAGTCCAGCAACAGTGACCAACACCTCATAAGCGTTATACAAAGCAAAATATTCTGGAAAATTATGTAAGGGCTTTGATAATTACACCCGCATTTAAATGCCTCAGTGAGTTAACACCGTTGCTGGCATAAGATTATAATGGTCGTGGGGAAAAACAGAAAGATTACAGGTGTACTTGCTTTCAACAGGTAAGGCTTGGTCATCTATGCTTTCACCAGTACGAGGGACTTAAACTGGGAATCCTCTTAAGCAAAGAAAAGAATTGAATACAAGGGTGAGCACGGCAATTTTATATGGGCAGGAAGAGGGGCGAGAAAGAGAAAGCAGTGTGCTTATGAAAATCCCTTCAGTGGTCCTAATTGGTTGGTCTATCAACCATCAACTCTGCAACAAAATGCAATGCTCAGAACATAAACTTAGAAGATGCTTTCTGATTTCCACACAAAGTCAAGTTGATCCACATGTGCATTTGCAGCCTACCTGTGGGACCTTGTGCCGCTTGCCAAAAGCCGTTGTACTGAAGAAGGTCCAGCATTGAGGACCACTTTGGGTGGACAGCAGTTTTGCAGAGTTGTTTGCCATCCATGAGAGAGCATCAATTCCTTTGACAAATGCTCCCTCGAAGGGAAATGCCAAAGGAAGAGGCTCTTCAAATGCCGCAAGAAGAGCCCATATCGAACTTAGTTCTAACCTCTGCATAAATTTGTGATGCAACATCACCTATAAACTTGACATCTTGAACAAGTGACTCAGAAAAAGGAGCAACTGACAACAACATTTGCCACAAAACTAGCACCGCAATAAACATGGAAGCTTCACCACATACCTTCATTTGCCTTGCAATAAGAGGCAAGCCTGATGAAGCGAGTAAGCGATTTGCACATTTTCCTGATGCAGAAATAGAAAAGTGACATGATCCCATTGATGTTATTACATAAAGAGATAATAAACTGAAACAAAAATGAACAAAAAATATTCAAAAGAAACTCCATAATAGGAACCCAGTGGCCTACACTATCAAACCAGCCAATCTGAAGCCATAGTTACCTTATCAGTGGAATGCAGTGAGGCTCTTTTCATCACGTGACTACTACTTCAGAACATGAAGCAAATATTTCCATGAGACATTTGTTTGGATTACACAATGGTGAAGACAAGTTTATCTTTTATGAATTCCCTAACTTTCCAGAAGGTGGACATGTCAGGTCTCAATATTCCAAACTAATTAAGGTGTTCCACCTTAGACTCTCACACAGAGTGTGGAACAATTTTCAGAAAGCTTTCTTTTTAAAATAAAACCACCACAACATTCTGAAATGACTCCAGAAAGTAGATTTTACTGTTTTATTATGATTATGATTTCCTTTGTAAAGGAGTGTCAGCAGTTATACAACAGTCAACAGGAACAATTGAAAAATGTGAAATGGCTAAAATTGAATATGAGATTGTCGAACAGCTTACGGAAAAATAATTAACAAGAATAATGCTTTGGTTCGTAGTTACTCTCCTCCAGGCATCCCTTCTGTAAGCTTCTTGAATCTGAACTAATTTGCTTCCCATCTCATTCCAGTTCCTCATTTGGCTGCCCTTGGGTCGTGGATGGTGATAACAAGATTGCCTCAGGAGGACGCATGACATCTTCTACCCCAATACCACACTGTTGCTTATCCCAAAATTTTTGTTAAACCCCAAACGAAATGGTGTAGTAAATTTACAATCTCCAGCTTCATATTCAGAAGAAAGTGCAAATTTAAGCCACTGAGAAAAGATCCCCATCATTTGGGATTTCTTAGGACGAGAAATTGTTGCTAGATGTATCGTTTTTCCTCCTGCCTCTGATAAAAAGCATCCCCAAGAGATAAATAGGATGACACTAACTCAAACCTGCTAACAATTCCTTCTAATGCATGCATGAATGGGGGATTCATGCTCCCCACCCCCCACCCCAAAAAAAAACCTGGAAAAAAACAGAAGATATCCCAACCTACTATGTATAGATATCACACAAAACCAATATTCCACCCAGGTCAACAACAACCAGGATACTCCACCATATCTGGATAAGTCACACAAAACCAGAATACACTATCAAAGAAAAAGTAACTCCATTAGCCTCCGTAGAGATTTACTGTTCTATCGAAGGATGTATAGTTGGACAGCTTAAGTATGGCCATTGCACTGAAATTTCCTTAATTTCTAGAACCCAGAACAAAGTCTCTAGTGACTAATTAATGGCTAAATAGTTCACAGTAAAATGCTTGGGACCATTAGGTGACCACTACCAAACGAGGTCTTTGCCTAAATGGCTAGGTGCCCTCAAACACCATTGTAGTCACTATTTTCACTGTTTGGAAACATTGCACATGCCTTGCTTACTATGATACCCGGACTCTCCATTTAGCCCCGCCATACCCGTGCCAGACACGACACTCCACGGATAGGACATGAGATACGTGCCGGACCCTTACGCAAACTCTAAAGCAACAGGGGTGAAAAAAATTGGAATAAATGGTCTTTTTCCCTCTTCGTTCATCATTTTTTAAATGGATCTTTAATGTTTAATGATTTGATAAGTGGACAACCTTTTAATTATTGAAATATATTTGAAAGATTAGTTTGAAATTGCAACTTCCACATATAAAATAATGAGTACTAATATACGTCTCCAAATTTATTCTTGTTCAATCTTCTGGAAAACCATAATGTCTAAGAAAATTTCTCTTAAAACAACTCAGACTTAGAAGATGTGAACCTGCAAATGGCATTCAAATTCAGCTGCCACAAAATCAACTAAGCAAAACACACATCCCAAATGTGACATACTTGATATCAGCAAGGAGTAGCATGCTTTCCTTTTTTGGGGGGGAGCGGGGGGGTGGGGTTGGGGGAGGGGTAGTCCAACTAGGGAGGCCATCTTTGTGGATAACACATGGGACTATGGAAGACGCTACAGGAGGAAAAAGCAGGCGTGGGAGAGGGGGTTTAGCCTTTAAGGGGAGGGAAATTATCCCTTTCCTCTACTGGGATTTGAACCCATGCTTCCTTGATGAAGGGTTTCAAGTACCACAAGGCCATCCCTTTTGGTGCTTTAGAGGGGCATACGTGTGTGCATTGATTTCTTCAGTAAAAATTGTAGAAACCTCAGATGAGTTCATGATGAAATTTAATGGACTCAACTTGTAACATTTATAGACAATAAAGAAATTAAGTGATATGCAAAGTACCATTATGCGCAACAATAATAGCATCAAACTTCCCACAGGGCTTCCCATTCTCACTCAGATGCCACACCCCATTGAATGGTTCAAGTGTACTGATCCAGCAGGGCCTAACAACTTTAACCATATGTGTCTGCAGAATATCAAAAACTAGGCTTACTGAAGCCGTTCTGTTAAGGAAATAGAACTTCAGCGAAGTGAATACAAAGCAGATTTTCTTTAGCAGAGGAAGAACAATCACCTCTGACAATATTGAGTCAGCCAAAGAGCGCATTCCCTTGACAGCTATATACCGTGCTGGCAAGTCGGGTAGTGGAGCAAACCGACCGCCAGCTTCTAGCTCTCCAACTGTACCGTGCCATTGCTTTACCAGCCCTTTTTCAATCCATCCATTGACCAGATTAGCAAACTCTGGGTCACCAATTGTGAAGAACTGAGCAGCATGATCGAAACTAAAGCCTTGAGGATCAATGTATCTCGTTCCCATCCTCCCTCCCAAACCATGCGTTCCCTACAGAAGCAAAGACAACGAAATACACTCAATACTCAACAGATAATTTCCAAAGAATGCAAAGTACCTTACCACACCAGTTTTTTTTTTTAAAAAAAATAATTCCCCAAAGGGAAGCTCTAATTTATAATAGATTGAAAAATCTAATATTATCAGGAAATATTACAATCAGCTAATTTCTACGATTTCATATCCCTTAAGAGAGGAAAATAAAGATAAAATGTTCAACTCCCAAGCTAACCATATAACAGCCTAACCCCATCTTTCAAGAAAAATGAGAACTTGGATTGAACGCAGAAGTAAAAGCTAACATGGGCGAATGAAAAACTAACCAACCGTGTCGAAAACGGTGGACCGAACACCTCTCTTATCCAAGTAGAGAGCACATAAAAGGCCCGCCATTCCTCCACCAATTATCGCGACTTCTGGGTCATCGGAGACTGGAGCTGTAAATACTACTTGTTCTTGGGTGAATGATTTCTTAAGAATTGATCTCCTAGAAGTTCCATACGACGATTTTCTAGGGTTTCTACGAGGGGGTTTGTTCTGGGCTTGCATTGTGATGGGGCTAATTCGAGCATTATGGCATGCGGAAGATTGGGGATGGAAAATTAGGGTTAGGGTTTTAGGGGTTTTGAGGGGTTGCGAAATGAAAGGAGATACAAACTGGGTAATGCTGCTCATAGTTTGGATTGAAAACTGAAGGCTCTGTTCCCAAGCGTTGGGATTTCTTTCTTCGCTCGCTGTCTAAGTTTGCCTCCCTGTTCTTATCAGCGCCATTTACAGTTTTGACCGTTGTTTATCCTATTTGTCTATCGCCGCTTACGGCTTACAACCTAAGAGTAGGGATGGGCGTGGGGCAGGTTTGGGGCGGGTTGAGCTATACTCGTATCCATATTCATTTTTAAAAGTCATATTCATACTCATACCTATACCTATCGGGTTTTGGATGGTTGTACCCATACCCATACCAATCGGGTTTTTTGGGTTTACGGGTTTTATTCGGGTATATGTAGAGTGCGCAAAGTGTCACCCATATTCAACCCATATTTGCATACACGGTATGTTTGATTGACAATTTCAAGTGATGCTACTAAAGTTTATGTCGGATAAACTCATAAAAGTTAAAAATGTAAAAAAACTTAATTTTTCAATTCTACATAAATAAATAATATACACTTAGAGTTTCATGCCAAATATTTATTTTTGAATTTTACCGTATTTTGGTCCCGTTTTATTAGCAAATCGGGTACGGGTTTTAAGAATCCATACCCATACCCATACCCATTTTCAAACGCAATCCTCATACCCGCCCCATACCCATTTTTTCCCAAAATTTCGTACCCATACCCGCTATAAATGGTGCGGGTTCGGGGCGAGTTTTTCGGGTTCGGGTGCAACTCCCATCCCTAACCAAGAGTGAGAAACCTGGCAAAAATTGGACTTCCCAATCGTAATAGTTAGAGGTGTTCATTATTCGGACCGGATCGAAGATCGACCTCGATCAGATTGGATCAGACTGAATCGAATAAATTCAGTCTGGTTCACCGTCCACAAAGTTTTTTTAGTCGGTTTTTGGTCCAGTCCTGTCCAGTCCAGACCGAGGGCCGAATAGAAAAAATTTGAAAACCGACTTTTTACTTATTCAATTTTAATTTTCCTTTACAACTTATAATTTCTCAAACGTTCAAGATTATTGATTTGTTGTTCATGGTGAAAATATGCTGAAATTGTTTAACTATAAGATGTTCATATCGTAAAAATTTACTAGGTTGACAACTCGGTCCGGTCTGGTCGAGTTCGATTTTTTTCAGTCTGGTCCCGGTCCTGTCCTTGATTTATTTGGTTTGATCTACGGTTCATAACTTTCCTCTTATTCAGTAATCGGTCCAACCCGATCCGGTCCGAGTTTGGACCGATGAACACCCTAGCAATAGGGGTGCTCAAAGTCGGTTAACTGGATTTTCGGTTAACCAAAAAATGGTTAACTGTTTTTTCTGTTCGGAAAAAATGCGAACCGTGAACCGAACCGAAATTACCGGTTAACCGAAAAAACCGATTCAACAAAAGTCGAACCGTAAACCAAACCGAAATATCTGGTTAACCGGAATTTCGGTTCGGTTTACGGTTAACCGAACCCCATACACCTAAATTTACATTTTTTTTGATGGTTTAGAAATTTAATTACTATTTAGTATTTACTGTTTATTTGCTGCCATTTTTAAAAAAAAATTGGTTCGGTTAACTGAAAAATCTTCTCCCCTTGAACCGTGGAAAAAAATCGGTTCGGTTAACCGAACCGAATTCATAAAATTCGATCCGATTAACCGATTTTTTGGTTTGGTTTTTCCGATTTCTCAATTCGGTTTTCAGTTTCGGTTTTTTTTGCTCACCCCTACCTAGTAATAGTATGTTTGGATTGAGGCGAGAAAAGGAGAGATGAGGAGAATGAAAGTTAATGAATACTTATTTTCAAAAAAGGAAGTAGAACTATGGGGAATATTTCACCCTTACTTTCCCTATTTCCCTCATTTTTATTTACCCCCAAAATGAGGGGGAAATGAGGGAAAGGAAATATTTTTAAATAGTTTTCTTCCGTTTCCTTCCATCCCCTCTTACAACATATCGAAACAAGGTGAGTACAAATTATTTTCATTTCCTTCCCTTGCCCTCCATTACTTTTCCCTCTTTTCTCCATTCCCTTTTCTATCTCAATCCAAACAAATGTGTAAAGGTGGATTAACCAAGATTTCAAGTTAGATATTTGGTGACAATTATCAAAAATTTTACCAATTAAATTAACTAACGATATCTACAAAAATGAAACTCTACTTATATAGATGAATTTAATTTTAACTGGAGTTATGTTTATTTAAAATTTTCACAAAAATTTATATATTCGTTATTAATTGTACTTATAAATTGTTATTGTAAGAAGGAATATTATAGAATGATAAGAAAATCTAAGATTTTTTAATTTAATTTTTTTTTACTTGTAAAAGTCTGTATTTTATTAAGACCCTCCAAAAAATAAATAATATGACTCAATCCGTTGACAAGAATTGTTAATAATTTTAGTATCTTTAAATGTAATGGTCTTGGTTTTAATATGTTTGATTAACTTTAATCCACTTTCCTTACTTCTTTCTTTCGAATATGTGGAGTATTATCCATCGTATAAAAGTTATTTGAAAAGCATTAACTTTTTATGTCCCTCTATCTTGTTTCACATTAGTTTTTGGATCATGTTGGCAACTAAAGTCATGTTTTAGGAGGGTTGGTAAAAATCCGTCCAACTTTATCCAAATTTGTCCGATCTGTACAAAATCAGGTATGGTTATAAAATTTTTGTATTAAATTCGTACAATTGGTTATGTTTGGATTTTAAATCAGGGTCGAATTTAGGTTTGGGCATTTGGGTTCAAGTTGTTCGAATTTTTGAACCATTCATGTTCGTACTGATTCGGACAATCAGACGATCCGGTTTGGACAAATTCGGACAACTGAATTTATGTGTAATTCCAGTTCAAATTCTCTAGAAAATTTCATAAAAACAACTTCGGACAATTGAGATTAGACATTAAAAAATCGGGTGTGGGTTCAGTTGCGCAAAATTTCAGTCAGAACGTCCAAAAATCATTCACAAATTTAGATATTCGGGCGACAGGATCCAAACATCAGACATTCGGGTTTCTATTCAAGTCCGGAATGATCAAAATATAATATTTATAATCTGGATAGAGTTTGGATGTGAAGTTTTTGTCCAAACTCGAATTGACCCGGACTCAAATGTTTACCAACCCTATGTTTTTAGGAACCTAATATAATTGAGTTTCTTAAAATAATATGCAATAAACAAATGACATAGGATTGAAAATTCAGAAGTTATACACATGTAAATGACTTCAGCAGAAGTCATATGTACAATTAGTTACTTTAATACAGATTAAAATAAAAGGAGAAGGGACAAAAAGGAAAATCACTTGTCCTTTTTCTTTAAAGCCCTTTGGATGTGCACAGACATATCAAAGCCACTTGAGATGAATTCTACACATATCCTATCTCTAAGGACATCAAGCAAATTCAACTGCCAAAGAATTAACCTATTTTCCTGCTTTAACATATTAATTAATTTCCATTGAAGGCAAATGATATGAGGCATAAGATCATTCCTCATCGCCATCCCAATTGCTCTTCATTTTGGGCCCAATAGGCCCATCTTCTCCCAGCAACTCCTGGGGCAGACTCCTGACAAACTTGCGGAAAGCTGACCTGAGTATCTTAGGTAAGTTTTTAGCAACATCATTAATCTCATTATCAATGTCATAGGTAACCTTAGGGCCCCACTTCCTTGCATAATTCAACCAAGGTGGCTCAGTTACGATATTGGACCCTAAATAATCTGCTGAGATAATTGTGTAACTCTTTGCAGTGTCCAAAAATTTACTGCTTTTAGTCGCATCATTTCTGACTCCAATAAAATCTCCGCCTTGTAAGACTAGCCCTGGTCGAGGGTAAGAAGCATGGCCATGCAAAGAGGAATACGCAACAACTTTGTTACCCTCTTGGAACTCAAGATCAGAGGCTTGCACCCATTGCCCACCACTATGTTGCGCGAAATAGACCTGTTTCAGCGTTCCATCAAAGTTGCTAACCCTCAAAGTGACATGCTCCCAATCTCCTACATGCTCCCCTAGCTTACCTAGGGGAATGGTAAATGATGCAACCTTTGCCCTTGATGCTCCATTGAAAGGGTAAAATAGCCATATTGCTAAGTCAGTGTAAGTCCCTCCGAGCATGGGTTTAATGTGGATATGTGCAGTGGCAGATCCAAGGTCGCCTTTCTTGAGGTTATCCCCTGCATTTTTGTCCCTTGGGAGGTCTAGCCAATATGAGTCATCGTTCGAGCCACCTTGAGGTAGGTTGGAGCCAGTGGAGTTAATTGAAACTGGATTTGATTCATCGCCTTTCTTGTATAGGAGCGCTCCATTCGTGAAGAACCAATCAACTGATGAGGGGAGACAATCTTCGTCTGCGTGAAAGTAAATCGTAGGGGAATATGTTTGGATAATTTTATGGATTTGATCCAAATTGGGCATAGAAGAGCTGCTATTCGCATTCGCCAAGCAAGCTAAGAGAGGCATACTGTTTGTAGTTCCGCTACTGTTTTGTACCAGAAATGTACTAATGCTCAGCGCTGATGCCTGTCATTCAATCAAATTGCCATATTCAAGCACTTCATGTAGTTGTAGATATGTAACTGTTGAAGAGAAAAGGCTCGTATATATACCTGATTTCCTCCTGAATTCGGCCTTGATTTGTAGATGTTGAAGTCATTGGATTCAACGTCTTTGTTTTGACCCCAAATCCACTCATCAGGCTCTGATGTAGTGGTGAGATCAGACCTAACACATCGAACTTCGTCAAGAGAAGGTCTATCAGGTGTCGTCATGACAATTAGGCCAACAGCATTATAACCATTTGGTGGGATTGGAGCCCAAATGTAGCCAGGGACGTCTTGTTTGACCCTTGAAGATTGGCTACTCCAAATAAGAGCATAGTCAGTGGGTCGCACCAAGGCCGGGTTCGAGCCGCCAGTTGCATCTTTCCCCACGAGAACCGACCCTAACAGAGCCCGATTGTTGGGTTGGGCATAGTGTCCTAGAATTGAGAACCCTTCAGGTATCCCAGTCGGCTCGAAGAAGGTTGCCCCTGAATTAGCTGGCCCTCCTTCATAAGTAGTCCACACCTTGCTCAAGTTTGTGACTTCTGCTACTATTAGCCCTCCAAGATTTATCGTCCCGGTCGCAAATCCACCACCTTCTCAAAAAACCAAATTTAAGACAAGTATATAATTAACAATAAGTACTAGCAAATAGCAATCTACACAATCCAATTTTAAATTCATATCCATATCCATATCCATATTTCGAGATTTCTATCTAACTTAATGGTGTATATGGTATAGGAAGTAGCAACAATGTATTTTGGGGGGGGGGGGGGGGAGGTATTACCTGAAGGCCAAGTAGGTGAAGGAGAGGGGAGGCTACTGATCTTGGAAACAAGATGGAGTTGTTGAGGGTAGGAGAGAGATTGAGAGTAATTTGAATGGAGACAAATGCAATTGTGAATAGCTGCTAGCAATACTGACAACACAAGAGAATAGGCAGCCATTATTGATGACCTTCGATTCACTGGGAAAAAGCTTTATGTGTTTGGTAATGGGAGCTTAATTCAACGGGGTTTGGTTAGTTCTTGTTTTCCGAGATATACTCCGACAAAACGTCTCTCTGGATCTATCTTTAGTTTCCTTATATTTTTGGATCTTGTGTTCCCCTTTGGGATTATGCCTTCATTATGCACCAAAAGCAAACCATACACTGACAAAATGACAAGACTATATCCTCTCTTATTTTCCTAATGTATACTTGTAGCAATTAACACAATTCAGGTGATTTAATTTATTATTTATTTTCTCTATTATTATTTCAAGTCCAAGTTTTTTGAGTAAAGAAAATCTATAATAAAAAGGTTCTATTTTTTATTATGGTCTATAGTTAATTTAATTTCAATTAATAAAAGTTTTTGCGTTAAAAAAAAAGTAAGGAAAAAATATGGGCCACAGGCAATGTGATTAGCACCGTCATCAATGTTATTAAAGTGACTATGAAACTGAAACTCTACCTCGTTAATGCGGATTGTTATGCATGCATATTTAAATTGCTACAAATGTTACATAACAAAGTGGTGAATTAAAAAGAGTTACACTTACACTAATCGTATATTTCCTTTTCTAAATTGTGTATTAGCTATTTCGGGATCTTTACATGATATTGTTGTCACCCACTGCCAAACGAAACTTTTAAAAACTGCCCATCAATTTTACAGCAGTGCGTTTGTGGACTGATGTGCATTTAGCCTAGAATGTAGTAGAAATTAGTTGACAAATAAAAGTGCGACAAATGCCCAGGAAATTGTCAAAAGGTTTACTGCTGTCAGTCAGTGTACGAAAGGTGATTGCCCGCCCGTAATTATTATCGCAATTGTGACAGGGATCGCATTTTCTGCATGCTGAGTGCTGTATGTCATTATGCCTTGAACAAATTGTTTTAGTACGACAATTAAAAATTGTGGGTCCAAACATTAGCTGGATTATTAGCTGTGGCACGATAAAGCTGTGAGCATGGATAGGGTGGCATTTTGTCATATCCTCCATAGATTTTAATTAGTTTAAATAATTTAATACTTATTTTAGTTAGTAAGATATTGAATCTGAGTTTTATATTTATAGATTTAAAAAAATTGTGATACAAAAATCTACTTTTTGTAGGGTAATGATAACTCCACTTTAGTAAAAAAGAAATCAAAAAAATTATATTACTATTTATAAGTAGGGATAGATGACAGTGGGGTGGATATAAGGACAGATTGAGTCGTACCCGCACTTATATCTGTTTTCAAAAACCATACATATACCTGTACTCATATCCATTAGATATTAAAAAATAAAATTCATATCCATATCCATTGGATTTTAAGGATTTGCGGATTTTATTTGAGTTCATATAGAGAATGAAAATTAATACCCATATGTAGCCTATATCTAAATATGATATATAATTTGTTTCATTATAAGATTGCAACATTGTAATACTTTGCAAATGTATTGCGTAAAAATATGAGATCAAATACATTATTGATCAATTTTTTATTAGAAAGGTTTGAATTAGACTTAAAACCGGAAAAAACGTTTGATCAAAATAATTTTATTATCTTATTATAAAAACAAAGATGGGTGGGCTGCGAATATGGGAAGGGTGAGGGTTATAACCATACCCGTATCCGCTTTTCAATACCTTCTCTATAGTCTATACTCATTTTCACAACCCATTTAAGTTTTAAATGAGATAAATTTTACGAATTTTAAATAAGTATATATTTTATTTCAGAAGGGGAGCCTTGGAGCAACGGTAAGGTTGTCTCCGTGTGACCAAAAGGTCACGGGTTCGAGCCGTGAAATCAGCCACTGACAAAGTCAGGTTAGGTTGCCTACAATTCACCCCTTGGGGTGCGGCCCTTCCCCGGACCCTGCGTGAACGCGGGATGCTTGTGCACCGGGCTGCCCTTTTTTTTTTATATATTTTATTTCAGTTTGGGTTTCATGGAGTATTTAATTAGGAGGAAAACATTTTCTCCCTAATCAAACCCCGATGATTATCTTTCAATTAATGAATATTCCTCTCGATCTTTTCCTTTCTCTTTGTTTTCTTGGCCCCTAAACCTAAAGTGGGGAAACAGAAAAAATGATCACGACGTATAACCAGGTTTTTAAAAAAGACCTAAATCATTAAATTATAAGAAAAGTCAAACCCAAATGAATGCGTGCACACATGCAGAAGCTAAAGGCATGACATGGATGTCTACCTAGGGTGGTGCGTGTTGATTGGAGCTCTCCTCTGAATAATGCATGGGATTAAGATTTATTCCAAATAATGTGATTACTCAAACTAAACTAATACAGATTTTACACTTACTCACGCTTCGATTCCCCACTATAGGGTGCCACCATATACAGATCAAAGACCAGAAAAACACAGAGAGAGAGAGAGAGAGAGAGAGAGAGAGAGAGAGAGAGAGAAGGGGGGTGTTAATGTTACCTGGGGGCCAAGAAGGCAAGGGAGAAGGAAGCCTGACAGTGGTTTGATGGCTGCTCTTGAAAACATGATCATGATGTTTAGGGAGGAAAGACAGGGAGGGAGGGTAATGTAGATTGAAGCAAATGCAGACATCAATAGCTGCAACTGCTAGTGATAACAGCAGCAAAAGAGGAGAATGCACATCCATTGTTAAGGGGGTTGATTACCCCCCCGCTTTAATTTTTTCTAAAAAAAGTAGAATACTCTCTCTAGTCTCTACCTACTGGATGTGGACCAAATTTAGTACTTTCTTGCAATTGTGGTTCACCTATATATGACATTTTTCTGGGTCCAGTGGTTCACCTAGGCACCGACTATCTCTGCGGCCTATTTATACTTGTGAGATGAAATTATTACTCCCAAAAAGAGCAATCTACCTACTTATTCTGACTGAGGTGCTTCCACACCACAAAAGACAAAAGTAATCTATGAAAAGGAGTGGTAATCTATGGCCATCATTATTCACCGATCAATTACTAACCTTTTTTGGATTTATTAGTGAAGATCAGTTTGGATCGCACTTTGGATCTCATTTATATTTGTCTCTCTTTTCTTTTTATTAAAAAAAAGTATAATATGTCTTCAAATACACTACATTTACTACTCTCTCTCTCTATATATTTTAAAACAAACAATTTGGATAGCTGAAAAAATGAAGTGACGTAAAAAATTCTCTGTATATCTTCAGGTATAAGACTAAAGAAAAATATTTTGTTAAAATGTCATATGATTTCTTTTCATAAAGTTGTTGCAATTAATTCTCTTTAAATTACGGTCTAATTAGACAGATTGCTATGACTTGAGGTATGATTTTGGATACAGTATTTATCTTAATTTGCACTTAAGGGGAGCTAAGATAAATGCATTGAGGTATGATTTGGATCGATACGTTTATTGGCCGGCCGCTCTTTGAACTTAGTGATAAGGGAGCTTGCTCAGGAGTCAGGACATCGTTGTCAGTTGTTTTGTGGAGACAATTGCAACCGATGTTTGTACAGGCTGGTATGACTATGAGTCTATGAGTCTTATGTCAACAGTCAACATGCCGACCATTTTAGGCGAATAGCGTTTTCTTCTTCATTTATTTGTTCCTTTCATTATTAATGTGTTTGTTGGCTACACGTACAAGTGTTTTCTGTAAGAACCAACTCAACTAAAAGTTTAAACTGTTAGTTGAAAGTACAAGAAAATATTGTATGATTTGACACGTGCCTTTGCGTAAATGCTCTATGAGTTTCAAATATGGATTACTATAGAGACTTATCTACCTTGTGTAATAAATCAATACGAGTATTGCTAAAATTCAAACATGAGACCTCTCACTTATAAAGTCTCTTATATTATCACATTCAAATATAATTTCAACTAAAAGCTAAAACTAATTCTTAAAAATTTAAGAATATGCATCTTCATTCTCTAACATGTTCAAATACAACAAAATCAATGGATACAATATTGCATCTCCCTAGAAGGCTCGAACAAACAAAAACAAGGGGATTTTGATTCCATAATACAAATTACCATCATTTATATAAATTTAGACATGCTTCATCGATGTCACAGTTAACCAGCAGCTAGAATTTTGTGAACATAATTAAGGGATGTTTTTTTGAGTGTAAATGCACAACACTTTGACTTTCACATATATAATTGTATAATTTCTAAAATATAATAATTAAGACATAATTTTTTGATTGAGAATATTCTTATACAACCAAATACAATATGAAAATACAATTATAAATTTATTTGCATTATAAGATAAATAATGTCCAACTAAACATTGTATAATTACAATAGGACACCATAGTACCAAGTCTTAAAAAATTTGATGTCTGTTACACTGCACTCTTGCGGATTTATCCTTGGCCTCCTTGGTTTGACTTTCGGGTTGCAAAGTTTCCTTGCTTAGGGAACTTGTGAGAAGCTAATCAATCCCATAGGGCTTAGTTACCTTATGAGTTATGTATACTTCCATTGGACCAAATTTGATCTATTGTCCAACTACAAGTTAGGATAGTTTAATCAATTACAGTAAGACAATATGAACCTAACCTAATTAAAATATTGATATAGGTTGTACCCCTTACCCCCCCCCCCCCAAAGGGGAGGGGGAGTGAGAAAAGGGAATTTGAAGTTTTGACGAATATTAGTTGTCGCATTGAGTTTTTTGACTGTACATTAATGCGTTGAAACTAATCAGTACGTTCTTCACAGTAATTGGAAGAATCAAAATCAGAAATATAAATTATAATTGTTCAACTAGTAAATGAAAAGGGAAAATTAATGAGAAACAAATTTACAGCAAAAATCTATATATTTAATTTTTTTTTTTGTGGCATTGATACCTTATTCATCTGAAGCGCTCCATATGACACTGAAGCATGGTTTTACCTCTCATCGCCATGCCAATAGTCCTTCATTATGGGTCCAGCAGGTCCTTCTTGCCCTAATATCTCATTAGGCAAACTTTTTATAAACTTGAGAAAAGAAGACCTAAGCTTCCCCGGTAAGATTGTGGCAGCCTTACTAATCGCATTAGCAATGTCATAGGTAATTTTAGGACCCCATTTCCTCGTATAGTTCAACCAAGGTGGCTCGACAATGACACCAGGGCCCAAGTAATCTCCCGAAACAATTGTATAGCCCTTTCCGGTATCGCAGATCTTATCGCTCTTACTTGTATCGTTCCTTATTCCTATGAAGTTGGTTCCTTGCAAGACAAGTCCTGGTCGAGGATAATTTGTATGGCCATGCAAGGAGGAATACCCAACAAATTTGTTACCATCTTGGAATTCAAGGTCGGAGGCTCGGACCCATTGCCCACCACTATGTTGTGAGAAATAGACCTCCTTTAGCATTCCATTAAAATTGCTGACCCTCAAAGTGACATGCTCCCAATCACCCACATGTTCACCTATGTGACCCAGAGGTATGCTCAATATTCCAACCTTTGCCCTTGAAGGTCCATTGAAAGGGCAAAATAGCCATATGGCTATGTCAGTGTAAGTCCCTCCGAGCATGGGTTTAATGTGGACATATGCAGTGGCGGATCCAAGGTCACCTTTCTTGAGGTTCTCCCCTGCTTGCTTATCTGTCGGGAGATCTAGCCAATATGAGCCATCATCCGAGCCACCTTGAGGTAGGTTCGAGCCAGTTGAGTTTATCGAAACTGGATTTAATTCATCGCCTTTCTTGTACAGCAGCGCCCCATTGATGAAGAACCAATCGACAGATGAAGGGAGGAATTCCTCATCTGGGTGAAAGTAAATCTTAGGAGAGTATGTCTGAATGATTCTATGGATTTGATCCAGATTGGGCATGGAAGAGAAGTTGTTGTTCGCATTCACCAAGCAAGCTAAGAGAGGCACACTATCTGGAGTTCCACTACTGTTTTGAGTCGTAAATGTGCCAATGCTCAATGCTGATGCCTGTCATTCAATTCAGTTGAACACTCAGAATTCAAGTAAAATATTGTTTGGCCATCAACTATTCAACTATTAGTTGACGGGATTAACTCTACTTATTAGATTAGCTATTTGTATGAGCCCTTTATACTAGCTATTTCTAGACAAAATATTTCGTGAAATTAACTGATCGTTTTTTTAAGGGTAAAATAGATAACAACAACAACTGTGGATCTTCTTTGGCGGATTTGGAGAGATCCAAATGGCAAGTGCAAACAATCTTACCTTTACTAGTATTACCGCAAAAGGGTTGATTGAGTCAAAAAGCCAAAACCCCTGCAGAAAACCCTTTTTTTTTTTGGGGGGGGGGGGGGGGGGGCGAGGCCATTTACCAAATACGTCCATAAACTACAGATGAATAGACGTTGAAGGGGAAAGGTTACACTATACCTGGTCTCCTCTTGTATTCGGCCTTGATTTGTAAATGTTGAAACTGTTGGCTTTCACCTCCTTCCTAGGACCCCAAATCCACTCATCAGGCTCTGATGTAGCGGTGAGATCGGACCTAACACATCGAACTCTGTCAAGAGAAGGTTTATCGGGTGTCGTCGTGACAATTAGGCCAACAGCATTATAGCCATTTGGTGGGATTGGAGCCCAAATGTAGCCAGGGGCGTCTTGTTTGACCCTTGAAGATTGACTACTCCAAACAAGGGCATAGTCAGTGGGTCGCACCAAGGCTGGGTTCGAGCCATCACTTGAATCTTTTCCCACAAGAACCGACCCGAACAGAGCACGATTGTTGGGTTGGGCGTAGTGTCCTAGAATCGAGAACCCTTCAGGTATCCTAGTCGGCTCGAAGAAGGTTGCCCCGGTATCACCAGGCCCTCCTTTATATGTAGTCCACACCTTGTTGAAGGTTGTCACTTCTGCTACGATTAGCCCCCCCAGATCTATTGTCCCGGTTGCAAATCCGCCACCTTCCCATAAAACCAAATTTCAAAGAATACAAACATAAGTACAAGTATTCGAGGGTTTACTAACACTTAATTAATTAGTTTAGTAAGTCTTGTGAGAGACCGTGTCATATAAATTATATCAGGGGACTGATATTTTTATGAGAACTATTAATAATTATTTGGAGTGACTAATAGTCCATTTAGGGATAATTATTATTATTTGAGTTTTATAAATAAAAAAAATCTATGATAGAAATGTTCTACCGTGTTATTGCCTGACAGTGACTCAACTGCTGTAAAATAGAGGTCCACAAACCAAAACAAATAAATTTCATATCCTTATTCGTGGATCACCTGGAATCAGCCTTTCCGAGGGTAAAGATGCCTGAAGAAATAAAGTTGTCCACACCCATATCTTCCTAGATAGGGGTGAGCGAGACCAAGTTTAGGGTTGAAATTTTAGGAACCAGAACCGGATCCGATTGGAGCTAGGCCCTAAAATTTGGAACCGGTCCTGGACCCGATTGGACTAAATAATTCTTTTTTTTTCGTTTTCATTTTCCCCCTAATAAAATACTAAAAACCAAATTACTAAGAAGTTGAAAGAAGTTGAGAACTCATATCTGAAGTCAAATTACTAAAAACCAAATTATAAGGCTAAATTAAATACGAAATGAGCAGTAAAGAAGATTCACATACTTTAAAATAAACTCAGAGAATCGGAAATAATATTAATTAGATCCCACAAATCAAGATTACAAAACGAATGGGAGACCTAAAAATTATTTTAATTCACTTAAAATAGAGAGAGAAAAAGAGGAAAACCATGAAAATAATATGAAAACAAACATGTAGTAACCAGCAACGCTCATAAAGAGAAGAGTTAAAACTTGCAGGTAGAAATCCATAACAGTCGAGATACATAAAGAGTAAGTTGCGGATAAATTGAAAGCAAAAAAGACAAAAGGTAAAATTGGGGTAGTTAGGAGTTGATCTCGGTACAAAAGATACATCACTTGAAGAATAAATGTTTACTTTTTATATTTTTTTAATCAAAATTCTTTAAATCTTGACCGGATATCTATCGGGTATTGGGTTCGGGTCCAAGTCCAGGTCCAATTTTTCAAGACTCAGTAACCGGTCTCGGAACTGGTCTAATCGGGCTTTGATCTGTACCCGCTGGGCCCAAACCGGTTCTGGATCCGGAATTGAGTACCCGATTTTTTTGCTCACCTCTATTCTTAGCCCCACAAAAGCGGGATCTTTACTAACAGTTGTTTTATTTTATATCTTTATCCCAAGATAAGACTTTTATCGAAGTCGGAGGGAAAGGTATCCCATCCTAATTAACCAACCACCCCCGTCCCCACAGAAAAAGAAGGGGGGGGGGGGGGAAGCAATACTTGACACAGGAGAGAAGCTAAGGTTACCTGAAGGCCAAGTTGGCAAAGGAGAAGGAAGATAAAAAGTGGATTCAATGTTCAGAGCTGGAAAGGAGGTTGCCCATAGTTGTCAAGCTGGAAGTCTGGAAGAATACCTCTTGTCTTTCTCAGTTTTTAGCCTGTTGAATACTTGAATGTGAAGGAGTTTTATGAACTAGTGAGCTATATATATAACTATGGGCAAGCTGCTGATCAACGTGGGTAAAATAAAGCAGCTTAGTTACAGACTTGTTTTGGATAACCATTGTATGGTTGGTTTGTCTTCTCCGTTAGGTGTGGCTGATACCGGTCATTTATTGTTTATTTGAACATGGTTCACCAATAAACGCGCTGCATGGCCCTGGCGTGAAGCACGTTTATGTAAAATCAACTTGGTGTTGATACAATAATTGAAGCAAATAATAGGGGACCATAGTTGTTGTAGTCATGCATTATTTGTATTTATTGACACTTAATTAATTAAATCAAGACTGGTCATTTATAACTCCTCATCCTCACTCGGACTTCAATAGTAGAATTGAAGCATTTGTCATTGTAATAGGCTTAGTATACCATTTATGAACTATACAATGTTTCTTATCTTTCGATGAGGGATACAGATAGATGTCATGTGCTTATGAACCTTAAAATTCAAATCAATTCTTATATACTCGAAGGAATATGATAATGAAGCAAATGCGAGCTATGTTAGTGAACCTTCAATTCCCATGTTCACTGCAATGACCTTCTCATACTAAATGGCTCGGGGTCATTTGGTCCGAAGTTATGTGGAGTCGAAGGGGGGCAATGGTCCCCTCTCTTCTAAGTTCATATTTCTTTTTTTGTTTGTGTGCCTTAGTCGTAGGACTCCTAACTCCTAAGCCTCTCACCATTTTTATTTTTTTTAACTATTTCGTTTTTCTATCTTTTATATATCATCTCTCTAATATATTCCCTTTTTCTAGCTTCAAAAATATATGAAAGGTAGCACACATAGGAGGATGTATAGGATAAATATGACTAGAAGTACACCAAAGGGCTAACCATGGTAAATTCCTGACTTTGTCCCTGGTGAGAAGAACAACCAAAATTGAAAATGCAAATTACAATAACCAAGTATATAGAAGAAAGAAGAAAAGAAAAAACAAATTTACAGTAAACAGATTAACTAAGATAAAATCTATTTTTATGCCTGGCTATATGATAGCTAGCATGGTTTTACCTCTCATCCCCATGCCAATAGTCTTTCATCTTGGGTCCTGTGGGCCCTTCTTCCCCTAATACCTCATCAGGCAAACTTTTTACAATCTTGATAAAAGAAGACCTGAGTTTTCCTGGCAAGAATTTGGCAACCCTATTAATCTCACTAGCAATGTCATATGTAATTTTGGGACCCCATTCTCTTGCATAGTTCAACCAAGGTGGCTCAACAATGACACCAGGCCCGAAGTAATCTCCCGAGATAATTGTATAACCCTTTCCAGTGTCCCATACCTTATCGCTTTTACTTGTATCATTCCTTATCCCTATGAAGTCGGTCCCCTGCAAGACGAGTCCTGGTCGAGGATAATTTGCATGCCCATGCAGAGAGGAGTACCCAACAAATTTGTTGCCGTCTTGAAACTCAAGGTTAGGGGCATGCACCCACACGCCACTACTATGTTGTGAAAAATAAGCCTTCCTAAGCATTCCATTGAAGTTGCTTACCCTCAAGGTTACATGCTCCCAATCCCCTACGTGCTCTCCTATCTTTCCTAGGGATATGTTGAATATTCCAACCTTAGCCCTTGATCCACCATTGAAAGGGTAAAACAACCATATGACGAAATCAGTGTAAGTCCCTCCAAACATTGGCTTAAGGTGGAAATATGCAGTAGCTGATCCGATTTCACCCTTTTTGACCCTTTCCCTAGCTGTCTTGTCTGTCGGGAGATCTAGCCAATACATTCCATCGTTTGAACCACCTTGAGGTAGGTTCGAGCCATCTGGTTCAATTGGAACAGGATTTGATTCTTTGCCTTTTTTGTATAGAAGTGCCCCGTTGGTGAAGAACCAATTGACTGATGAGGGAAGGAACTCCTCCTTGGGATGGATGTAGATCTTGGGGAAGTAAGTTTGGATGATCATATGGGTTTGATCCAAATTCGGCATGTAACAAAAGTTTGCCTTTGTGTTCATCAAACAAGCTATTTTAGTTGATGTCCCAGTGCCACCTTGAGCCACAAATGTTCCAACACTTACCCCAGACTCCTGGTGTTCAATTATATGATCAAAACGTTGCCAGACTCAAACGACATAAAAGTATAGAGGCGTACACATCAAGTGAAATAAGATTAGATGGAACCGGACATAGAAAAAAACAGGAACAATTTGTGTTACCTGATCCCCTCTTAACTGTGGCCTCGATTCGCAGATGTTGAGCCCATTGGAACTCCATATCAACTCATAGGGTTCAGCTAGGGCAGTAAGATCAGACCTAACACACCGGACTTTTTCAAGGGGAGGCTTATCAGGTGTTGTGGTGACAATGAGCCCCACGGAGTTATACCCATTAGGTGGACTAGGAGCCCAAATGTAGCCAGGAGAATCCTGTTTGACACCAGAAGATGTGCTACTCCAAACAAGGTCATAGTCCATGGGTGGGGCTAGGGTCGGGTTGGAACATTCAGTGACATCCTTCCCAACAAGGACCCACCCGAATAGCGCCCTATTGTTGGGTTGGGCATAGTATCCTAAGACTGAGAAGCCTTCAGGTATCCCAACTGGCTCAAAGAAGGATGCCCCTGCATTATCTGCTCCTCCTCCATATGTAGTCCACACCTTGTTGAAAGCTGTGACTTCAGCTACTATTAGCCCTCCAAGGTCTACTGTCCCGGTTGCAAATCCATTACCTGTAATACGGTAAAACAATATGAACAAACAAGAAATGGGTTTTCTTTTTTTTTGGGGGGGGGGGGGGGGGGCCCTAAAAAAAACCAAATTATTCTTAAGGATGTTACATAGAGAAAGAGAGACTGGGAGTACCTGGAGGCCAACTTGGTAGAGGAGAAGGAAAACAAAAAGAGGATTCAATAGGCAAAGCCTTGGCTTTCTTTCGAACTCCTTTAACGCAAGAAGGACAAGAGATGGGAACACAGTTGCTCATATTTATCAATCGTGAAATTAAATATGATTATACCATTAACATATTAAGAAGCCACATATGTATACTTCATATTAAAAAAGACAACTCGACAAGTAGGTAAAACACCGAGGCCGAAATATACTATATCTTTGGGAATATCTAGAGCTGAAGAATCATTTGAGTCTGGTGTCTCTAGGCTCTTGTTCGATTGGATGTTTTGAGGAATGAATAACAAGCACTGTCACATTTATTGGTGAGTCGAAAATCTTAACAATTTGATAACCAAATGTGACGTGCAAGGAACTCATGATCCACAAGAAAGATAAGCTTGCCAAACAGTGTTCCATCCCCCCAAAATGGAAAACCCTCTTTTATTTTTGTTTCCTCTGAGATTGGCTTTGAAGAAAAATGAAACATGTGCACGGAAGCTAATTAAGCATATGCTTGCTTTGCTTGTGATATGCGGATCTCCAAACAA
The DNA here is from genome assembly GCA_017589665.1 of Selenicereus undatus. NCBI lineage: Eukaryota > Viridiplantae > Streptophyta > Magnoliopsida > Caryophyllales > Cactaceae > Selenicereus > Selenicereus undatus. Next base: position 10,764,843 of record JACYFF010031955.1, on the reverse strand, counting down.
AAAGGAAATAGCAACTGAACTAAAATCTTAAGCAACCATTGGGAATCTTAACGACCATTTATCTTGTTTTTAATCTTAAGCAACTATATATCGTTGTCGAGTTTGGGAGTTTTTCAGACTACAGTATGTGAGTATGTCCT
>JACYFF010031955.1:10741495-10754703 GCA_017589665.1 Selenicereus undatus | reverse complement strand
ACACACACACACACACACACACACACACACACACACACACACACACACATGCACTCTCTCTCTCTCTCTCTCTCTCTCTCTCTCTCACAAATAGTAGGAATAATGGGCAACTCCGGTTTTAAGAAGGCAAGAGTGTCGCCCGTAGACTCCTCTTTTAGAGCATTCCTAGCCCGTGAAACTCATTTCACTAGCGAGACCCACAATTTCATTTGTCATCTTCCAATGCATGCCACACGTGACATTGCATGCGAGTTGAAATTCTTTGCAATTTCAACCCGAGTTTCTTTTTTTTTGGATCTTTTTGTACCTTTTTGTTTTTCTTTTGTTTTACTTGAAAATATTATTTTTGCAGTTAAAAAAACATATTGTATGTTATAGAATGGATCCATGACAAATGTTTTATTGAATAATTCAAAATAGAGTTCCACATAATAAAAAAGTAATAGAATGTTAGTTTCAAAATATGAAACTTTTACGGATGTTTCAAATGTATGGAATGGAAAAGCTTACACAATTGTTTCAGGAGATTACCTAGGGTATGGTGTGATCGAAGAGCCACCTTGGTTGAACTATGCAAGGAAACAGGGTCCCAACATTACCTGTGATATTGCTAATGAGATTGATAATGCTGCCTAAATCTTAGGTAATTATCTTTAACTCACGACTATCATCAACCCAAATAGTTTCCTCATCACAGAAGGTAAGAAAATTGCTTCCCTCAAGATTCGATTCCGGGTGGAGCTGGTGGAGGATGGAGGCGATGATCATCCATCAATGTAGGTAATAGATTTTCCAACTCAACAATTGGTCTCAATGACCATCAATTCAACAATCTACCATTATGGGGCATGCAATGAGAATAACTACGTCGAAGATAGCTAATCATGAACAACATAGGAGAAAAGCTTATACATACGACTGGCAAATTATTACATATATACTGCATAAATAGCATAATAAATTGAACAAATAATATTTTGTGATAATAATATTTTGTCCATAAAAATAATAGATAAATAGTAGAAAATAGGTAGAGCCCCCTCTCTTCAACCTTGAGATAAAAATATATGTAGCCCAAAGGAAGATCTACTGCCTGCGTCGAAGCTACATATGAAATTGGATCCCCCTCCCTCTTTAATCAGAGGCACACCATCTTGCAATTTAATTTCTGTTGCTTGATGAAACCTTATTCTGGATCAAAAGGAAAAATAAATATATGAATTATCCCATAAAATCCATTTGCATTTAATATCAGTAAATTTCAATGGAGATATTCACAAAAGAGTATATTTTAGATTAAGCTTAAGCCCCTTTACCTGCAAAAATATATTTATAGGGATAAAGTTGGTAAATATCTAAATCTCCCTAGACTCCGTCAAAGTAATACTCACTTGGAACTTTTGTCTATTATTTACCCAAAACGCATGTTTATTTGGGATGATAACTATTTAAAGATGAAAAATTAGCTCAGAAAGTTTACTTCTCAAAAAATCTAAGAGTCAACTCTAAAAGAATTTGTCTCTAACAATACCTCTTGAGGGATACATATCTCAACTAATAATTCCGATTCGTGAAATAGTTGTGTCGACATGCATGCAGTAGAACTGGATTTGAGATGATCAGGATACAAGTAATCGTAAACCTAATATCATAAAGACCCAAGAAAAATAAACAAAAAAGGCAAAAATTTCACAATAACAGAAGGCATTGCAAATTTTACTGCATTCCAAGGAAATCAAGCAAAAGCAAGCTGTAAATCTCACTGAAACGTCAAAAAAAGTACGAGGAAATCCAGATGAATGCAACTGCACAGCTACACTGTTTTCAACAGACCAGATAAATAAGGGAAAATTATGCAGTAAACACCAATGCAATGCATCAACAAATAGCATTTCTTACCAATATTGCAGCTGTTCCATAGAAAGTTAGATCACACCAACATTCATCCCAGAATCAAACCAGGGAGTTAAAATACAGAGACGCACGTGACATTTTATATGGTATACGATATGTACTAACGTAAGTTACAGAAATATACAACTCACTCATATATCGGAGTCACAACAGACAGGGCACCAGCAAAGAGTCAGTCAGAAAAAACAAGTTGACGAAGAAACTAAATGCTAAGGCTAACACAAACAAACTTCGAAAGATCAACCACTCAATGCCAGAAGTGAGCCCCAAATGGGATCAGGATTGAACAGCGATGTCTGAATTTGGCTGATTGGAGATCTTAGGAGAGGTTTTCACCGAGGGCTGATCTTTCACGTGCCTTGGTCGATCCCTGAATTTGGAGACACTGCTACTACCAACTAGGTGATCCTTCTTCTTGGGAGTGCTAGTTGGAGTGGACAATTCCCGGTTGCTACCAAGGCTATGCCTTGATGATCTTCCGCAAACCTTTTCCTCCGGACAGCAGCTAACTGCGTCACTGCAGCTCTTTCGGCGTCCAAACTTAGGTGAAACTGCACGAGTTGTTGGAAGCTAGGAGTGCATTTTAACATCCAAGTCAGTTATTGCGCCACAGGCCACACCATCGCATCCACAAAGAAAGAGAGAGAGAGGGGAGAGAGACAGAGAGAGAGAGACAGACAGAGAGAGGAGACATGCCCACACACTCGCAACAAACGCACACACACAGGAATATGTATTTGTCACAAGCAGAAATCTCACATGCATAGAACAGACCCAAGATCGTAATTCCTGCGAGGCTATTCACATAAAATCAAATTGGACCTAAGATCTCACCACTCCGGAAGAAATGACATTGATGCACCCTGTTTTGGATCATTGTAACCTAAAGCAAGACGAAGTCGCCCAAAACTGATTTTAGTGGAAACACAAGAGTCAAGAGAGAGAAAAGTCTAAAAATGGCTGCAGTTTTAGGGATATAATTGAGGCCAAGGTTTCCTAAGAGTTCGGCATCACTTTTTTTCTCGATTATTATGCCAAATGGCTGAAAGATCACACAATAGAACTACAGAACAAACGACAGAAGCCAACATAAATTAAACAACTCACACGCTAAATCTCGGTCCATGCTCAATACCCAACTATGAAACTTCCCATCCATGACAATATGATAAAATAACCATCACCTATAAGAACAACCCCAACCTAGGCCTACATCCACTAAAGTAAAAGACATCATAAGAGGACAAATTGTGGGATATAGTGCTGCGGGACCTGGGAGCCATTTGCATTGGTAACCTAAAATTGCATTGGTATCCTAAAATGAAATATGTTAACGACGCTTAAAGTAAGCAATTTATGTCAATCCAAGCCCAGCCAAAACCAAAAATAAAAAAGGTCAAAAGGTCACACGTGAGGAATAATCTAAAGCTAGTGGGGGCATATATCAAATGCGACAAGCGTGGAGTAGATGCTTTAAGCAATTATATCACAGACAAGGAGATGTAGCATTGGCAAGATGGATTTCAGAAAGTTGCTCCTAGAGGAGACAAACACAGGAAGCATGAAGGTGAAGTCAACAAAGTATATGATGGCCCTTTAACAAGCCACGGAACCATACCTGAAAGAGTAACAGCCCCACAAACACCACAAAAGTGAACCCAACTCATAATCAAAACAAGGCAACCCAATTTTGGCCCCACCCTAACTTCACATGACCCTAAGCAAAGTGACCAAAATTGGTTTTAGTAGTGATTGCCCTCGCAGGAAGCTTAAATGACAAACTGACAATATCTCTCAAACCTAAATTCGATCCAACCCAGCTTGAAACCAATCTGACCCAAATATTGTACCAGCACTTCCAACCCAACATCTTCCTGCTGAAACCAAATCTAAATGAGAATTTGCCAATTCTATTTCCAACTGCTTAAAGTGCTCAAATAAGAAAAATCACAAAACAAAGATGCAAGAAAAATAACTAACTTGACCGCAAGACTTTCAACTATGTTAAAAATGGAACAAAATGCATAACGGCATGCAAATCACACGATAAAGATATTCCGTGTACCTTCTTGAGCTCCTTCTTTGGTGGAGGTTTCCCATAGTAAAAGTTTGGAACAGGATTAGCCCTGAACACCATGCTCCTCCTAAGCTGCTTAATAGCTGAGTCTTCCTCTTCCTAGATTTAGATTGGCAAACAAATAACACCAAATGTTCACAGAGGCGCAAAGAATTATGCAGTAGGTTAACAAGAAGCAAGTGGTATACCTTAGTCCTCGCTTCATACTCCTGCTTCTCTGCCTCCAAAGCTTTACGTTTCTCCTCCAATTTTGCATAGTACTAAAATGCAGAAACACCATGAAAGGAAAGCTCAGCACTCCAAGAAGACTAAAACCTGCAATCGCGTACCAAATCATTTCTTCAGTTCAGAAATTACCTCTTTTCGTTTCTGTAGCCGTTCTTCAATGCTAAATGATGGAGCTACACCAACAGTTGTTCTGGATCTTGCAGTCCGTGCAGATGCTGCTGTGCTATAGTAGGTTAAGGAATAGCTGCAAGGTCAATATATTTCAATATTTTCACAAAAGAAATCTTAAAGAAACTAAGCAGACAATTCAGAACCCACAAGATTTAAAGCAAAGCCCAGATACCTAGAATGAAACTACGCAAACAGTGACCATATGTCCACCAGGAATTATCTCTTATGCAAGTTCTAATTGACTTAATCAACTTTTTTGCAGGGAAAATTACAATTTAGAACATAATAAGAACCATTTGTGTTAACAGCAAATCACCGTATCACTACCATCTTCCCCATTCTTGACCTAAGGAAATGCATTCATCATTCACTCACATAAAAATCATGAAAAATGCTGTCATTTGCCAGAAAATATTGTAGTATCTAATGCAACAGCTTGGTGCATTACATGTAGCTACAACTAAAGCCCAATGTTTGCTAGACTGAAGAAAATATCTTGATGTGATTTGCAAGAGTCCCTAAGAATTCTCAAAATCATGCTTTTTTATTAACTCCTTCAAAAGCTGACTCGAGGCAGAAATGAAGAAGCTTTCAACTGAGCATGTTGCACGCACCATGATTTCTACATGGAAATTCAGGCTTTATGCTACTGAAAAACTTGACAGGTTGAAGAGACCGGCCAGTTTCTGGCTGAAGTTGAGACATAGACATGGATTCAGAAATATTGGAAAGCAAATGATTTCTGAAAGCAAATGAAAGGTCAAGCCTATCCAGGATCCAGGCATAAGCTGGATAGTAAAACGGGTGGAGGCTGCCATAGGCAGCAACATTCAAGGTGAGTTTTGATGAGGATTTCACCACGGATCACATATTGATCAACATCAGAGTGGTTACTAACAATAACCAACTGCTGGTGATAGCTAGTTTAGTAGAGAGAGACGAAGCGGGTCCCGTGAATTCAGGGTCGTCAAAGCCACACCAATCAAGCAACCTGTCCAATGGGGCATGAATATCTCGATACCACATGGTGCTTTCAAGACAGACTGTCCGGATTAGGCACAAGCAACGACAAAGCAGATTAACAGTTTGGATCAGTCTGATCAAATAATTCACAGGGATATCATCCTTGTGTTTACCGTACTTTCAGGATTTGCCATGTTCACAAGGAAGCTAGGACAGCTACTCACAGGTTTGCCGGACTGGCTTTGCATTTGCATCACTTTACAGCTTGCAGAGAGAGTACATTGAAGTCATTCAGATGCAATTATGATGAGTACAAATGAAAATTAATCCTTGAAAAGAAAAGGAAAAATTAATAGGGTGAAACTACATAAATCAGAAAAGAATTCCCCGACCAAAAAGACAGTTGGAAAAAAAAAAGCCAACTTGCTCAGCAATAAGAATCTCAAAGCCTTATAGATAACTGTCACGAGTCCAGTGGACAAGACTGTCCAATAATATACAAAGGATATGATGATGCCATGGACCAATTGTCTTCATCATCTAAATTCTTCCTTGCAATAGAAGGGGTACTTGGCTGGGAGGAAAAAGCAAAAACACGCAACATTGTGAGATCAAAACGAAAGCTAATGGAAGAAAGCATATTACTGATATAATCATTTGAATAAGACTGCAATTACTTTCCACAATTCAGAAGCATAGGGAGACAGAACCAAATAAATAGGACAAATTTCAAGCAGAAACTTCCCATCAGGCTCAAGAAAATGACAAACTTTGACTCATTCTCAAGCCCAGAGGCCCTTCAAAGCAAATGTTAACATCTTTATTTTATCACAGGTGGGAGAACCGAGGTGCACAAATTCCAAGTAGTCAAGAAGTTAATCAACCTCATTGAAGCTGGATTTCCACTGGAAATCTTTTAATAGGCATGAATTTCTGGTTTTCCAAGGCCAATGTATTAATACTGCCAAATCACTAGTTTCAACACTCAATTTTCTGCCACTTCAGATCATGGGCTGCAAATAATGACCATGAAGCTGAACAAAGTTAATGGAGACAACTCAATGAACTAATCAAGCCTCCAATAAAAATTCAAACCAACACCAACATCCAGTCCTTTCCCATTTATGGACTTTTCTTCTGGCACAGTCCAAGCCAAGAAACATACCTCTCTTTTGAGAAGCACACGAAGGTGAAAGAAGACGAGCTATTGGGATCTCCTTATCCCACTATGAACAGCACTCTTATTTATTCATTTGAAAATGGCGCATCGCAAAGCGATGCACATAGTCCCCCGTAACCCAGCAAAACTGAAAGGGGAACATCACATGTTCAGGGATTGACTGCCATGTCAAATGTCCCCCTGAAGTATGATATTTGTTAACCCAATGCATGGTCGATCAAGACTTGCTTCAAAAATGACATAAATGTTGAAACAAATAAGCAAGACAAAATAACGAATTTCAAGCACAGAGACTCATTATGGTACCTGTGATATCTTGGAGAAGCTAGGAGACTGTGTGTTGCTTGCAGCAGGAGAAACAGGGGTTTCAACTGCCCTGGGACTCTCATAGACTTGCTTCTCAACGGACACATCAGAAAGCTTCGGAGGTGTATTCTTTACGCTGGTGTTCCCAACAGCTGCCATAGCAGGTGAGGTTTTGACAGGGGTACCAGAATTTTGATCATCAGTTCTAGCTGATTTCATGTCAGGCTTCTCAGCCTCATAATTTGTGCTTTTGGACGCCAAAACATCCTGCTTTTCAGAGCTATTTCCAGCCCATGGGACCTCAGTAGTGCACTCCTTAACCTCAAAGTCCTTTACTTTACTGTTTCCTGCAGGCGATTTAGGATTAACTTCTCTATCTGTGTCTGTAGAAACTTTTGGCATGACCTTGGCATAAGGGGACTTATGCTCCACATGTGCACCGGAAATCTCCCGTCCCATTGCACTGCATGTATGTAAGCAGAAACACACTTTAATTTATTTCTCCTCCGATAAGCATCCAACAACTAATCTGCGAGACTTGTGCTCCAACAAGCACAAGATTTATCTGTGTTTATGTTGTCAAGTCTTAAAGATCGTATAACAATGATGTCTAACATAGAGATAAGGATATACGTCTACAAGAATACAGAACACACAAGACCGCCATCCCACAACACATCTACATCATCTTATACTTTTGCACTAGGTCAGAACATTATTAAATAACTCATTCTCCTTTATGATCAGGATATACAATCACACATGAAATCTAAACAGCATATTAGCCAAGTCAAAATAATCATCTCATAATTAATAATCCAGGACAACCAGCTGCTACCCGCGAGATCCTTCTGTATTCTCTTTTCTTTTTCCTTTTTGGAGAATTTTTCTTCTGGGGGGGGGGGGATCCCAGCAATGAAATAGCACCTTTCCGCAGCAGCCAATTCCATCCAACTTCAAACAGATTGTTAATTCTTTTTCTTTTCTAAAAAGGGAGGGAATTGTTCCAAAGTTTTCGCAGGGTTTTGCTTAGACTAATTTGACTTTGAAGGGCAGAGCCATTCCCCAAACCCCTCCCCCCCCCCCAAAAAAACCCGCAAAAAAAAGCTTCAACAAACAGTGTGATTGGATAGCAACAGAACCCCATGAATTCTTCGGAGCTCATACAGATCAAAGACATAACTTCCAGTAAAAAATGAAAAGAAAAAGAAACAGGAAATAGGGATGTATTTCCTAATTAAAACGAAGTATGACAAATCCATTCACAACGTTCCCAATTATTAAATTCTTCTCTCCCCTAAAGAAAGAAGAAACCCCGCAAAAAAAACAACAAGGTTTGTAGACGTCAATTTAATCCAACATATGATTTGCATTTGGCTAACGAAAAGCAAAAAAAAAAAAAAAACACAAATCCATTCAAATTGCTTCTGGATAAAATATCGATATTCTTCCTCATCTTGTCCTCCAAGAAAACGAAAAAAAATTGATTCCCACAAAATCGAAAAGCCAACAGAATGCCATAATCAAATAAAAAAACATAATAGCCCACATATGCGACTCATGTTAGGAGAAGGATGAGAGGGAGAAGATGAAGAGGCCACCCCCAGAATGCTAGAAGAATAGAGGCTTTGTCGGAAAACAGAAAAATCAAATCTTGGAATATAACATGCACAGAGAGAGAGAGAGAGAGAGAGTGGGGAAGGTACGACCACATCCTGAGTAATTACCTGATATCTTGAACAAATTCCTCCAAATTTTTCTTTTTACTTTCCCCACAAGAGGGGGAAAATGAATATTTTTAAGAGAAATGAAAGGCAAAACTACCCAGGAAACTTACAGGATTAGATGAACGCAATTGTGTTTCTTCTCCGTTAAATTTTTTTTCCCTCTCAAACACAACAACAAAGGCCAACAAATTCCAAAATTACTAAAAAATAAAACAGAAATAAAGCTCATTGAGATGACGGGGATTCAAGCAAAGCCACAACGAAACGAACCCAGAAAACTAAATTAAAAATGGAAGCTAATACCAGATCGAACAGCATTGCAGCTAAAAAACCCAGAACAGGCGAAAAACAAAAAGAGGGGAAATTTTGAAGAAAATGTAGGAGGGATCTAAGAAAGATCTCTTACCTGTAGATTTCTCCCTCTCTCTCTTTCTCCCTCTCCTCTCTCTCTCTCTCTCTCTCTAAGCCCAAAAAATGGCCGCTTCTTTCTGAGCGATTGGTCTTCTATATTTTCTTCGGCGTGGATGTGGGGAGAGAGAAAGAGAATGAGGGAGAGCGAGAGAGAAAGGGACAGACAGAGAAAGAGGAGTCCGGAGAGAGAGAGAGAGAGAGAGAGAGGCCGAAACCTGATTTAGTCGTACCCTCATTATTTATATTTATGCGTGAGAAGAAAAAACAGTTTTATGGTTTGTTGAAATTTCGTGCTTAGCATTTTCACGCCGTTACCCAACCCACCCAATCATCTAAAACCCTAATTATCGGCTCTTCTAATTACCCCCTTTTTGAATCTCTTTTCATTTTATTTTATTTTTTGGAATGACAACTACAGGAGGAAAAAAAATTGTAACTGGAAATCAATAAATGCGAATTTGGCTGTTGGTTGGTTTAAGGGAATGGTTAGCCAAATTGAAGAATCAATAGGCTATTTGGTTTGATTCCAACTTTGAAAGATTATTAAGTCCAACAGATTCAGAATATTTTATACAAGTATAATTTTATAAAATAAACAAGTGTCTGAAATAAATAAAAAAAGAAAGAAAATATAAATTGATTTTTAATGATGTTTGTTTTTTCGTAACAAAACCAAGTTATCCACATAGTTGTAATATTCAACAGAGCAGATTAAATGGGTAATTTATGACCTAAATATGATTTTAATTTCTTTGTTCGTTAGTTCCGGTAAACCAATTTGAAAAAAAGCCAGTTACCTGTTTATCCTATTTTGATTTGCATTTTTCAAACTAAAAAATTATTTTGTTGATTCTAGTCTCAAACCGAACTGAGCTGATAACAACATTTTAACAATGTCCCGCTTGAATAGGAGTTAGTTAGCATTATTAGTAAAGTTTCTACAATTTATTACTAAATTTAGCTCAAATAATACTTACATTAAAATTATGCCTCACTTTAATTTACCTGGCCTCTAGCAAAAAACCCTCCATACTTTAACAATTTAGGGTCCTGTTCGGCAAAATTAGCTGTTTAAGTAGTGGATATTGGTTCATGTAGCAGATAGTTGTTTAGATAGCGAATAGCATTTCTAATTTAGCTATTAGCGGATAACTGTTTAGATGAGCGGCTGAACCTAATGTGTTCGGTAAATTTAGCTGTTATGTTAACTTATTAATATAAAGTGACATAAAATGATATAGATAATTTTCAAAGATAAAATTTTTAAATGATATTTTTTAGCAAAAAAATATGAAATGCTACTTTTAAATATCAAATATTAATACTATTAGCTTTTCAAAAAAGTTGCTTAAAATGCTAAATACTACTTGAAATGCTAGTCAAAATACTAATTTATCAAATATTAAAAATTAATTAATTAGTGTATTGATTTAGCTAAAATACTAAATATTATCTAAAATACTGTTGTTGAATACGGTCTAGGTGGAATATTCTAAAAAAAAAATTTGGGGGAGGGGGGGCTGGATAGAATGGAAGGGTAGTTTGTACTTTGTAGAGTTGATACGTACAGATGTACTTATATTTCAAAAGCAAAATAAGAATCTCAGAGTCTTCAAAGCTGGCAAGTTCACTACTGTTATAATAAGGTGGACTACTGTTATGAGGTGGAAATTACAGAATAAGGGTCCTACGGGTTTCAGCTAGCACTAGTTGAAATTCATCCAATTCAAATACCTGAATTTATCTTGACTCAGAAAAATTGAGTACATAATGTCATAAATTATTTGTCTAAATTTTAAATCCTATGTTTGTCTGAAGTGCTTGACTTGAAAAAAATTGGGCATCAGTCATCAATTCCTCTTTATTTTTTTTATGACAAGTACAAGAAAAAAATCCGTAAAAATGATCTGAAAATCAATAAATGTAAATTTGATTGTTGGCTTGTGTAAAAGAATAGTTAAGAAAATTATGAGAATCAATAAGCTATTTGGTTTGATTCTTACTTAAAATTTGGAACAAAAGGTTATTGATTTGAGTCTCTCAAACCGTATCAAGTTGATCCACGCCCACTCCAAATGATAACATTTTGAGTTTTGACAGTGTCCTGCTTCAACAAGATTTACTTAACATTATTAGTAAAGTTTCTGCAATTTGTTACTAAATCTAACTCAGATAACACTTACATGAACATTTTGATTGGCCCCTAGCAAAAAACGCTCCCTACTTCAACAATTTAGGGTCTGTTCTTTTCGTGGGTCAATTCTAAAATACCTATTTCAACCTACTTCTATCCACTTCAACCTATTTCAACCCCCTTCTATTATTTTAACCAAGTTGAATTTATCACATAAAAAAATTTAACCAACTTCGACCTACTTTAATCCACTTCAATCTATCTCAACCTACTTCAACCCACTTTACCTTTTTATCCATTCTAATTTACCTATGAAAAGAGCATGCCCTTCGGTGGTGTGTGTTTTTTTTTTTGGAGGGGGGGGGGGGGGATAGAATGACAGGCTGTTACTTGTTTAGAGAGTTGATATGTTATTATTTTCAAAAACAAAATAACAAGCTCGGAACCTCCAAAAAAAATGGCAGCTTCACTGTTGTTATAATGTGGAAGTTTTAGTTGTATAACCCATCAATGTCTAAAACGCACTACACAGATCCTTAATGTTTAATTTTTGGACACTTAAGCCACTAAGACCATGTTCTTTTATGTGATTGAGAAGATATAGCTTACAACCTACATCTCTTTACATCTTCTTACATTTTCTTAAATCTGCTTATATATTTTTTTATAATATTTAATTTGTCATATATGTTCTCCATATTTATAGAAACATGTATATATTTCTTTATATACTATCAATATAGAAAATCTTATAGTTTTTTTATGAATATAATATTTATATAAATATAAAAACAGAATTTGATGATGTGAATTAATATTTGAGTTTCGACATGAAACATATAGTCATTATAAAGAAAGTAAGTCAACATATTTTGGCATTTAATACAAAAATCATACTTACGTTTGAGTTTCGACGTGAAACATATACAAAATTGAAATAGTCAAACTGTAAGTAATAAAACTATTTCAGCTATTTTATCCATAAGTTTATCTATTATAACTTGATTGTTATCATCATGCAATTAAACATTGGGTTGAGTTTAATTTCAAAATATTTAATTTAAATAGATTTCATTTTTAGGATTCTATTTAATTTTGTTGAGAAGAATTGTTATTTTTTAATTTATTTATAGGGAGGTAAAACTAATGTTAATACCAAAAAACTACCCCAAGTGTAAAACATATTTGGTTCTACATGTTTGTCTGCTTGAACTTATCTTATTATTATTTAATTTACTTGTTTAAAGATTTATTTTATTAATTATGGTATTTAAATATTATTTTTTATCATCCAAAGCGATAATTCTAGAAAAATAATTTTTTCTGTAATGTTAAAATATAATTTGTTTGGTGAAGTTCTTAAATTTATTTCATAAATATCAGTGATATATGTAATTTACTTTCATAAAATAATTTTTATCACAATTTACACATTAAAGACAAACAATTACATATACATATCTAAAAATGATACTACACAGTTTTTTAATAATTCAACAACTTTTTAAATCTATTCTCACATTTTCTTACATCCTCTTACAACTTCTTTATTACTCTTACAACTACTTAGATCTTCTTACAAATTCTTACAATTTATAGTTACACTTCATCGAAAAAAAAGGCCCTAATTAAGTTACCTAAGACAAGGGATTGAGTTACAAACTCCAATAATGCAAATGAAAAAGAAAGCAAAGAGCAAAATATGACAATTACAAGCGCCCTAGTGTTTTGATAATAACAAAAATACAATAAGGCCCTGTTCTATTTCGCGTTTTTTAGGATTTAGCTAAGAGTTTACATCTCCTTACAGCTTCTTACATCTCCTTACATCTTCTTACATCTTCTTACATCATCTTACATCTCCTTACATCTTCTTACATCTTCTTACATCTCCTTACATCTCCTTACATCTCCTTACATCTCCTTACATCTTCATTTTATTTATTTTATTTATTTTGTATTTATTTTTTATTTTGTATTTTTGTATTTTTTAATTTTTAATTGTTAATCTTAAATTTTATTTTTTTATTTTTTTATTTTTTAATTTTTAATTTTTTAATTTTTTTAATTTTTAATTTTTAATTTTTAATTTTTTAC
>JACYFF010031955.1:10644902-10736495 GCA_017589665.1 Selenicereus undatus | reverse complement strand
GGGGGGGGGGGGGTTGAGGTAGACATGACCTCCCCTCATCCTTTTTGTGCAAAGAAATCTGCCCTCGAAAATGGCACCACCAAACCAATCCAAGCAATGCACACATAAATATGCAACTAGGTGAGTGATATTTCCTTCTCCCTCTCCCCAAAGTCATCCAAAAAAAGCCTATTTGCCTATGTGGCTATGTCATGTGTGTATTTATATGGGTATTGCATTAGTTTTTTATGGTCCTTGTCATCTTTTTCATGCTCATGCTCATACTCATACTAGTGTCCTCCTCCTTATGACCTACATAATTATTCAACGGGACATTTGCTACCTTTTTCACTACTAGCCTTAGCCAGTTAGCCTGCCCCGCTTGTTCCATTCAAAATTCTAGTTAGGAAATATAGGAGCTGGAATGCATCTTTCTTGCTTTTTGACCATGCTCGGTAAAATTAGCGGTTCAAGTAGCGGATAGCGTTTCTAATTTAGCTGTTGGCGGATAGCTGTTTAGAAGAGTAGTTGAATAAAATGTGTTCGGTAAATTTAGCTGTTGGATTAGCTGATTAATGTAAATTGACATAAAAATATATAGATAATTTCTAAAGATAAAATTTCCAAAGGGTAATTTTTGGTAAAAAAAATATGAAACGCTACTTTTGAATGTAAAACGTTAATACTATTAGCTTTTCAAAAACGCTACTTAAAACACTAAACGCTATTTGAAATGCTAGTCAAAACACTACGTTACCGAACACTAAAAATTACGTGATGAGTGTATTGACTAGTCAAAATGTCAAACGCTACCCAAAACGATGTTGTTGAACACGCCATTTGTTGAAATAGAAATCATCATCATCATCATCAATATTATAGTGGTAATAAGGTGAAGCAATCTATATATTAAAATGTTAATCTGTAAATGGACTGACAATATTTTTGTTTTTATTTTATATATAACTTGACTGTAGTCTTTAGCTAAAAGTTGAAGTATATTAATTACATTTTCCGTTAGTTTGCATACCTACATTATTATGAAAATCAAATAGTCAACTTACTTTAGTAGGAAGTGCTTGAGACACACATTGAAAAACAACATATTGTTAACTTATTAGTCGTAGGAGAAATTTTAAATTATGTGTAGTATTATTAATTATTATATACTTGATTCAACTTAAGAAAAACATGTATATTAATTTATTTATATGGATGAATTAGAAAGGAATTTCGTTTAGTACCTTCAACAAACTCAAAAAAACGACGTTTTGAAGAGTAAATGGTGCAAATTTGATTTGCTTTTATAATCATCATGACAATATAACCGATGTATAATTAACCATAATGCATTGCTAATTTGTAGGGAAAAATTGCACAATCTGTCACACCTAACACCTAAAACACACTCATGACAAAGACATATCAGAGCGCAAATTGAGGGATCCAAGCGAAATTCTTGCACACACACTAACTAACCCAACAATAGATTTAGACCTAATCACCTAATTATTCCCCTTATAGCCCCTTTAAACTCCATTAATTAGTTCACTTCGTTGTTTTTCAATATACATCACTTCAACTATCGAAGGTAGACTGATAGTAGATTAGATTAGAATCAAGATAGTTGATCAGATTGATAATGAAAGAGATCAGACCGATAGTAGATTAGATTAGAATCAAGATAGTTGATCAGATTGATAATGAGAGAGATCATTTTCCTCGCAACTTGCACGTTTCACTTTGGTGAGACGTTCAGATGGGAATCCAGCAACTTCCCTCCCCCCCCCCCCCAAAAAAAATCAATATTTTTTAATGAAGCTTTGACTTAATTTAGTTGAACTAAGCTACTTCTAAGTATTTTCTTTTGCTTCTTAACAATAAATATTTTTTTTGGGGGGAGAGGAAGGAAGTTTTTTTGGGGTAGGTCAGTTCATGGTTTGAATTTGGAAGGCATGCAATTCATGATAAGGAAAAGTGAGGAGTAAAGTCTTGACACATTGAAAAAGATAAACCTTATTTTGAATAGGATTTGAACCTTGATCTCTTCTATAACAGAGGCAAAAATGACGACTTTATCCAAGTGATATTGCTCCTACAAAGGAGCAATATACACAAAGTTTATGCTTCCTTAGCTTTATTAACAATCCAAAAGGAAAACTTTTGTAGTGTACTCCACAAGTTAGCACACTTGTTGGATTTTTTACCTCAATTCTTCCAACTTTCCTTCTAAATTTTCTACCTTAGTTCATCCAACTTTTTTCGGTTTTAAATTATATGCACATCACTATCTAAATAGACCATTTAGTGAAGATTTGGGCAAGTGAGCATTTGGCTAATGCATTTCCATCCAACTGCCAATTTGGGAATTAATTAGAAAGAATTCTGAAGTTTGGATGCTTCTTCCATCTGGGGTTGGGGGGCCCCTCACACTTAGAAAAAGAAGAAAAAGAAAAGAAAAAAAAAGGTTCCTAGCTTTCACCTTTACATGAAGAACAATTCGGTGAAGTATAATAGTCTACACATTTTATGTACTGCTTGTAATATATTGTCAAAAGCATGATTTAGTCATCACCACTAAGTTGCGTAGAATGTTGAAAGACAAAAGCCAGTAAAAAATTCTTCCTTAGATTATTGTAAGAATCTACCCACTGCCTTTATATAAAAACAAATTAGTGATAATTTTTTTCCTTTCATATAAAGAACTATTGAATATACAAATTTTATATGACATTCTCATGAAAAATAACAATACGCAGAAGATCGAGCTAAGAGCATTTTCAGTCACAGTTCCATTTTTTTGAAACTCAAGCTTGCCACATTGGCAAAAGTTTCAGGTTTTTAAAACTTGTATTCCATCACTTCTCAAACCTATGAAACTTCAATTTAAATAACATAATTAAAAAATTTATTATGAACCTATCTCATAACAAATAGCCCCATTTTTTAATCATATAAAAATTATATATTAACTTCGCAAAAATAAAAATATATTAAAATCAAAAAGTTGCCTAGCATGGTGGAACTGGGCAGAGTCCCACCACGCGTGGCAAAAATTTGTTCCTCCTACAGTATGTGGACAAGTATTCTGAGTGGGACCCGCGTTCCTTTTTCTTGCTTGAGCTGTGAATGCTCTAAATCTCCAAGATGGACAACCAACAAAAAAAAGGTTTCTCATTGCAGTATAATTATCCTCCTTAAGCAAATGCTATTTCCTATTATATATCATGGTTAAAATATATTGTAAAATATCTACATCCTTTCTATTTGAGTAATCGAAATATTAATGAGTAAACATAATTAATGGAAATTTTCAATCAGATTTTACAAAATAAATATAGTCTATTTCCAATGGAAAAAAAATTAGTCATTAATCACTTTCACATTAGCTATTACTATAGTCTAAGTAAATTAAAAATGTTAGTGAAGATCAATTAATTCAAATCAATTAAGGAACAAGAAAAGAAATAAAGGTTGATTAAAAATAAAAGGAAGAAGACAGGAAACAAATTTAATTCTTCATAGCCCTAGCCTTGGATTAATCACTGTTTCCCTATTCAAACATTTAATCCTTTAATTTAGAACTTAAAAGCATCATTTTTAAGAAGCTTACAAGAGAGGGGTTTTAAAAAATATATATATACAAAAAAGCCTAGCTGCCAAAGATCTGACACATTTTTGATAGTTTTATGCTTTTTCTTTTATGATACATGGGCATACTAATTAGAATTGAGATCCCAAAAATTATGTTTAAAATTTGATTTTTCTAAATTTTCTCATCATGTCACACTATTTGTTCTTATATCCCGTTATTTGAAAACACATACGTTTGAAAGTTCTAATTTACCAAATATTTGTTAATGAACTTTAACTCAAGCAGTAAGATTGCATGTCATTTTCTCATAGAGAGCTTCGACAATTTTACAATGGGAGGAAACATTTTCCCGCCTCTTTTGTGGGGTAAATGTTTGCAACAAGCTTTGCCTCCATTCATGAGCCTAGGTTTGGTATGTATCCTTTGTGACTTTGTCTAGCAACACTTCTATATAAATTAGCCTAGACAGAAGGATTCGCTTATCATTTAGGGGAAAAAAATTCATTTACAAAATAGAGAAAATGAGTGCAATTATTCCATTAACTAAACAAACTAATAATTGATATCTTTAAAAGATTAATAATTAATATAATTAATGATCAATAATTAGCGGCTAATATGAAAGGAGAAAAATGCAAAAATTACGTAAATTAAACTGATTTATCCAAGGCGATCAGGTAGACCCTGTCAATAATGTATATCATGCATCTAAAAGTATATACTCGTACTTATTATATATGTATATTTTTTCAACATGTATTTATAATATAGATAATTTTTAATATATAATATTAATGTAATTTATTAAACTATATATTCTTAGGTATATAATATAGATTTTAAAACCCTAGTACTCTATGCACGTGCGAAGTTTTGCCCATTCAACTGGGCCAGGTCCGACATAGCCCCGGCAACGGCGGGACCACCGACCACCTCCGAAATTTTGAAGAGCTTTTGGAGGGTAGTTTGCAAAACAAATAAAAAATGAAATACAATCAGTCATAGCCATAAATAAAATGACTCATCCAAACTATATAATAACAGGATTGGACCGACGGCCCAAGAGATTAGACGTTGCCCGTACCATCCACAAAAAGTCAAGAACGAGTTTCACACACACAGACCCTACAAATATAAATAAAATAAATTATAAACATACAAAGTTGGGGGGGGGGGGGGCGCGCCAGTACAGGAAGTTGTAATGGACCCCCTTGTGTCTCTCATTCTGCTTTCAAAGTCTGGTAAAGTCTTATTGGATTTATTTAAGTTGTCTTCAGATGGAAATTCTCGAATAGCATTTCTTTAAAAATGATAAAATAATAAATATTTATACATGGTCACTTTATTGCAAGTCAGTAAATTTTAATTGATATACTCGGTAAATTTTATAACGGTTATTGACTTATTATCAAATACTCGATTTGAGTTTAAATTCCTCTTATAAATGCATATGTCACCTTTTCATAACAAGTATGCTGTATTTCAAATCATAAAAAAAAAAAATCAAAATTAGGTCATGGCCATCAAGGGTGAATGAAAAATAAATGAAGACATTTGACAGAATGTTTTGAAACTAATTAATTTCTAGATATTATTATCTAGGTAACACAATGTTTAATCAATTTGTTGTTCTATTATATTTGATTATGAAGTATATGATTAATAATATTTTGCTAACATAATTAATGCAAATGGTGATGGTGATTAGCTCATGAGTCACTTTCTACGTACGAATTAACTTTACTACATCTAACCTCGTGATTTTGAGAGGGAGACTTGTGTAGGAAGTCACAAAGCCCAGGTCAAAAATCAGCCAGCATCATTAAGGTGACAGAATAAGTGTTACAAAGACCATACCGTATTGTTCGGTACCGGTCGAAATGTGCCGTACCGGTCAAGAAACGGTACAAGTTATTATGCGGTATTATATCGGTCAATATCGCTCTGTATCATGAAATAACGGATGATACCGGTATTTTTGATCAAATACTGCTTAGTATACTAAAAATTGAAAATTTTTGTCCTTTAATTTTTTTAATTTTTTAAAATTTAAAACGGTAAGAATTCGATACATCGGTGCATAAATCTAATATATCTTATTTTAGTGAAAAGCGTTATGATATTTGTAGCCTTAGGAGGAATACTAGAATCTTCTTTGGTGCGTTTAATAGTCATATAAAAGTCATATAAAGGTGCGTAAGTGGGGAAGAGACTTGGATGTGAATTGAAAGACTACAAAAAAAGGTCAGATCAATCAATTTATCGTCATCCCGTGCCCCTCCACAACCTAATGGTGAGGAAATTTCGTGACATTAAGACTCAACATCACGTTAATTGTTCCCCTAATAATTTAATAATTTTGTTCAGCCGTGCAAGCTTGTTATTTTATCGTTGTGTGCCCCTTCAAATAATTGCTTGTGTCGCATCCATCTCACTCAAATTAATTGATTAGATATCTACTTAGTTGACTTGTTAACAATCAATACCGATAGCTATGTCTAATTTGATTTATTGAGGAAGGGCCAATAGACACGGGTATTAGCTTTATCATAAGTTTAATGCACTTACCAAAAATATGTAATAATTAATCAATATATGTTAATTTAAGTGGTTTAATATTTGTTCTTATTAAATAAAGATATTGATTTCGATTATTATGAATGGAAAAAAATTATGATGAGAGAGTTATGTCTTTTATAAGGTAAGTTGTAACTTGACTTTAATAAAATTGAGGATCCAAGATAAAAAAAAAACTGTAATAATTAAAATTATGTACACTCCCTTTATTATTAGCTAGCATATCTTAAAATTAACATTGACATGCTAGGTATATAACTCAGGTCAATGTTATATGAATATTAGCGTTGGTCGTTGAACATAAGACCTTCAAATTTAAAAATATCAAATTTAGTACGAAAAATCATTTACCTAATTAAAACTTAAACACATACATGTGTAAATGATTTTTCTTTTTGTGGTTGTAGTTTAATAACATGCGACCCCTCAACTACATGCATGCAGAAGCACATTTTCAACTATTGAAATGCATAAATTTCAATTGATTTTTGACTTTAGGAAATTTCAATACATGAGCTAGTAAAGATATTTATAGTCCTAACTCCTACCTCTTAAGTAAAATAAACATTTTGCCCCAACCCCACCCCACGAAATACCCTTATCCCTACTATCCACCTATGAGAAATAACATACTAATTAATATTTAGAGTAACATCGAATTATTAAAGAAGTTAAATTAAGGAAGGAATTTGTAATCTATACAATACCTTCTGTTCCCAATAAATAACATGAAGGCATGAACAAACTTATTTTACAAACTTTTAAGCATTAATCTAAATTTTTAAACAACTTGTAAGTTATTTTCTCGATATTTTTTCAATTAATACCAAAAAAAGGAATTTTGACTCATGCATTGATCATGAAATTTGTAAGTGGCCTACAAATCAGCACGCTTAAGGATTGATGGGATGTTGAGGTGACATCAATATCTTTTGAAATTCTTGGTTACTAGTGGCACATATATTATTCATTATTTGATCAAATACATTCATGATATTCATGATTCTATGCGTGGCCAAATGTTACCTGTGCCCTATCCCTGGTACACTTGAATCCCTTCATGGACCCAACGTGAATACATGATAGGCAGCCTCTAAATCAATACGAATAATAAATTTTATTTTCTCTTTGCTGGTTTACATTTTTCCTCCTTTTTTTTTTGTTTTTTGGTAACTAGGCTTTCATTTGATTTAATCCAAGATGCTGGTTGTTGGCTTCTGACTTGAGTGAGGGAGGGCATAGTCATAGTTTGTTTGACCTGGTAAGTAATTATTTTATAATTTTTGAAGGATTAAATTCGTTAATATATCATATGGCTAGATTTCATATACATATCCTATAATGTAAGTCGTATGGTCAATTGCGTAAATTTTAACCATTGATTTAGAGGGGTAAATTTCAACCACTGATTTATCCTAACACTCCCTCCTCCAAAAACAACAATGTTGGATGTCTCCTTCAGTCATTCTAAAGGCTTAGCTAAAGCAGAGAACCAAAAATCTTTGAGCTTCAATGTCAAGGTAGGAATCAATGTTGCACGTCAAATTTGGTATATATCATTATCTATATCAGAATTTGCGGAGTATGAAAATATAAGTCAGAATTTTGATGCACTTGTCCAACTAGTGAACTCCTATTGATATATTATGTATTAGGTAAAGATGCTATTAGAACTCATATTTACTATTCGATCCTGACGAGTAATTGAGTTATAAATCCCACAAAATATTTACGGTCTAGATATAGTGTGACAATTATGCTCAATAGCAACCCAACCGGAAAAAAAAATTTAAAAAATAAGAGTGTTCATCATATCAATAAAAAATAAGATAGGGTTTAGGTTAATTGACAACATAAGAAAATGTTTGTTCAACTTGTCATATATAACCTTTTGTTAGTAAGTATTGATCAAGATTGAAATTATTAATAGAAAATATTATTCAGTACTAATAATTATTGATAGATGCTAATTAATACTGATGAGTACTAATGAATACAGATCGATATTGATAGACACTAATCTGTACTTAAATATTGATAATAGACATTCTTATCACGAGTTAAAAAGAATACATCCGGAGCTAGAATCCGAACATAAAAATAAAAAACAGTAGAAACGGGCCTTATTATGATTGAACAAGGTGATAAGGCACTAGGTGACGACTCACAGATAATTGAGGTTGAGCAGCAACAGCCTTGGCTAAGGACGAAACAGTAAGATTCAGGTGCCCGCAGAATCCTCCTTTTCTTTCCTGTTTTCCCCACAGAAATTAAAAGTATAAAATCATAGCTCTGTTGATTAGACAGTGATAAAGTGGGAGTTGGGCTAATTAGCTTAGCTGTCCCAACGGTCCGAATTTTAATCTCCCATATTTTGGCCTTAATATTCTCTCTCTACCTAACAACATTTTGCTGTCGAGTCTACCCTTATTTCAAATGTACAGACAATCTAGTTAGTGATTAATTAGTCCCTAGTTTCATCTAGAATCTTCCCTTGGATTTGTACAAAATGATCAGTTGTCAAGAATTCATCGGCACGTTCAATTTGGAGTACTACTAGTAGTACTTTCAAGGAGAACTTGAAGTACCATAATTAATTCAATACATATGTTGTTGATAGTTTATGTCAATCTTTGGACCATTTGTATAAGTTATGCTCAATTATATTTTCTATAGGATTAATTGAATGGCACATTGGATGGGTCATTAATTATAACCATTCTATGCACACACTCAGCTTGAATTTCACTCATACATCATGACTTTACCTTAGATGATAATTGAGGTAGAACTTTTATTACAAAAGTTGATTAAATGATTATTTCTTAGGATTCAATTCAAAAAAATAAAAAATAGCTGGCGTAGATTTAGTTTGTAATTTTATAATTGGAATTAAAAAAAATTCGTTAAGAATTGTTAAGGATTTACCATATATAAAATGTACTAACACATTTTTTGGAGGGGTCAAATGTACTAACACATTTAGGCCCTACTTGACAAACAGCTGTTAGCTGTTAACTGTTTGTATTAACTGTTAGTTGTTAACTGTTTGAGTTAGCTGTTTGTTGAAAAACTGTTTGGTAAAATTAACTGTTTATCACAAAGTTGTGAGACAAAAAGCTAATTCTTCAAAAAGCTATTCCAAAAAACTCATGGAATTAACTTTTTCAAATTAGCTTTTTGGACCCAAAAAGTTATTTTAAAAAGTTCTTTCACCAAATACCCAAATTAGCTTTTTTACTTGGTCAAAAAGCTAATTTTGGTCAAAAAAACTCTTTTTGGCCAAAAAGTTCTTCAAAAAATTGTTTGTCAAACAGGACATTGGTCAAAAAAATAATTTTGGTTAAAAAAAGCTCTTTTTGACCAAAAAACTCTTCAAAAAACTTTTTGCCAAACAAGGCCTTAGTCTCCATAGTTTCATAACATTTTTTTAGGAACACAATTTTTATCCTCTTGTTGTGTGTGAAAAATAAAACTTTGATTATAGATGGATTATTAGGAGTTTGAGGAAAGAGATTGAAAAAACTAGACAATCTTTTAAAAAAGTTTCTTAATTTTGGAGGCTGCTAGTCTGTTTACTGTTATAACGATAACTGAGATAGCAAATTTTAAAACTACAATTTACAGTCTGTATTACTTTTTTTGGAGTTTTATCCAACTAATAATTGAAAAAAAAAGTTATTAGAATAATATAAGCTAATTTTAAAACCACATTTTAGCTAATTAGTCTCTTTCAATACGTACATACCTAAGTTACCATATACCTAATTAAATTGTACATATAGATACATTGGTGGTCTAACTTCAACATAAGCTTAGCCTTTTAGCTGTACAATTACTTTTTGGGGGTCATGTAAATCTCATTCATAATAATCATGAGATGGAGATGACTACTTTATTTATGATAAATATATAAGTTGCTCATCCATCAGACTCTTTTAGTTAGACTAGCCCAATAGCCTAAGTGCCTAACAATGGGGGCGAGGAGCATATACAAACCGAAATAGATCCAACTAAGATCTAGATTGCAATCAAGATGTTATGTACATGCATGCCGACCAGTGTACTTACATATGAAGTGGCACGTACCACCCACAAAATATAGATTGATATTATAAATTAAGATCAGCGCTCAAGTTGAAGGATGATAATCTTGTATTATTGTATAAAGAATATTACCCTAGCTGCAAGCATTCAAAGGATAATTTTGTTGAATTAAATCGTGTGGTTTTGTGTATATGCATGTAAGCATGTTATATTTTTTATATTAATTAGGCGATTAACAAATAGTCATATACACAAGCTCAAATGAGGTTTTAACTCAAAATTATATGATAATGGGTGGAATATCTCACAAGTTTACATGTATACTCAAGTCTTTTAATTTTATCAATATGGGACAAACCCCACTATCACATTCTAAAACGCCCCCTCCATGTGGATTACTAATAGGACTCGACACTACACACAATTTTAATCAAATCGGGACGGTGACAAATCAAGATCGAGCAACCTGCTCTGATACCATGTTAATTTTTTATATCAATTCGGTTATAAATAAAGAGTTATGTATATAAACTCATCAAATGAGGTCAAGGGCGGAGCCAGGATTCAAAGCAAGGGGGGCGAGATTAATAATACACATAATATAAACTTTAATAGTTCTAAAAATGAAGTACATGGCTAATACATTTAAAAAAGTTATCCTCAATGAGATTTCATGTTTTGAAAATAAAGCATGATATCGTCATTCAATAGACTTTTAAAAAGATTCAAAAAAAAAAAAAATACACAGAAGGCATCATAAAGAGTTGAACCCATGACCTTCCGAATGGAACAATAGACAACCAACCAATTTGCTATGCACTCCTTTGTAAAATATCTAAGAACTAATTAACATATATCTATTTTTTGTTTACACTATAATATCCCACATTTAATTTTTTTTTCCCCAAAAAAAGCTGGGGGGTCAATTGACCCCCCTTGCCCCTTAGTGGCTCCGCCACTGAATGAGGTTCAAGCCTGAAACTGATTGACAATGGATAAAGTAACTCACAAGCTTATATACATACTCAAACCCTTTAATTTTATCAATATAGAACAAACCCTACTATCACACATAAAAAAACATGTTGGTTCTTTTCTTATTGAGAGATGGGAATAAATGAATCTCGTCATAAATTATAGGCAAAGAAAGACTAGCTCCTCGATGCAAGACCACGCAAAGGATAATTGGTCATTAATTACTTTGGGAGAAATAATAATTAAAGTCCAAATTAGATTAAGATGAGGAAAATTAAAGCACCAACCTCTTTAATTTGTGCTCTCTTTGGCGAATCTTCAAAGTTAAGGGGTTTTAGTTACTTAAGAGCACCTGCAATGCAAAGTTCACGAGCCAAAAATTTAGTTCACAGTCCAAAGCACCATGCATCAGTGATCTGTTTCGCTCGCCCGACGATCCAGCTCACGATCGTGATTCGCGCCCCTTACGTTTTCTCTTTTTCTTTTTTTGCTAATTAAGCTCTTAAAAGTCTAAAACGCAATAATATGTTAGTGGTGGGGTCCATAAAATATTATTTTATTTGATAATCTAAGTTGGTGATCTATAGAATGCAAAGAAGATAGAAAAAATTGGCTTGTGAGATAATATAGAATACGTGAGCCCCCACTTGTGATTCAAAATTATAGATCACCATTACATATGCTCTAAAGAATCTGCATCATTTGCATTCATGCATTATTACTATTATGATATTATCTAGTTTTCATTAATAATATTAGTGGGAATTTCTTTTCATATCCATAGAATTTGATGCGACATTTAAAAGACATAAAGATATCTCATTATAAATATTTTTTCTCATGAATATTTAAAGTAGGTTGGGCCTATAATTCACCCCTTGGATACGATTCTTTCACAGACTCTACATGAACGCGAGATATTTGTACACCGAACTGTCCTTTTTATATAAAGTAAGTTGGGCATCCCAAGTGAATGTGATAAAACTTAATTAGTATCCGAAAGAAAGATAAAGAGAAATAAAAGAGTAATTAACGGTACATTTGCAGGCATAAATGATAACAAGCTTAAAGTTCTCATGATGCATTGATGTCAATTTTTCCCCGATAAATCTAGAAAAGGTGGTTATCTTGAGTTCCAGTTGAACTGGCGCCGCAATCAATGGACATGTTACAATATCAGTAATTAGTAATTGGGTCCCCTTTAACGCGTTTAAGCACCATTTTGTCAAAATTTATTCGAGGTTTAAGGCCTTGTGTTTTCTCTATTCTTTTAGAGCGATGAACCCACTTAATTTTCGTTTACTTTAAGACTTTTTCGGCCTAGTATGAGAATTAAATTATACATTTTATAAAATATGTTGAAATGTCTGTGATAGTGGTGCAATTAAGTGTGCTTTTACACAGAAAACGTAACATCAAATCTTCTCGGCCACATTTCTCCTTGTTACAGGAGATTTGCCGGTACGTGTAGTCAAATCTTATGGGTCTAATCTACCTTATCTTCCCCCAATCTAAACAAGGCGTTAGTCTGCTCTAGGCCCCTACGTTAGAGCCTACGCACAAGTTATGCAATTTCTTCTTATAAAAATTAATAATAATAGTACAAAAAAGATATTTTTATAATGTATGTTTGTTAATCGGTATTTTTCAACTCAGAATTATATAGTTAGTCATATGGCTAGCATATAGCTAAGTACCCTTAGCTATTATGCCTCATAATTTATGTTTGCAACAAGACTCATCACTCTTCTGATAAAAGGCACTCAGTTCATCATGTCCGAAGAATAACTAGTACTCAAGTTTGGCAGTTTATTGATATTTCATGCAATCATGCATGCATATAAAGTGTGGTGTCAATCTTTTGATTTTTTTCTAATGTGGACACCAATTTTCTGTCCCCCATCGATCCCTATATCTGCCCTATATAATCTTTGCTACATATGACCACATGAATTAAATTCAGAGGGTGATCAGTTCTAATCAATCCAGAATGTCATGATTTGATCTGGGAACTTCATTTAGGTTAATTGGTGCACATTGTGTGTATGTTCTCTTTGCCCTTGATAAATATAGTTGGGAGTTTTTCCTTTTTTTTTAATTGCATTGATTAGCTTCAAGAGGATGAATTGAGACTTGTGTTTTGGCAAAATTATTGTAAGTATTAATGAAATAATTAATCTGACCAAGGGTATGGGCCTGTTCGTAGCTTTGTTGAATTGACATGTCCTCTAATTCTGTAGCTGTCTTGATTTGCAATGGTGGGTGTGCTTCCTAGGTTAGGGACAAGTTTACAATCAAGATGCATGAAGTTCCTTATCTTGAGTAACTTGTCCTCTATTATTTGCAATATTTTGTCCTTTTCATACGTTTCACAATATTTTTGCCCGTTTTACATTTCTACAATATTTTTGTACTTTTTGATACGTCATTCTTTACTCAAATACCTCATATGTTACTGATTGCTTTAGTTTGGGCAGATGTCTATGTGTACATTTGCTGCAAAAAAAAAAATAAAAGAAATCAAAACGATAAAGTAAGAAGACATGAAAGATGGAAATAATGAAAATTTTTCATAAATTTTGACATTAGGAGTGTTCATAATTAAGATTATCGGAGCCATTATGGATAATAAAATGTAATCATACAAGCAACAAAAAAAGGGTTATTTAGGATTTTTGTTTTGGCAAAAGAAGATCATGGCTAAGGTGATGGAATTAGCATGCTTATAAGTAGTAAAGTACTTTTAAGTGTGTTTTTGTTTTTGGGGTAGGAAAAATGTCGGGCCGTTTTTAAACTTGTATTTGGATTATCTTTCCCTCAAAACATATGAGTAAAGAACTAGTAATTGAAAGAAGAAAATAAACATAGTGTAATAAGGCCATGTTCTTTTCGTTAGTAAATCTAAATTTACCAACCTCAGTTAACATCAATCCACTTTACGAACTTCGATAAAAAAAATCAACTTCAATCCACTTCAATCAACTTCAACCTATTTCAATCCATATCAACCTACTTCGCACTATTTTAATTAACTTTTACCTATTATACAAATAAATAAATAAATTCAGCCCACTTCAACCAGCCTAGTTCAACCCACTTCAATTTACTTCAATCCACTTCTACCAATTTTAACTAACTTCACCCATTTATCAATCTATATTTTCTAAAGAAAAAACAGGCCCTAAATTAAATGGGTAAAAATAAACTAGAGCTTTCCACTAGTTCCATAAATTCCAAATGTAATGGTGATTTAAACTTCAGCCTAGGGTCCCTCAAAAAAAAAAAAAACAAACAAACCACAAACTAGAGTTGAGGTTGCGGGAGTCCACAATTTGTTGTAGTCTTTACAGGGCCCAACTCTATCTCAAACAAAACCCATTTTCTAGATAAACTGGGCCTTAAATTTGACCCACATATTAATAAACCAATACTTTTTTTTTAAAATGAAAAAAGACGCTGGTCCTCATTCAACACGTGGTAAAAGGTTGATAAAAAAAAAACAAACCTGGTGAAGGGATACCAAGAAAAGGGGGCCCTACTCCTGCTCCTAATCTCCCGCGTTTTTGTGTAATAATTGTGTAAAAAATGTAAGCTTGTGGTTCTAATAACCACGAAAATAGAAGGCCCTTTGGTTTTCCTCAATATATAAATTCAAAGGTTGAAATCATCTTTCATTTTTTCAGCGGCAAAGAAAGACTAACAACATGGCATCTGCTATGGTGGCTGTGGCAACTCCGGCACCGGCTACTTCACCGGCAACATTGACGCCGGAGAATATTAATGGAAATCAAAAGAAGAATAGAATTCAGGTTTCCAATACCAAGAAACCTCTATTCTTCTATGTCAATCTCGCTAAGGTTAGTACAATCTCAATTCATCCTATTAGTACGCGCGTGTAGGTTTTCCTTTTAAAATTTCTCTGCCTAAATTATATTACATCCTGGTTAATTAGGATGTAGGGGGCTAGGGAATTCATAATAAGAAGGTCGACGAGGGGATAACATGAATAACGAGGGGTTAGATCGGAAAATATTGGTCTAATTATAACTAAATCTGTTGATTAACTAGTTTGATGGGTGCAGAGGTACATGCGGCAACACAATGAGGTTGAACTATCTGCATTAGGAATGGGTATGCCAAATTTCCATGATTAAATTAAATACTCATTACTCTCTTCAATTCCTACGTTTTAGGTTATAATATTGTCTTAACTCCTTTTACATTCTCAATGCAACAGCTATTACAACGGTAGTTACCATTGCTGAAATTTTAAAGAACAACGGATTTGCATTGGAGAAAAGTAATAATAAATATACTCTCAGTTTTTTTTTTCTTTTAATTTGTTTTCTTTAATGTTTTTCCACGTGTCATTTACATTAATTTTGTGAATGGAAAGCAGAGGTTTGCACTTCTACTATTGGTATGAAGGATGAAAACAAAGGTCGGATAGTTCAAAAGGCCAAGGTCAACTTTTACTTTGACAATTGAGTTAGGCTTTTCATTAGGATGCTATTATTAATTAAATCTATTTCTTAATTAAACTTGTTTATTTATGTCTTCCTCTTCTCTTTATTTACCTTTTTTTAAATCTTTTCGTATCAGATTGAAATAATATTAGAGAAAACAGAGAAGTTCAACTCTCTAGTAGCATCGCCGAGTAAAAGGAATGCCACATCAACCAACAGCACGAAGGGAGTTTCTAATGAGAAAAAGGAAGAAGAAAAATAGTCTTATGAGCATTATCGACCATTGTTCTACCCTATAAACTTTTATAACTACTCCTAATTTTACAGAAGGTACATATACAACAATGAATATGTTATGATAGAATCCTATATGCACTTCATCACATGACATGTAGAACTAATTTTTGCATATGGCTTGACCTAAGCAATAGCAATTTGCTTCTCACTGTATGAAGCTTTATGTATTTTGTAATTCTTTTCCAATTATTTTTTTATTTACCTTATATAGTTTCTTTTGGGGCAAATATTTGTATTTTGTAACCCAAACCATGTACTTATGATTAATGAAGGAGCAGTGGTTGTATCAAAGAAGACTAATTAAACGTTACAAGTAAATGTGAAACACAAACTTTACTTTATAAGGTAGACATATATATGTCAGCGTCACCGTTGGGATATTCAATCGGTACCTTTTTACAAGAAAAAAAAAGAAAAAGAAAAATAAAACATCACAACTCAAAGCAATAGATGGAGGAGCGTATACGACACACAAAACAAGAAAGTTAGTAGTTTTAGGATAACTCTAAATAGTATAATTGCAATTTGGTTATTCAACCCGAACAATTTCCACATTTAACTCAAATAGGATCATGTCATGTATGAACTATATGTATTATAATTAGATACATTTCATTTTTTCACGTTCTCAAGCTAAAAGTTAGAAATTAATCTTATCCTAAACATGCATAAGTAGGAAGAAACTATAAAATACAACTACATTGATTCATTGATTAAGATCATTGAGTGTAGCAGAGTAACACATACACAAAATTAAATACAAGTGTCAAGAGTAGCTATGCCCTATTTGTATCATTTAAGAAATTGCAGCTTGATGTACCTACCCTAAGCTATTGCAAGGTATCACATTAATTAGTTGATTTCGTTCTCACTTCGACTTGTTCTTATTAGAAAATCATAACACCAATTATCATGGATCTTCTAGATAATAAAAACATATTTACTGATAATCTAAATTAGATTCCATTACATTTGGACGTGATTCAAAATGAATGTAAGAAGCCCACAAAACCTCCCAAGTTTTGTACATGACAAGAAAACCATCCTAACTTTTATGTTCATGTATAGTTGAAACAAGAAATCACGTCACAAAACGAAAGTCCACATGGCCCTTAGAAACCATGGTTTAGGCTAGGTTGCTAGTTCGACTTCACTCATGGACTCATGGTGGGCTGGCAACAAGTGAAATCTCTCTTTTTTTTGTTCAACACTTTCCTAAAGACATACTTGTGTATATAACATATGGAGGCAAAAACGTTCAAGGTTCAATGATATAGAGATTTAGTTGAGAAAGCAGTCGTTTAATTTTCTTTTTTAATTTATGAGAGAGTCGTTTAATGATTAAACAAAATTGAACACTCATGTAATTACTCATTAGAGCGGATGAAAAGAATGAGAGAGGTCAAGCTTGAGGATTGAGATAATGATAGTTTTACGAGAAATAGAGAAAGCACCTAAAGTCAATTTGGTGTGTAATAAGAGAACCAAAGAGTAGGTGGCCAACTCAGGCCCTGTTCTTTTCAGTGGGAAATGATTGATGTGGGATGAGTGAGTGTGGAAAGGGAGGAAGAAGTGAGTGAGAGTTGGTAAGAATGATATTTTTTTTAAGTGTGGGAAATGAGGGAAGAAGTGGGTGAGAGTAGACAGGAATTGAATAAAGTTGAGGAGTCGAATGAAGGAGTGTGAGAAAGGGGGGGGGGGAAGAAGTGGGTGAGAGTGGAAATGAGTGGTATTTTTATTTAAATATGAAAAGGGGGATAGAGTGGATGGGTGTGAGAAGGAGTGAGTTAGATTTATTAAACCACGAAAAGAACATGGTCGAATCTGTGTTCCAGGCAGCTGTTTGTCCAATATAGTAAACCTCAGGCCCAAGCCCAGGCACCCCAACCCAAAAGGGGAAAAAAAAATAAAAATTTGGGGAGGGGATGATAGAGAGAGGGAGCAGTTTCCTGTGCCTGACAAACCTATCCGAAACCTAAAAGCTTCGAAGCCAATTCACTCACTCCCATACCCATACTCGCATAATCGGCTTCGTGTGAGTTTCTCTCTCTCTCTCTCTCTCTTCTCTCTCCCCCCTCCCTTAGTCATCCTAGGGTTTCTTATGCTCTCTGTGTAATTATTCCATTGTATAAGCTAAGCTGTGTTGGTTTCTTTTAATTTTCTTGTGGCTTCGCTTGCGTTTAATTCGACTGTTCTTTAATTCATGCATCTGGGTTTCTGTCCTGTGGTTCTCAATTTCAAGGAGACTTATGTTCTTTTGAAATTAGGGGTTTCTTTTGGATTGCGCTCGTTTTTGTTCGTAAGTGCTTTGATATACGCGCTACATCGCTATCAGGCTGCTCTATGTCATGTGGCCACTACTCTTTCCCCAAAAGACCGGTCTAACGGGGTGTGTATCACCACTGCTTATAAGCCCAGTACCCTCCTATATGACTTATTTGATGTGGAATTCTTATTCGTGACATCCTCCCCCACCCGATTCCGTGACACCCTTGTCATAGATGACCGCCTGCCTACCCCATTCCTTCGGAACGCTTGGCGAGAATTGGAGTCGGGTCAGGTTGACTCTGATACCGCTTTTTACCGGGCCATTACTCTCTCCCCAAAAGGCCGGTCTGATAGATATGCAGCGTCACCCGCTTA
The DNA here is from genome assembly GCA_017589665.1 of Selenicereus undatus. Taxonomy (NCBI): domain Eukaryota; kingdom Viridiplantae; phylum Streptophyta; class Magnoliopsida; order Caryophyllales; family Cactaceae; genus Selenicereus; species Selenicereus undatus. Next base: position 10,717,916 of record JACYFF010031955.1, on the reverse strand, counting down.
TAAGCCCAGGACCCTCCCATAACTTATCCGATGTAGGATTCCTGTCCTTGACATTACTATTCTAGAACCTTCTTGAGTATCTAAGTCTTTTGTGGAGTATTCTAGAACCTTTTAGGCTGTACTAGAATACTCTATAGAATGTTCTACACTAATCTACACTGGTGTAGTATCTAGGATATTTATATAAAATATTCTAGATGTGTAATAATAGCAGTAGGATTGAATAGATCTCCACCGTCCATTGAGGTAGTGGATATGTATATATACCCTCAAGGGGACTCATTTGTACATCAATCCATTAAAAGCATCAACCATCAAGGCTTAGTACCAGATTAGGAGGGGTTTCGAGTGAGTTTGTTAGCGATGCACGGGCTTGAGTTTGAGTGAAATTATCAACCTGTGACATCTAGCTGTTGTGATTGATATTTGCACACTTCTGCTTCTGCTATCTGTAGTTTCTTATTTCTTGGTGTTTCATGTTTGTAACTTTGATTATTTTCACTTTTTATGGTGCGCAGTGTGTTAAGAATGTCAGAAACCAAGCAAAATTTTAGTGAGTGCAATGAGCAGGAACATTGTGATATGCAGGAATCTGACCAGCATCATCTGGGTATCAATGAGTTCAACCAACAACATACTGCTGAAGTTGTGCCTGGGGAGTATAGCTATGCGATTAATGAGTCTGAGAATCAAGGTTTGGATGGAAATGAGCAAGTTTTTACTGGTGATGAGACTGAAAACAATTTTGGAGTTGTATCTGAGCAAAATTGCACTGAAAATGAATGTGCACGCCCTTTAGGTGAAGACCAACAAGGTAATCAAGGTGTGGAAGGTGATGAGTTGCAACAAGAATCTGGGCAAAATGAAGCAAGTAAGACTGATAATTTTCCAGGTGATTCGCATGCTGAGAAAAAGGAGGGACATCAAAACAATTTCGCCAGTGGAGGGGAAGAAAAGAAGTGGCCTGGGTGGCCGGGAGAGAGCGTTTTCAGGATGCTGGTGCCTGCCCAGAAGGTTGGCAATATCATTGGACGTAAGGGGGAGTACATTAAGAAAATGGTGGAGGAGACAAGGGCTCGAATCAAGATTCTGGATGGTCCTCCTGGATCACAGGAGAGAGCGGTAAGTTTATACACTTATTTCTCATTGTTAACACAGGAAAGCAAAATTTGACTAGCTATTAGTCTAGTGATATGATGCTTATCTTTACCTCCTTATTGTAGTAATGGCTTATCTATCTACTGTTGAAGATACTTTTCTTCACCATATCCTGTTTTCTTATGTTGCTCTAAGGATTCTCAGGACTTGAAATGATCTGTTATTTAGTGCCATGGAGTATTGTTATATTTGAAAATTAATATTGGCATTCACTGCACGCTTCTGAATCAATGGTGCTGTTGAAAATATGAGGATACCATCTTGTAATATGATAATCAAACGGTAACATACGGTGCCTAATAAACTATCATCATCCATGCAATGAATATTGGTCTTTCATCATCTTGCCTCAGAACTTGCCGTTTACTTTGTTAGGTATGAGAAGGGTTTCAATCTTTTTTACCTTAATATGCTATTCCGATATCATAATATATTGACTAACCAACATTCTGACAATGTGAATGTTAATCTAAAACTCTTCCAGAAATTTCATAGACAGATCTTGTATGAATATATTAAGGATTTGAGGCTGATTATTGGGGTAAAAAGAACATGTTCTCACATTCAGTGGTTCAACTTCTTGAAGCTTATTCTTGGACATGGAGATTCAGTCCCTAAGTTAAAGATCTACACTGGATTATGAGGTTTTCACAGATAAAATTCTGGGAAAGATTTCGAAGTAAGAACCAAGATATATGTTTAGTCACCGAAAGATACTCTAAAGCAAGACTATATAATGGTAATCGACACGTAAAATATAAGGAAAGCCAATATTGCTACAATAACAAAAATGAGTATGTGCAGGTTCTGTTTGGCAAATCTTAAGGAAATGTATCAATCACCTATGCCATCCCAAAGATGAAGCATCAAGATTCAGATCCCGGAGATCATCTTGAGCATTGCAGAAAAAGTCGGTTGGGTTAAAAAGAGATAGTTCGTTCGTATACCCATATCGAGAAGCTTGGCATTGTTTTCCCGAAACCAGTGCTCTAGACAGCAGATGTCAAAGTATTCTCAAAAATCTCTTGAAGAACTACTTCTGTCTTGTTCAGCATAATCGTGATGCTGAAGATCATTGGCCAAGGATGAGGTGCTTTTTGAGTTTCTTTGCAATTTATACTCTAATTCCAATGGGAAACAATTCAAAACTTAAAACCCTGAATATGAAACTCTTTGCAATAATTCCATAAACTTGCTTTCTCAATTTTCTGGAAAATATTAACAGTATAAGAAATTAAGAACACTATTGAAAGTTATTGAAGCATGTTTGAGTCTTTAAAGGCACTGAAGTCAAGGCAGCTCTTTACACTAAAACTATGATACAAATTAGTAAAAAACATTGAGATGAAACTCTTTTAGCAGTTAAGTTTTGCAAATGCTATCCAAGTGTTTTGGTACAAATCCTGGCAGTATGATGTGCTTCCAAAAGAAGAAACTCATCTGGCTCTCAGAATTGTGAACTCGCTGACTACAATTATCTGGTAAATATAACTGTTTAAGACTCTAAAGGTCAAGGTTTTGACATTATCACAGTGTTTAAATGTCTACTAAATTATAAGTTGATTATTTAACCAGTTCACTGTTCCGTAGGAACTGAACCTAATTTAACAACCATTGAAGTGTTGTAATATATATATGTTCAAGAGGAGGCACTATGCCTATACTGTTTTGTGTATAGCACCTTGTTCTTTGGGGCATTCTGGAGAATTTGGCAGAAATGTTTTGGAGGGATTTTAACAATTTAATTTTTTTTTTTTGGGGTGTGAGAGCAACATGTCAGTTAGAAACTAGTAGCATTGTATTTTGATGGCAAGTATTATTAGTCAAGATAGCATTAGAAATAGGGGGGAGGAAATACATAAGAAAATAATGACAGTTACCCCCCCCCCCAAAAAGGGCTAACATGTTTCGCCCAGTTTGTTGGATTAAACTGGGTTTTGAAAGTAGAATTGTGTTTTTCTGTCCTGCTTCCCTTATGTTGAAGTTGAGCAGAGCAAGAGTTGGAAAATATCTTCATTGTGTTGTTGAATTAACACGTTTTTCCTGCTCTCTTGTCAGAAAGGTATGCCAGAATCCTATTTTCTTCGCTGTGTATTACCCTTGGTTTATGTCCCCTCTTTTCTTTTTCTGAGAGCTAGTTCCCCAAGGTCTTGCCTGTTCTCTCTGTTTTTCTTGTCTGCTCCCTTCTCTGTTTGCCTGCAATAAATACTCTTCTCTGTTTCTTGTTGATGTTGTGTTCCTTAAGAATCTTATATTTCTCCTTTCTGTTGGAAAATTTATTATTAACTTCTTATAATTAAGATTTAATAGATGATGTGAAACAAAGTTATAGGATATGGAGAAATTAGAAGGAGATGAACTGTCTTTGTGGTTTTGGAGTAAAAACCTCTAGTATAGTCCTGGATTGAATCACAAGATGCCGCTGCCATAAGTTTTTTGAATGTGATTGCTTTAGTGGTGAACTGTACCATATCTGCCCTTGTGAGAATCACTTCCTCTGGTTTGGTTTGAAACCTGAATCAATGGAATATATGGATCTATGTTGTTTTTGTAAGCTTGCTTGTGTTGATCATAGGTAATGGTTTCAGCTAAGGAGGAGCCAGATGCGTCTCTTCCACCTGCTATGGATGGACTTTTAAGGGTTCATAGACGGATTGTCGATGGATTGGATGGGGACTCTTCTCAAGCTGCATCTGCCGGAGGCAAGGTTTCAACAAGGCTGCTTGTGCCTGCTACCCAGGCTGGGAGTTTGATCGGAAAACAAGGAGCCACTGTTAAGACGATCCAGGAAACTGCTCATTGTATTGTTAGGGTTCTTGGACAAGGTAATGCTCGATCCGTTAGGAAACTTTCAGTTGTACGTTTTGGTTACTTCAAGTGAACTCATGCTTTTGTACGGTTGGCTCTTGTCTGAGTGGACATGATGCTTATTGAAATGTTCAATGGCCAATTGTCTTCGTTATTTTCTTGGAACCTTTTTTTAAATATTTTTTTATACTGATTTTAGTTCCTTGAATGTTACTGTTACAGAGGACCTTCCGGCTTTTGCTCTTCAAGATGATCGGGTGGTTGAAGTAGTTGGAGAACCTGCCAGTGTTCATACAGCATTAGAACTAATAGCTTCGCATCTTAGGAAGTTTTTGGTTGACCGCAGTATAATACCTCTTTTTGAAAAGCAGGTAACTGTGTATGTTTCCTCTGTTGAGATTTGTTATTGGTGAATCTGCGTTATTCAATCAGAATGCCCAACAGCATTATTTATGGGGAGCCATCTTTCAGATGCAAGCACCAAGTAACCCCATGGAGCATATGCCGCCTCAGCCATGGGGTCCCCCTCATGGCTTTCCGCCTAGTGCAAGTGGCCCACATGGCTATGGGCCTAATCCTGGCTACATGCCACCTCCTCCCCGTCAACTTGACAATTATTATCCACCAGCTGAGATGCCGCCCCCACTTGATAGGCAGCCTCACCAAGGCATTTCTGCTTATGGAAGAGAACCTCCAATTGGTGTTCATGCCTCATCTAATGCTCAGCCAGCGCAGTCTATGATCACACAGGTGCGATCCCTTTGATTTTCCACTTAGTTCTGATGACAAAAGCATTCGTATGATTCTTCCAGATCTAAAAACAAGTAAATATAAAAAAATAATTCATTGCCCCCAAATCCCTGTTAAGCAGGTTGTTTGGGCCTGCTTTTTTTCTTTTTCCCTTTTTTTTTGGCATTTTACTTTAGTCTACCTTAATCCAAGGTGAAAAAGATTGGTTGCGTGACTTTCTTATGTGCCAAAATACTCAGAAAAAGGGAAACCATGATATGGCTATTCTTGCTCGTCATTTTTGGTGGAGCTGGATATAGTTTGTGTTTCTCATTACATTGAAATTGCCTGTGCTCTCTTAGCTAAAATGTAAGTCTTTTTTTAATTATGATTCTTGAGTTTTCTTTTTTCAGTTTTCTGAAATCACAATTTTGCAAATCAGCTGTCCTATTTTACGAATTTTTATTTGCTATTTTTCAGAAAATAACTGGATGAGAAAAAGTGAGCATATGATTTCTTTAATTGCTATAATGCATATTTGGGACATTGTTATACCAAAAACTGGAAGCTCAGAGTCAGGGTCTGGAGTTCCTTAGTTCTGTTGGTTGCTCATCTTAGTTGCCTTCATAATGTATCTTGACCTCACCTCACCTCGTTACACTCCTTTTCTGTGGCAGGTTACCCAGCATATGCAGATTCCTCTGTTATATGCAGACGCTGTGATTGGTGCTAATGGTGCCACAATAAGCTACATTCGTCGTGCTAGTGGGGCTACTGTCACTATACAGGAGACAAGGGGTGTCCCTACGGAGATGACGGTTGAGATAAATGGTACTGCCTCGCAGGTTCAAGCAGCTCAGCAGCTCATACAGGTGATCTGATAACTTGCCTTCCTGGGCACCACTATTACTGTTAAAGTTGCTTTTTAGGCTTCTAGTTGAGGTGGCTTTTTGTATGTTGATACTGAATAGAAGTGTATGTGTATCCGGTATGATACGTAGGCCTAGGGGTTTGGTTCTGTTTGATTTCATTTGGGGAACTTGGATGATAAGAAGTTGGACTCCTCTTTTTGGTGTTTGAACCATGTTGTAACTCTGTTTGAACAAATTGGACATGGCTAAGCTCAGGTTCAGACTTCAGACAATAGAAATTCGGGGTGGGGGTGACATCCGAGTTGTGGATTTGAATCAAGATGAAATATTTGAGACTACCAGAATTTTTCTAGGTTTGGCAAAATTTGGTTAATCAAGTAGGCCAAAATTTTGCTAAGCCTTTGATTTCCATCATCTTATTGTGAAAATTTGTTATGTCTGAACACACTGTGCTGGTTGTACAATGTGTTGCAGAATTTCATGGCAGATGCAGCAGCAGCTTCTGCACCAACTCAAACAGCTGGAGCACCTGATCAAACTTACAGCCAAGGTTATAGCTCATATGCTGCCGCTCCTCCAACGTATGGATCTCCCCCGTCTAGTGCAGGACATGCAAGCCAGCCTGGAGCCTATGGATCTGTATACGGTGCAGGTTATGGCTACTAGAGCCATGTTTGTGCTGCTTGTTTCTAAATTGAGCAATAGAGAAGCATGTATTTGCTAAAGCTGAGATTCCGTTTAACCCTTGTTTTTTGGGCGAGTATTGGATGTCAATGTACGTAGGTTGTGACGTGCTATGTGGGCTGTATGTACTTGTAAGTTGAGATTCTGTGATCAGACTTTCTGCTTTGATGCCCTCGTTGTATGAAGAATTATAGTCTACCTTCTGTAATTAGATTATCAAGCTTAAAACTTGCTGCCAATGATGACGTGTCCTCGGTCTACTCTTTTTCCTTGTCTCGTACCTTTAACAGATTGTGGGTTGCATATGGTGTGAATGGGATGACAAGTGACCTATGATGACTTCTTGGAAGTGTGAGCAAAACCACTTGAGCGAGCTATTTGGCATGGCAAATAAGCTAAAAGCTCAAACTTTGCAGGGGTTTAGTTTAATTTGTTGGAAAGGAAAATAAAATGATTGTAAGAGATGTGATAAGAATTTTCTAACTCTTGATTCTACTTATATGGTTAAATTTAGTAATGAATTCAAAGTAGGTTTAAAAATGATAGTTAGAAAGATGTGTTCTATAAACCCAAACGGGAGCACTTGGGAGAAGTTTAGTAGAACTCATCCTTGTGTATTTGTCATTGCATCAGGAACGTGACTTCGGGTAAGAAATGAAAAAAAAACCAACCAAACAAATGTATGAAAGTACGTGATACCATTGCCGTTTGAACCAAAGGGGGGTAAAGATGCCAAGCTAACCTGACTTTGATCTAAATCGAATTGACCCAAATTAGTCAACATTGACTCATTTTTTAGATTGAATTTGACTGTAAGATTTTCTGCCAAGGGTGTTGCATTTGCAACAATTCATTGAACCAGCCAACGTCAAATCTTGAGGTATCCTTAAAACAAACAAATAACTGATGTGCGAATTGAATTCAAGTCTCATTGAGAAATTATTCCAGTGTGACCATAAGCTCAATGAATTATGCTGCAGATAATAGTAGTTAATTATGTCCAACATCACTGCATCAGTGCCTAAGGAACAATGTGTCGTTCTACTAAAAAAACAAAAACTCAAATCATCATTCAATTATACAAGGCAAATTTTATACATATTTACGATTCTAGAAAAAGCAAAGCCGAAGGTAACATCAAGCGTGGTAGATGATGGATACAGTTGCAAAATATGATCCATTTGCATCTCATTGTAGAAACGTTAGCAGTACCATGGCGGTTGGGAGGGGTAAATCCTTTTGTCCATCTAACCACTTTCTTTTTATGCATTGAAAGTCTCTTTGTTTGAGATGGCTTCTTTCTTCGATAATAAGCTATAAGTCACTTACCCTTGGCATGACAACCCCCCCCCCCCCCAAAAAAAATAAGCAACCAAAGGAAAAAAAGCAATTTTTCTAAGTGACTCGAAACTCGGAAGCACTCTAAAATCAAGCTTTTAAGCATGTAGAGGCTTTCATTTCGTTGAGAGTGGCTCCCTATGCAAACAAATTGTGCTATCAACTCTAGGAAAAGCAATTTCAGGAGATCTAGCAACGCTGAAAAATAGAGCATCAACGGTGAATGGCACAGGGTTCAGCATCAAAGCGAGCCTACAGGAATGACCTTCCTCGTAAGATTATTATTCACTAAGAAAAGATACATATTTAACAGCTAACATATTTGGTATCTCCATTCCCAAAGTCTCCTAATCACAGGGATGAGACCACGTAGACTAGCAAATTTAGCAAATCAGGAGTGCAAGAAAAAGAATTAAACCCTTACACTGAACAAGTTCTAATTTTACTGATCTATGATAACCCATACAGTTGCCAAATTTCAGAGCCAAGAACTCATATAGGTGCTGCACAAGTAGTTCTAAAGTGCCCTGTCTGATTGCAACGACTACAATGTACAACTCGCTTCACACGACCACGATCTTCAGCTCTGACCCGTTTCTTTCGGGGTCTGCCTGGTGGCCGGAGAGACTTAGGTGGGTTGATAACCACCTCAACTGCTTTGCTTGCCTCTGTGTCCCCTTCAGACAGCTCTTTCCATAGTGACTTGTTTGGAATAGGGTGTATAGTCTGAGAATAGGTCTTTCTGTAGGTTGCAACTGTGAAACAGCTTTCTGTGAATCGGTGTACGTTTTGCCTGCAAGAAAGCAGGGCTGCCACAGCATGTGCACAGGGTAGACCATACAACTGCCATCCCCTGCAAAGACAGCAACGATTACGAATATCCACAATATTTGTTCCTTCGTGGGATATGACTTCAAATTCTGCTTCATTAGCTCGAAGCACTTGATAAGAGCGTGCTCGCTCAATAGCCTCTGCCACATGCCTCTCAGCAGTAGGAACAAGTATGGATGTCCATTGCATGCTAGTCTCACGCCTTTCATTGAACCAAGTCATTAGCTGCCTTCTTATGGTTTCCATCATCTGAATTATAGGAAGCCCAGATGCCTCGAGGAGCCAGCCATTCAGAGAGTCAACTATGTTGGCTGTTAGATGCCCAAATCGGGTTCCCTCAAAGTAGGCAGTGGCCCACAAGCGAGGTGGGATTCTTCGGATCCAATATGCAGCATCTTGCGATATCCTCTCGATCTCTAAAAGTTTTGCCTCAAACGCTATCACGGTAAGAGCATGAGCTGCTTCCCATAAAAGGTCAACAAGCACATTGTTGTTGAACTCCTTACGGAAGCTTTCGCTCAAGTGGCGCATGCAAAATCCGTGGAAAGCAGTAGGGAAATTTGCTTCCACTCCATCAACAGTGCCCTTCTGTCTGTCCGATAAAATGGTCAGTCTAGGCATGTTTTCTGTATTCAACTCGAGCAGATTATGGAGCTCTGACAGAAACCACATCCAATTCTCATCGTTTTCTTCGTCAACCACCCCAAATGCCAAAGGAAACAGGACACCATCTCCATCAAAGCCAGTGGCCAACAGTAAAGTACCAAGGTACTTGCTTTTCAAGTAGGTTCTGTCCAGCCCAAGCAGCGGTCGACAACCATTTAGAAAACCATAAATCGATGCTTGGAAAGAAATAAAGAGCCGTTGGAAGCAAAAATCTGCTGGGCTGCCATAAACAGACGCAATGCTGCCAGGATTCGTGCGTTTAACCTGTTCACAGTATTGTGGCAGGAGGCGATACCCTTCTTCAAAGGACCCACGCATCGCTGCCATGATTCGTTCCTTGCCCCGCCAAGCCTGTTTGTATGATAAGGTGATGCCGTGAACCCGGTGAATCTCTTCTAGTATCTCCTTAGGCTTGCAGTTGGGGTTCTCCCTGATACGTTGCTCAACAGAATTTGCCACCCACTGAACTGATGCTTGCTGGTGGCCAAGATGAGATATGCCATTGCATGTATGGGTCTCATGAAGGGTCCTGATTGTGAACGTGGGCACCCCTGGGAGTTTTGCAGCATGGACACGCCAGGGGCATCCTTCCGCAGCACACTTTGCAGTAAAGCGAGTTTTATCTGATTTTATTGTCTGCATCTCAAAATGAAGAGCAATTGCTGTGTCTCTCAATGCCCTGCGGCAGCTCTTGACATCTGGGAATTCCTGGCCCACATGGAGCTCATGGCTAGGGCTAACAGCAAAAGTGCGGGCCTGAAGAACATGAGGGGTGGAGAGAACGTACTCTGAATGCTGAACAACCATATCTTCCACAGATTCAATAGCCATTTCCTGGTTTTGATCCATTTCTAGCTCCAAATTCTCATTAAGTTCATGATTGTCCGAAACAGCAAGTTCACTGTCCTCTACCAAAGCCAACTCATGGTTCTGGGAAGAAAATCCATTGTCTTCATGGTTAGGTTTGCGGTCTATATGCAAGTCACTGCCTTGTTCGTAGTGATGTTCTTCACTTGCTTCATGGTCATGGGTTGGTTCTAAAGCCAAGTCGTCATCGTCATCGTCACGTCCCAAACCCACTTCCTGATCATGCACTTGTGCCAAACCCAGATCATCCTCATGTGCTTGTCCAAGAGCCAGACTGTGATTATGACTGAGGACTACCCGCTGGTCATGGCGCAAAGCTAACCCTTGACTTTGCCCAAGTATCAGCTCGTGATTGGCCATCACTCTAGAAAATACCAGTTGCGAGCTTCACAACACACAAGCAAATGGTGGTGCTGCACTAGCCTTGGCAGCGTGCAGTGCCACCTAGCCTACAGCACAAGACAGGTGAAATAAGATTAAAAGAATAAATAAATGTAACCAAACCATCACATCTCAATTCACGGCAATTACACAGAGCAGAAATAACAGACACATCAAAGATCAAATTATACCCCGAGTCACCCCCGAGTCAGGAAACTGCTGCATAATCCTCTGCAATCAGTTATTACATGAGGTAGAAACAGCCCAAAACAAAAAGGGAATTGAAAAAGAAGTAACTCACAGGACAATTTCATGGTACTATTCATTAGATGGCCTTGCCAGATGAGTCTCAGGACCAACACAAATAATCCAAATAAGCCCGTCGATTCCATAGATTTGCCACAAGTCATAGAGAGGAAACAGAAGAAATAGAAGTTCCCCAGAAAGAACAATAACTACAGACAAGACCTTACGAACCAGAGTACTTGACTTCTTCAGAAAACAGTTGTCGTAGTACAAAATACAGAGCACATGACTCATTCACATCAATATCACAATTGTTATTGATGGCAACTTTGAGAAATAGTTGGATCCAAATTATAAAGGAGCATGATAACATTAACAAAACACAAGGTCAAAATTCCACATCCTAACTCAAATTCAGAGTTCAATCCATGATTTCAGCTCCATGAAGAGCAGAAATCGGGCGAATACTGAACCGAATATTCCTCAGAACTTCGAAAACTAGAGCAAAAGACAAATAATTAACACAGATATCTCAAAGTTGGAACCTTAAATCAAAATTTAAACTTTAATTCATCAACCCAGTTCAAGAAAACAGAAATAACGATCGAATTCCACACTGGGTATTTCTCCGAAGTAGCAAAACTAAGTTGCAGAGTCAAATAAATAAGAAACAAGAGCCCAGAGATAGTCAAATACCTCAAAATTTGGGAACCCTAAATTGAAATCTGAACTTCAATCCATGAACTCAGCTCAAGCAGACAGCATTAGCAGTCAAATCCCCAACTGGGTATTTCTCATAACGAATTGGTGGAACCCAGATAGAGAAGGATCTTGCAGAAATCAAGCAGCAGCCCAAAGGTTTAAGATTGATTATCATGGACACAGATGAAATACAAAGAACATAGAAAGAAAGAGAGTTAACGACAATTCGAAAGAAGGAAGGAGAGAGAAAATTGGCGGGTAAGTGGAGGAGGAAATCGGAAAGGGCATAGACGAGATTGGGGAATTAGAAAGTGAAAGGGGTAAGAAGGAAAGAGAAGAAGAGAAAGGAAGCGTCGGAGGGATGAGATGGGAATTGCAGGTAGGGTTGCGAAACGAAGAGAAGGGGCATTTACGTCAAATCTTCAGATTTCTTTTTATTTTTTCATTTTGGATTTACACTATTGCCCCTTTTTTCTTATTGGGCTTGGATTGGCTGACCAGTGACCACATTGACTAATCAATCTCCTTTAAAAAAAAAGAAATTTTTAAAATTTCCTCCTCAATATATATGTTTTCTTTTTTGGGTATTTTTTTAAAGGTTCCCCAATGTCATTTTGCATTTATTTCACACATGTTTTTTTTAAAAAAAATTCATACATGATTTATCAAAGGGAGTTTTGAATTGAATGCAAACATGATACAAGTAAACTACAATTATTTACAAATTTTTTTTCTAAATCAGTTGGTTTTGAAAGATTTTAAATCTAATGTTCATTAGAAATAAAATATAAAATAAATAACATAGAATTTAATATCAGAGAATCAAGTTTAAGATCTCATGTTAATAAGAGTTTTAATAACTATGTTATACCTTTATCGTTGATTGTAAATTCAATATAGGAATTTTTAAGCATATTGTAAATTTGAGAAGTTAGGTTACAATAGAATAGAAGTTTTTTTTGGGGGGTATATTCCAAAAGTGGAGTTGTACACTATATATATATATATATATATATATATATATATATATATATATATATATATATATAGATAGATAGTAGAATGGCGGTTGCTTAGATGTAATGGGATATGTTATATGTGGCACATCAATCTCCCTTAACATGTAGATTTGATAAAGACCTATCTAACCCAATGATTGATTCAAATTTCTCCCAAAAAATTAGGGTCTTGGACAAGTTTTGAAAATTTGAACCAACTTGAGGTGAATTCATTAGAGTTAGGGTTAACCCACTTAGATTAGGTTGATTCATTTAAAATTTTTCTTATATAAAATTTGTGCGTGCTCAATTATATGTACTGATCTTTTGTGTTTCAATAATCATATGTTAACAATCAAACATAACTTCAAAAGAGAAAAACTTATACATTTGCAGCATCTTTTAACTTTAAGGGTGTGTTTGGTAGGGGGAAAATTATTTTTCTACAAAATCATTTTTCATGAAAAATATTTTCCTAAGAAAAATAATTTTTCACTTACATTTTCAGTTATTTGGTAAAATGGAAAACCATTTTCTTTCTACTTTATTTTTTGCTATTTGATAGAATGAACCCCCTGATTCTCACTTCATTTCTTTTTACCATCAACCCCTTCCTCTGTCTACTGCTCTGACTCGAACCAATCAACGAATTCTGTTTCTCTTCTCTCTTCAAAATCAAACCCAAAACATCAGTAAGAAATATACCTGGTAATAAACTTAGAAAAAGAGAGAGTCAACATTAATGAATTTCAATTTTTTCACTATTCACAATGACTATCTAGTTGACTTTGAGTGATATTAAACCCATATTAAAAAAAATGATGAACGGGAAGATGATTGGTATCTTAAATTGCGAAATTCTTCAAAAGGGCAATAGTAACAAGGTCAGATAGGGTAGTTCATCGGTCCAAACCCGGACCGGACCGGACCAAAGACCGAATAAGAGGGAAGTTACGGACCGTGGACCGGACCGAATAAGTCAAGAACCGGACCGGGACCGGACCGAAAAAAGTAGGACCGGACCGGACCGGATCGAATTGTAAAGCTAGCAAATTTTTACAATATGAACATCTTATATTTATTTCAATATGAACAATTTCTACATATTTTCACCATGAAAAACAAATCAAGATTCTTGAATGTTTGAAAAATTATAAGTTGCAAAAGAAAATTAAAATTTAGTAAGTAAAAAATTGGTTTTTAAATTTTTTTATTCGGTACTCGGTCCGGACCGGTGGACCGGACCGGACCGAAGACCGAATAAAAAAAAATTTGTGGACCGTGGACCGGACCGAATTCATTCGGTTTGGTCCGGTCCGGTCTAGGCCGGGCTTCGGTCCGATCCGGGTTTGGACCGAATAATGAATACCCCTAAGGTCAGAGAACTCAAGAAAAAAATGCAGAGATTGATTATGGAAGTCATCGATGAAGATGATGAATATGAAGAAGAGGGGAAGAAATCTAAAAGGTGGATCACCCAAGTTGGGGCAAGTGGCATCACCTCGTCACACCCTTTCATCCTTCAACCCAACCAAATTACATAATTCTTTTTTTTGGGGGGGGGGGTTATCCATCAGAGCAATGAAGACAGTACGGGATAAGTACAATATAGTGGGGATAGGAGGATGAAACTAAAACGAAATTACGTAATTGTTCAAATGAAGTAATAATAAGAATGGACATACAATAAAACAATGAAGCCTTGATCAGAACAACTAGTATTATATTCAATAGCAGATCTTGAGATTTTGCCAAGGTTGTTTGACTTTGAATTGCTTGGAATTTAATTCCTTTTTGTTTTTAGTTTTTGAATCTTTATTTTATCAGAATCGAGTTATTGTATCCCATAAAGGGGTAGAGCTTTTCATCACATATTTTCTCCATTTATAAGATTCGAACACGAGATCTTACTTAAGAAAAATAATTGCAAAACCAATAGAATCAACCTTTTTATTGGAATTTAGTTATTTCTCATTGACCTTTATGAGTATCGACTTTAGACATTTTAACATTTTTACAAAATTTACATTTGTTTTGGACCAGTGAGTGTTGAGGGGCCCTTGCTCTTAATCATCATGTCATTATGGCATTTACATGCTTAGTTGTTTAGTATGAAAGGAATTGGAAAGACATATTAAAAACGATTTGGCTGAGTATTTTGATAATTAGTTGAATTTTTTTAGATGATATGAGATATTAAGTGTTTGTCAATGATTATAAAAATCTTCCTATGAAACTTAGATGATTTTCGAGATAAAAATTAAGCAAACTTGTTAAAATAAATCCTCAAATTAACATCAAATATAAATAAAATAGAAAATAAAATAACCATCTTCATGACTTCACCTATTTAAAAATAATTATAACGATAGTAGGATTTAAAATATAACGGAAAAAGGAAGAGAATAACATGCATCCCAATGCAACGGGTCATGATGTGTGTCTTGCCGCAAAATACTCTTAAATGTCTTGTCTTAACTCAAATTAATGTGTTTTATGATTTAAAATCACCAAATTTTTAATAATTGCAACTTAGTATGAGTTGTAAAATTTAATATTCGTCTGCCACACCAACAAATAAAAATTGACACCTTAACCGGATTAACTCAATTCGTGAAAGCATATTGTATATTTTGTAAGCGTGAAAAATTATGTATGAAAGGATAACTTTACACAATTTATAAATTTTGACATCCTTTCACTATTCAATTATATTATTTTTTTTAATTTAATACAAAATAATATATATTTTAAATAAAAATAAGACACCTGTTAAGTGTCATTTTTGCCCCACGCAATCGGAGAGAACACAAATTACGCATTCTCATTTCTCAACCTTGTTAATCATAGTGGAGCAACCCAACAACGGATTTATGAGCCAATACAATAGTATTGGTAAAAAGCATTACGACGTACCAAATTCTAAATGAACATGTCATTCTGCACAGAAAGAGAGAGAGACGGCGGACCATGCTTTGTGTCTACTTCACTTTCGGCAGCCCTCCAGCCGACCTTTTGCCCAGTGGGCCCTTTCACCCTCACCCCCTCTGTTCTGTGAGTCTCTGACCCTTATTATGCTAATAACTACGTGCAGATCTGTCCTCACTATTTTTAAGTTACCCCCATCTTCCCTTAAAGCACACTTTCTCTCTCTTTCCCAACCCATTGAATCTCCCACGACTCAAAAGCTTGCCACTTTTCTCTGTTTATCTATTGAACTGAAGCTGTTTGATGATTTGCGTCTGAGAAACAAGTGTATTGCTTTCTGGGTTTTTGTTTTCGCCATTGCTCATGTAAGAGTTCGCAGAAAATATTAATCTATTCGTTTCATTTGTTTGTAAAATTTTGGTTCCTGTTGGCTTTCGCATTTGATATTGATGATGATGATGACGCATAGGTGTTGGTAGATGGTTTGTGTTAAAGTTTCTTTTTTTTTTTTACTTGGTTGGTTGCTGATCTTGCAAACTCTTGGTCTTCCTTCATTTAAAGTTTGGAATTTGATGGGTCAAATCCGGCTGTTGTTAGAGATTTTATTGGGTACAATTTAAGATTTACATTCTGGGTTTGCTTCTTGAGCTATCCTGTGCCATCTAATCATTTGGTCTTTTGTTAATATCTGTATCTTTGTATGTGTAATTTGAGTTACAGCTTAGTACCTCCTTCTGCAGCTTACCTGCATTATTACTTTTTGGGGATACTGTTTGATTATTCATCCCTCAGTGACACCAATAAAATGCACCTATCTCTGTTTTATCAAAGTAATTCTCGTTGACCTGCGAGTTAGATGAATAATTTGTTTGATGTTACTTCGTTCTTTGTTCATTACAGCACCTGCATCTTGATCCCTATTTTCAGCTTGTGAGGACTGGAGCTGGACCTGTTTCAGCTATCTATCCTGTTTTCTGTATATGATTGAGTAATTTGCTGTGACATGGGTCGAAGGGTTGTATCATCACTGGAATTCCCAAAACCCCGTCTGTCCTTTACGGCAGCTTTGGCATCAGCTCTTTTTGAATGGCTGCTCATCTTTATGCTGCTTGTTTATGGCCTTTTTGGATACGTAATCACAAAATTTGCACGTTATTGTGAATTACAAGTTCCTTGTCTGCTATGCTCGAGGATTGATCACATTCTTGGCAGTGAAAAGGTTGGATTTTACCGAGATATGATATGTAAAGATCACAAGCTGGAACTTTCATCCTTAGTTTTTTGCCATTTTCACGAGAAGCTGGTTGATGTTCGTGGTATGTGTGAAAGCTGCCTCTTCTCTTTTGCCACAAAAGATAAATCCAATGCTGAAACATACAGATTGCTGGTTGGTAAATTAGGGGCAGAAGATATTAGCGGTTTTGAAGAGGATTCATTGCTTGATGATCGTAAGCCTGCAAGCTCGAACATGAAGCATTGTTGTTGTTGCAATGAATTGTGGACCTCTAGACGCCATAGCCAAACGTTGCTTCAAACAAAGTCACTTGGGTTTGATGCTAATGGATATAACCTCCCTCTGATCCGTGAGTTTTCGGGGGAGAGGGATGACTTGAGAAAGGAGGTGAAGAACCAGCATCACTCAGCTAAAGCAGCTCAAGTTGAACGAACGATGGAAGATTCACCATTTCATTTTGCATACTCCAAGCTGAAAATTACCTCAGATTCTGACTCATTTGACAATGAGGACACAAGAGCATTGATTTCTAATGATCCTGTGAGGGATGTACTAGAGTCTACACCAGTGGAACCCTTCATTGCCATGTCTGATGATGACAAGCCAGATAATATGGATGTTCTATCAAGGGAACCTTCGCACACACAACAGGTGCAATCTGACGTCAGTCAGCCCCATGTTGGTCCTATGGAAGCATCTACTTCTGCTATTAGCCATGGACTGGAAGAGCTCAACTGGCAGGAAGTTGATCAGAGAATTAACCCATCTACATCAACAGGCAACACAAATGTCACTGCTATTGAATCATCAAATGCTGGAAACACCTCTGTTAATATCTCACAAAATGGATGTAAGTTGAAATTTTCATTCCTATTTTGCTCTTATTCCCAGCTCTCTGCATGATTTGGTTGTTTTGCATATTCAAGGAGATGAGTTGATGCTATGGGGGAAAAGAGAAAAAAATCTTAATAGCACTGTCATGCAGCATCTAGAATAAATATTCTTAGAGAATAATAGGTCTCTGATCTCAATGCAAATTTTGGCAGAAAAACGGCTAACTCAATCATACTTGAGCACAAATTCAGGATTATGATTTTCGTTGTCGCCATTTGCCTTCTTTGAAGAGCTGCATCTTTCCTTGAGGCAAAGCTCTTCACTGCTCACGTTGTAAGTTTTTGGAATAACAAATCCATTTCATATGATAGATCACATATAAAGGTCAAAAGAAAAAATAAAATAAAATAAAATAAATGTCTGGCACTAGCATCACAAGATCATGAGTTCATGAACAGAAATACATTTCTATGTCTGGATTCGAGGATTTGGATCCTCATAAAAATTCATTGTGTCACTTCTTATTATGATGCTCGGCTTTAAGAAACCAAATAATATAAAGAGAAAGTTGATGAAATTTTTACTAACTAGAAAAGGTACTCTGCAACATCACAGAATCGAGACTTAAAATTATTTCTGGCATGGAGATTATATCCTTGTCTGCTGTCTCTTCAATTGATCTTCTCAATGATACTTGCCTTTGGTCCTGAGTTTGTTTTGAACCATATTATCTATGTTTTTACCGCAGCAGACATCCAGGGAGCTGCACATATTCAGGAAACTGAAGTCATTCAAGTTCAAGAGACTAACAAAACTCAGGTGGTTGAAAGTTCAAAAGTTACAGCTAATCTGAATGGTCCAAAGACAAGGTCTGATCATAGTGACAGTGGTTTGCAGCTGCAAATACCAATCCTGGATCTTGTTGATGCTTACAAGCTAGCTGTTAGCAGCAGGGGGAGGCAATTATCTGGCAAGCTGGCAGAACAGCTGGCTGGAAAGGAATCACCTAGAATAAGTGGAGATTTGAAGCTGCTGCTATCACAATTATCTCGAGGATTTGAGTTGAATAATGACGTAATGAGCCCTAGGATCTCCAGAAATGTTGATGAGCTAAAAACCTATGATTCTTCTGCCTCTATTGGGATGAAATTGCTCCAAAAGAGACTTTCACTGGAAAGAAATGATTCTAGGTCCTCCCTTGATAGAAATGAGTCTGGGTTTGAGTCTTTGGACTTCAGTGCTGTCAGTGAAATTGAAGGAGAAAGTGAGCTAGATCAGTTGAAGCGGCAGCTCGAGCATGATAGGAAGTTTGTGAGTGCTTTATTAAAGGAGTTGGAGGAAGAAAGGAATGCATCTGCTATCGCCACAAATGAAGCAATGGCAATGATCACAAGGCTGCAGGAAGAGAAAGCTGCCCTACAGATGGAAGCCTCTCAGGGGCTGAGGATAATGGAAGAGCAAGCTGAGTATGATATGGAAGCACTAGATAAGTTAAACGAACTTCTCAGTGAGAAGGACAAAGAGATAGAAGATCTAGAAGCAGCGCTTGAGTATTACCGGAAAAAGTATCCAAATGAATCATTCTCCGGGAACGGAGAGGAGTCTGCTTCAGATGGCGGCCAGAGTGAGAAACTTGCAATAAGTCTGCATCACTCTGTCAGAGAGAGCTACGGTCATGGTGTAGATTCAGATGCGATAGCAGCAGACAGTGAGCATGGTTCAAAGCATTCGCTGTTGGAAATTGAAGATGAAAAGGAATATATATCACGGTGTCTAAATAATTTGGAGAAGAAGCTTAGCCTTCTCTCAGGCAACATAGAACACAGGCCCTTGAGCAAGAGGGGCCACTTAGAAGAGCAGGGGAAGGATTCATCTAATTCAACGTTGCATGAAGAGGATCCTCAGATTAAGAGTGAATTGGCTGGCAGTAATGCACTATCACAGAAGGATGCCTTTGTATCTAAAGGAAGCCTCCATGATGGAGCTGATGTAGTAGCTCTTGGGTATGAATTATGCAATCTAAATGAGAGATTACAAGCGATTGAAGCTGACCAAAGCTTTCTTGAGCGCGCCATTAACACACTTAAGATCGGAGAAGAAGGTCTTGTACAGGAGATTGCTTCTCATCTCCGGGAATTACGGAATATTGGGATTAGAAGAGTTCAAGTTCTGCCTGAAGATTGATCTCACTTCAACAGAAAGGTAAGTCTTTGATTGATTCTCTTTCTGACTGGCTGGGTTATTTACAAGCATAATTTCTTTGAAACTGTTTCCATCTGTCTCAATACCCAGAACGGCAGCAGATATGCACCCTTGCATGATGGCATGCCACTTAGGATTCATCTTGCATGCTAAACACCTATGCAGCTAGGCCATTATTGCTTACATTTTCCCATATATATTGGAGTTGACTAGATGTCTTGGAAAATATTGTCATATGAATAAAAGTCCATCACAAGTCCACGGAACCAGTGAAATTGTTGCTCTAATATCTGTGGATTCAAGTGACAATGTAATATCGTGATATGCTGTGTGTTGTAGATGATAATATTGCAGAATGGTGATTGAAACAGGGACCAGGAAAGCGTGTGCATGTTTGTATAAATTTTGATGGGGATATTTTCTAAGTAGAATATACCAAGTCACATCCACCCTTCACAAAACAAAGGATAAGGAAAACTGAATCTCAGATCCTTGCTGAAATAAAGAGTAAAGACTGGTTTATCTGCCCTAGGAACAGTAAAGTATACGAGCTACAATCTTTTACATTGCCTTTTGGTAAATCAGAATTACAGTTGCTCTGACATATGTTTAGTCCTCCACATTCGTTGACTTAGTAACTTCATCATCCTCTGATGAAGTTTTTGTCGGTTAACAGTATTAAGATAAACAGTATTGTTTGTGGCCTCACTTTTCTTTTCTTTTTTTTTCTTCAGTTAGTTGCCTTCATTTTCTTGACCTTCTGAGCAGTTGAAGGCATTACATTTCAAAAATGATGATGAGGGCCGCTTGCCATGCCCCTGGAAGCTATGGACATATGTTAGCGGACAGTAAAGCTTTTGTTTTCACCACTGAATATTTGTTATAGTTTGTAGATAAGGGCTCAGAGAGGATAGTAGGTTACTACCTTTCCTCTCTTTGATCAACTCTATCCTTTCCCTTATTCAACTCAAAGATATACGTCTTTCCGCTCATAGGTTCATTCTTCCAGGGGGTTGTATTCTGTCCTTTACCCTCTCGGGAGACAGAATTATACTGTAGATAAAAGAATAATTACATTCCTAGTCCTGGAAAGGACTTGTGTGTGTTTTATTTGATGATAAGATATTCCCTTGCGTTCCAGCCATACTCAAATGCTTTAGATTCTTCCTGCCTTTATTTATTCGTTCTGAATCATAGTTGTATCTCTCATCTTAAAGTTTTGCACAGGAGGGACATGTCAATACCCCAGATTAAAGCAATGCGTTATGTGAAGAACGTCTGAAACATATGAGAGCAACGCAGCCCCAAGTTGGCGATACCTTCGGCTGGCCTTTTACCTCTTAGTCTGATGAATTCCACTAATTTTGCTGTGTTTATTAATTTACTTTCCATGTACCCACTTCTTTTCTCAATTCTTTCTGCCTTCTAGTCAAGCGTACTAGTAATTAGAATTGGAAGAGGGGTTGAACGGCGGATTGCGTTATCTGATTCTTCTGAGTGTAGTGTAAACTGTAAAGAAGCAGACTACACAAAGGTTGACTACTTGCCAACCTGCCCTGTATATTCTGTCAAAATATTACTGTAGAGAGATTGAATCTTGAAAGTGTATATACCCTTTTGTCCAATTTGCTATTTCACCTATTGGTAGGGGTAAGATTATGCACGTAGAGGTTGGGGGTAGTGAAATAAAAATGCTCAACTATACTTAGTTTCTTAGTTTTCATACATTGAGATATGATTTTTAATAGGTGTAAGATTATATCCTAATGGAGTCTTCATTATTGAACAAAAACTTTTGTAGGGAAAATAAGTACTATTTTTCAAGTGATGTTAAAGTCTATGTCCTTTAATATACATACTTCTATTAGCATATCGTGTAATCTATAAAAAAACAAAAGATTATTATGAGCAAGATATACCATTTGATCTGATATTGGAGTAGTATTATCCTTTTTCATCCTATATATTCTATAGAATGTGGTTGGTATCTTGTGTAATAAATATGCTTTCAGTGGTTCTCCCATCCCTATCTTCTTTAATTCTTTTCTTCAGGTCACGTCTGCTTTTAACTCCAACCTCCAATCTGTACAGATCAATTGGCATCAAAACCATCAAAGCATCATTCTTTCAATTTTCTATTAATTAAGAAACCTAACAAGATCCAGCTGCAAAATCGCCATCAAGTGCAAAAGAGTCATGGACCCATATGGGGCTTCTGGCCCCTCTCATTAAAAAGTATCCGTTAGCACATCCTCGTTTGAACGTTGAGCACGCCACCGTTCTGCTCCCACCAATTAAAAATTTCAAAATCACAATAAAGTAGTTTCTAGAGCATGCAAGACAGTGACCCTTCTTCTGCTTTCGTTAAGGAATCCACTTCTTCCAGAACACAAGCTTGTCCCTTTCTATAAAACCCCCGTCTCACCTTCTTTCTCTCTCATCCGTGCCTTCAATTGCCATTAAATCTCTCTCTCTCTCTCTCTCTCTCTCAAAAGACAGAGGATGGCGCTGGTGCTGGTGATATCTCTGCCGTTCATCTTGTTCTGCATACTACTTGGAATCGGGTGTTACTTCTTGGGAAGGAAAAGAGGGAGAGAAGAAGCCCAAACTATGGTATTTGGAGCCCCAGCTCCGCCACCTGGATCTGTCGGATCTTCCCCTTCTCCTCATCCTTTCACCAAGGCCGCTGGTACCCATGTCTGAAAACAGAGTATTTTTTCCCTCAGCTTATGATATTATATATAAAGTTCATTAAAGCCCGCAAAAAGAACCCAGAGAAGTGGGATTTGGGTGATCTGGAAGTCTATTCATTTGTAGTTAATTTGATTTGTTGTTGTAAATTGAAGAAATAATACAGGATTGTGTTTGTAATTGATTGTGAAGTTTCTTGGGTAATTGCTCAAGTTTCGGCTTTTCAATTGTTGCAAGGGGGTTGGTCTATGGTGTTGGATGCCACACTGCATTTCATTCAGGAATTCTATCTGAAGCTCAAGTTGATTTTGGATTAGAGTGTGATTGCATTGGTTGGTATTTCTACGGGTCCTCTGTGGGTCCTCTGTGGGCTTCAGTGCAGCTTGTTTTGATTGTTCCTGATAACTTGTACGACTAGACAGACCACTTTTGCTGAGCAATTACATATTACATGAAACTTATTGAATTGTTATCATATATTATTTCATGTCTATGTAGACTATGTAATTGTAACCCAGTATTTTGGAAATGATTATTTTAACCCTTTACCTTGAAAAATTGTTTAAGATATGACTTATTTTTAACCAAAAATTTGGGGACAAAGTGGGTTAAATAAATAATTCTTAAAGTGAGCAGGGTTCAATAATAATTGAAAAAATAATGGTTACAAATAAAGCATATTTAAATTTAAATGGTAATAATTCAAAATTTACTCATTTGTTGAAAAAACTTTGTAGCAATGTGTCAATAATCCTTAAGTTTTAAAATTCTCAAGCTTAAAAAATTAAACGGGATGAACTAAGCAGATGTCATTGAATTGGAAGAAGCAAAGGAAACCTCAATGCCAGTTTCAATCACACCCAGCGAAATTTCACAGACAAAAAACCTAACTTGAAATCCCATTATAAAATAAGCGGCCAACATATTATCTTCTTAAGTTGGGTTTTAAAAAAAAAAAAAACCCAAGAAATGCGGTGAGCGTGGATCGAACACGCGACCTTCAGATCTTCAGTCTGACGCTCTCCCAACTGAGCTATCCCCGCCTGTTGTCAGTAACCTTGTAACATGTCAATTTCAATAGAAATCTGTCCTTTCTTGGTTTGTTTTTTCCCTCTCTTTAATCAATGCCTCTGTTGCATTTCAATTACAATATTTCACAAAAGTTTGGGACGTAGTCGCTCTTTTAAATCGGAGTCAGAAAACTATGAAATTGTGCTTTCTGTATAATTTGTGAAGATTTCTTATGTATATAACTTGTAAATTATGCATATTTCAAAAAATTTGTGTGTGAAGTAAAAAAAATGAACAATTTTTAAATTATTATTGTAAGATGTCAGTTTGCTAATTATTTTTAATCTTAAATATATGATTTTATGCAAATGGATGTCAAAACGGAGCACAAAATAATATATATTTTTACTTTGAATATGTGATTATACATGACATATGTAAGTATGTAACAATTGACTAGTTGTGTGTGTTTCATTTATATGTAATTTTTTCAATGTATAAAATTTTATAGTGATGTATGTAAAATTTGTAATTTGGTATGTAAAAATTCATTCATGTAACTTGTTTACTTCATTAAAGAGCTGTGATGTATTTGAATTTTTATATTTTCTCTTCATTTCACAAATTGTATATTAGCTTCGAAATTTATGGTTTTATTGATTTAGACATAACATCAAACAAATTTTAAAACTTGCAATTTTTCCCTAAGAGTTTTTAAACAGTAGAAGAAAATGTTTTAAAATTCAAAGAAAATTGAAACATTTTATTGACACTTAAAAATGTTTAAATCGAGGGAATTTTTTTTTTGGGCTCACCAATCAAGGAAAAATTTAAAATAATTTATGAGATACATCCTTTTGCGCCATGGCAGGCAATTGAGCGAGCGACGCATATAGAGGGAGCGAAACAGAGAGAGAGATGATTAGCAGCCACAAATGCCCTACAAATTGGCAGCAACGTTTGATCTACGAGCGTGCGAAAACAAAGCGAATTTGTAGGACTAATTACGGAATGTCACTTCCACAATCCAAACCCACATTGGCGAAGAGAGAGAAAATCTGTTTAGCTCCGTGCCCAACTCCAAATCGAACAAAAAAGAAGAAGAAATGTATAGGTGTTCATCAATGATGGGAAAAGTTTATACTTTGTACCCATGTTGAAAAATTTGTAAATGTTTGAGTTTTTCTTACACAAAAAAGCTGCATTATTTGTAATTTGATGTTCCAATCTCATTGCGGAATTCAAGGGTATGATCGTCAGTATGGCATGATACTGGAGTTTTAAAGATGATGGTCGAGGTTAACGTTGAGGATGTGAATTTTGATGCCTGCGACATTGCCCTGGATTACTGTTATAGCTAAGTTCCCGGGGCTTACTGAGAAACAACGGGGACACTGAATCCTGATAATGGTAGATTATTTGGGTTTATGTTTATATCATTTGAAATGAAATTTTTATTTTGGTCTACATTGAAGCTCAATATAATGTGAAGTTATGTTCTTCGATTTTTGATCATGGATCATTTGATATGGTGACCTTACCTGAATGGTGAATTGGGGTGCTGCTTGATTTTGTATGGAAAACATCATCTTCTGTATTTTGTAATTGACTCTGGGGAGGATTCTAAGTGTTCGATAAAATGTGGCAATCAGTATGCCCTCGCCTTAAGGTTCTAGATTTCAGATTTTGTGCATGCTGTAACTGATTAACCCTTTCGTATTAATGCCACACTCAAGTCTGAGTTACACATCTAATATCACCCCATATCTCCTCAAAAATTTTGTTGAGATATAGATTCAACAAAGTCGGGATGAAGGAATGTCGTTTCGTTAAATCCTCTGTAATTTTGGCGGCAATGATTAACCCTGTGAAATGAATTCTATTTGCTGCAGGGGACTCCGGTCAACATTATAGTAGGCTCCCATGTCTGGGTTGAAGACCCAGATGTAGCTTGGCTTGATGGAATAGTGATAAAGATAACTAAAGATGCAGCGGAAATTGAGACCTCAAAACGGAATAAGGTACAGTGACTATTCATGAATGATTGTCTTGGTCTGCTTGTGCATTGCAATTCAACTCCTTGACAATTGAACTCCAACTGCCTTTGATGTTATCCCGAGTTCAGCTTTTTACTTTGTTAGCGAGGATCAGATTTCACAATGAATTGGTCATTATATTTTGTTGCGAAATCTTTCTGTTTCTATTCCTCTTGACTTGTTGTTACTCTAATGTATCCTGGATGCTGTACAGGTTACTGCAAAATTGTCAAAAATACATCCTAAAGATACGGAAGCTCCCCCAGGCGGGGTTGATGACATGACCAAGCTACCTTATTTGCATGAACCAGGCGTTTTGCAGAACCTGAGAACGAGATACGAGCTCAACGAAATCTATGTAAGTACTGCTTTATCCTGAAAGTAGTCTTCCTACCTCCTCATTTGGGGGGGGGGTTCTTGGTGAAACAAATAGAGGCAGGAAGATGGTAAAATACTTGAGAATCAGAAAAGCAAAGATGTGAATCATGTGAAGATTGCAGAAGAAGAAAGAAGCCACTATCATTTATATTTCAGGATCTTAAAATGAAATTGATGTGAAGATGTTTGCTGACATGACAGACGTATACTGGGAACATACTCATTGCTATCAACCCATTTCAAAGACTGCCTCATCTTTATGATGCTCACATGATGCAACAATACAAGGGAGCACCTTTCGGAGAGCTAAGCCCTCATGTTTTTGCTGTTGCTGATGCAGCATATAGGTAAATTCACCCCCCTCCCCTGGTGGGCTCAGAGCTGTTTTTCTTGCAAATATCTGATGCGGATAGGGTCTTTGGAAAACAGGGCAATGATAAATGAGGGGAAAAGCAACTCGATTCTAGTTAGTGGTGAAAGTGGGGCTGGTAAAACTGAAACCACTAAGATGCTTATGCGCTACCTTGCCTGTTTAGGAGGCCGTTCGTCCACTGAGGGACGCACAGTTGAACAACAAGTTCTAGAAGTATGGTCAGACTTTAAAACACAGATATAATTTCAACTATCTTAGTCCAATCTAACTTATTTCGCTGATGAATTGCAATGCAGTCGAATCCAGTTCTTGAAGCATTTGGAAATGCCAAAACAGTGAGAAACAATAATTCCAGGTCAAGCATTGGTTTTGATCATCAATAGTGATATGCACATAAGAATAGTTTTGCACTATTAATATTAAAGTATCAGTTCCGAGATCTCAGGCTCAGTGGTGTGACATTGTTGCTCTAAACTTGTTGCTGCTGCAGCCGCTTTGGTAAATTTGTTGAGATACAGTTTGACAAGCGTGGAAGAATATCAGGGGCAGCCATCAGAACATACCTTTTGGAAAGATCTCGTGTTTGTCAAATCAATAATCCTGAGCGTAATTACCATTGCTTTTATATGCTTTGTTCGGCTCCACAGGAGGTATGATACTTTCAGTTGCTATTTGCTGCAAAAGTGTATGTTTTGTTTCACGTTTTAATGTTGTTAATGGATTGAATTTCTAAGTGCTTTGTGGCCTCTAGGAGATTGAGAAGTACAAATTAGGAAATCCAAAAAAATTTCATTACCTTAATCAATCGAAGTGCTATGAATTGGTTGGTGTGAACGATGCACATGAGTATCTCGCCACTAGAAGAGCTATGGATGTTGTTGGAATCAGTGAAAATGACCAGGTATGTTTTTAGAACTACTTCATGTTTTAGGTTGCGAATTCTCTCGTACATAGTCACTTTCTTATCTGCAGGAGGCAATATTTAGAGTTGTTGCTGCAATTCTTCACCTGGGAAATATTGAGTTTGCTAAAGGACAGGAGATAGATTCATCAGTTCTAAAAAATGAGCAGTCAAAATTTCATCTTAAAACAGTCGCAGAACTTCTCATGTATGAACTGTCTCTGCACACCAAAAATTTAGGACTGTTTTTTTGAGCTCAACAATAGCAATTACCATTTATTTGATGATTCTGTCAGGTGTGACCATCAAGCCTTGGAAGATGCACTACTAAAACGTGTCATGATTACACCAGAAGAAATCATAAAAAGAAGCCTTGATCCTCTTAATGCGACGGTCAGCAGAGACGGTTTAGCTAAGACTATATACTCTAGGCTATTTGACTGGTAAGAAGCCAGCATTAGAGATAACACTTTTCATTTGGGATGATAATTTATTTTCAAGATCCTATTTTGAAGTTTCACTAAGGGGAAGCATGCATCCCTTGTGCAGGTTGGTTGACAAAATTAACATATCAATTGGTCAGGATCGGAACTCGACTTCCCTGATTGGCGTCCTTGATATTTACGGTTTTGAAAGTTTTAAGCATAACAGGTAAAGTGTACGAAATAAACGAAGAATTGGATTGTGTAA
The DNA here is from genome assembly GCA_017589665.1 of Selenicereus undatus. Lineage (NCBI taxonomy): Eukaryota > Viridiplantae > Streptophyta > Magnoliopsida > Caryophyllales > Cactaceae > Selenicereus > Selenicereus undatus. Next base: position 10,690,358 of record JACYFF010031955.1, on the reverse strand, counting down.
TGTAGCTCATATACAGTGTTTGGTGGGTAAAGAAAGTTGAATCCATCGGAGAAAGCCTTTCTTCTTGGTGCTTACTCATGTTTTGTTTACTGATATCCCAGGCTATATGTGTGAATCATAATGTTCTGGCTTCTGATGAGAATGGCTGAGATACTTAGGACAATTTTGAAAGATCTTCAATTAGGCTGGTTAAGCAGAATAAGAATCATTTATTGTGTCTGGATTGTGTTTCTAGATGTGAGGAGTGGGGTAGGTTTTGGTACTATCTTGTTTTAGACATCTCAGTCTGTCAAAAGTGGCTGGGGGGTGGGGAGATTTGTGGTCTGATCTTTTTGGGATCCTTGTGCTCCTTTTGAGCGGGATTCTTGGGGTAAAATCCTCTTTTGCTAGCTCTTGGAAGTTCATTACCCCAAGAATCATCCATTGCTTAGTCTGTGGCCAAGTATAAGTCAGGGAATGCAGACAAAATTTGTTTGTGACAATTATTATCTACATAGTGATGTAACTTATGTACAAAGTGCAGAAGGGTCTATGGAAGAACTTGATTCTTGCTCTGGTTGGGTAGTAACGTTGAAGAGACATCGTTGTATTTCTATAAAGATGATTCTCTTCGGAAAAGAATGATTTTTTTGCATGAGTATCTCATTTTGAAAATGGAGGATTTCTGATTTTCTTTAGTTGTATCCTTGTTCTACTTGTACTTGAAAAGAGAAGGAACAAAGTATTTATTTTTGGCATCAAATTGTGCAGCTTTGAGCAGTTTTGCATTAACTTCACTAATGAAAAGTTACAGCAACATTTCAACCAGGTGAACTCTTTTAGGTTCATCACCGAACGTTTTAACTCATGTTATTGTTGTAAATCTTATTTAGTCTTACTGATGCTTGCAGCATGTCTTCAAAATGGAACAAGAGGAGTACACAAAAGAGAAGATTGAGTGGAGCTATATTGAGTTCATTGACAACCAGGATGTTCTTGATCTGATAGAAAAGGTTCCAGTTGTTTTACAGTTATCCTTCAAATTGTGTATACCCAAATTTATCAGGATTGATGGCATAAAGGTCTGAAAAAACTTAGGAAGATGAAGTATAATGCTGGCAAATATCTTCTTGTATCTGAAACTAAAAAGGACACAATTAATTGGGATTTTGGGAATATAGATAAGTGAAAGACATAGTATTTCCACTCAGGATAGTTATCAGAAGTGGGGCACATAAATTGATCATGAATGATAACCATGATATGAATGCGGATTTGATTATATAGAAATAATGCAAAACGCCTCTGTAAATTGTTTTGTCTGCAAGTACGAAGAAGTCACCCTTTCAAATCTAAGGGTGAAATGGTGATCGCCTCCGGCAATTCAGTTGTAGAGGTCTTATGTTGGAGTCCAGGGTGTTGATTTGGCCAGCATTGCATCACAATTGGTTTGAAATCTCTTACTGTTTTGACAAACTTTCTGGCTACTACATGATAATACAAATAATAATACCGCTTCATTCCTTGCCAAAAGAAAAAAGTAGGTACAAAGTGTCAAGGCATACCCTTAGCTGGAAGGTTATAACCAATTTTCCCTGAGTTTCCTACATCAGCGAAATGTCTAAGACTGCTCAGTGCCATATATGCCCCTGAGTTTGCCCCCCTGAATTCCGCAATCCTAAGTGACCTTAGGTTTCTTCAGCAGAAGCGAGAAAAAGAAATTGAATTTGTGTTCCTTTTTATCCACTAATTAGAGAATGGAGTGACTAACTTCTAAAAAGAGTCTATCAAAGTCTCACATTAGGAAGTTTTAGTGCATGACACATGTTCTATTGCATATAGTTTGAACTTTTAACTTCTGAATACGACAAGTAGGAAGAGGTTTATAGAACTTGTTTTCAAAATTAGATGAAAAGCATATAGAACTTGTTTTCAAAATTCGATGAAAAGCACAATTTTTATGGTTTGGGAAATTATCTGCTATATATCCGGTTTTGTCTAGTAGGAGCTGGTTAAGCGTGAATATTGTTCACATCTTTAGTTGATGATATAGAACGTAAGGACGATGGTACAATATGTGCAACATCGGTAATGTGTAGAACTAATGCACTTTCAGAGGAAGGAACCATAGTGGCTCTTCGTATTTCTAATGAGACCCACTTATAGGACTTTCACCTTGGAAGGAATGTGTTCGTTCTTATGATTCTTTTGGTCTAGTTTTCACATGACTAGCCTTTGTTGACTGTTTTTATATTTTGCTCCCCTCTCTAGATATGTTTGTTATGTTTTGGGTTGGCTCCTTTAGCCTCTGTTCTGCTTGTTTGCAATGAAGGTCTTCCTTCCTCAGAAGTCATCTTCATGCCCCCCTAAACCCTTGCCACCAAAAAAAAATAAAAAAAATCAATGCCTCCCCGTGACTGAAGAGAATATGCAAGTCATGTGCAAAAAAACAGCAATTTGCTTTTGATGTATCAACTCCAAGAAAAACATTGGCGGCCATTTCCATTTGTATCTAGATTGGAGATTTATGGTTGATCCTTGATCCTAGTTGCTCTGTACTAACCCATAAGTTACCGGACTCATGTCTTTGTATTTTGTATGCAGAAACCTGGAGGGATCATTGCTCTTCTGGATGAGGCTTGGTAAGTAATACCATAAAGGATTTTTCAGGCACGCAGTGGACATTGTCGCATAGATTATTTTGCCCCTGATATTGTCATGCATTGTTTATTTATATCCTAATGGGAATCTTTGAAACGCTTATGTACTTGCTTGATGTTGTCTTAACTTCAGTATGTTCCCCAAGTCAACACCTGAGACATTTACCTCAAAGCTTTATCAGACACACAAAAATCACAAGCGCCTTCTGAAGGCAAAATTGTCGCGCACTGATTTTATAATATCTCACTATGCTGGCGAGGTATACTCTCATTGATAATAAGCTTGTTTATCTTCTCATGGTGTAAAGCTACTCATTGTACTCACTGCAACTTCATCCAGGTCCAATACCAGTCAGACCAATTTCTGGACAAAAACAAGGACTATGTCATTCCTGAACATCAAGACCTGTTGACTGATTCCAATTGTCCATTTGTGGCCAGTCTTTTCCCTCCATTAATGGAAGAGACACCTACTAAATCAAACAAATCTTCCAAGTTTTCTTCAATTGGTTCTCGTTTTAAGGTAGTTCATCAACAAATAGTTGCTTCCTAAAAACTGCATCTGTTCTGTGGAGTACACTTGACAGGTTATTTTTCTGTGATTTTTTGGTGCAGCTACAACTACAACAGCTGATGGAGACACTAAATTCGACAGAACCTCACTATATACGCTGTGTAAAGCCAAATAATCTTCTAAAACCTGCCATTTTTGAGAACGCGAACATCTTGCAACAATTGCGTTGTGGTGTGAGTGAAGTTTAACCCATGTATTTTACAGCTAAAGATAGTGTAGCACGTCACATTCCTTCAGTGACTGTATTTGTTTATGCATTTATTTTGTGACATATACACCTGATCAATGTTTTGTTCAGGGTGTTTTGGAGGCAATTAGAATTAGTTGTGCTGGATATCCTACTCGCCGTCCTTTCTTTGAGTTTATAAATAGATTTGGAATCCTTGCTCCGGAGGTTCTAGCAGGGAGGTATGTCCTGTGCTTTTACCTCAACATGTACTGCTTAAAGACAAAGATCCGCTTGTTTGCGTTCCTTGTTGTTTGATTTTTTTATTTTTTTTTGAGTGTACCCCTCTGGTTTGCACCCTATCTCTTTTCTTCTATCTTGGTTGATCATTATTCTATTTCTTGATAGCTACGATGAGAAAGTTGCCTGTCAAAAGATCTTGGAAAAGAAAGGCCTCAAAGGGTATCAGGTAATCTTCATTTCTTATTCTGATAGCAAAACATGGCTAGAGTTTTGAGGACTTTGTTTTAGGATACAATTTTGAATAAGGTAGCTGATTATTTACAACATCTGCATTAATATTTGTTGTTAGATTTGCAATCGGTTTATGCTCAAATGTTGGTCTTACAGATAGGCCAAACCAAGGTTTTCCTGAGAGCTGGTCAGATGGCTGAACTAGACGCCCGGAGAACGGAGGTGCTCAGTGGTGCTGCGAAAATTATTCAGCGTCGTGTGCGAACTCATTATGCTCGCAAATGCTTTATTGCATTACGTGAAGCAGCAATATGTGTACAAGCTTTATTGAGAAGTAAGATTTCTCAAACAAGTCTCTTGATCAGTATGTCATTATCATTGTCCTGTGAATACTGAATTGAGTAAACACTCCTTGTCTGCATATGTATTTCATTTATGGCTTTAGAAAGCTTGGCCTGCAAACTGTTTGAGAGAATCAGAAGGGATTCAGCAGCTGTAAGAATTCAGAAGTACGCACGTAAATGCCGAGCACGCCAGAAGTATAGCAAACTTCGTGTCTCGGTGGTAGCCATACAAACAAGTTTACGGTCAATGGCTGCTCGTAAAGAATACAGGTTTAGAAGGACAACTAAAGCTGCAATTACTATTCAGGTACATTATTCTGAGTTCTGACTCTTTCTTTTCTGGATTGGGTTTCTTTTCATCATTTAGCTCACCTCTGGAGGTTATACTTCTAACACCAGCATTCCATTTTGGCCAGAGCCGATGGCGTTGCCATATGGCTTCATCATATTATAAAAAGCTTAAAAAAGGATCCATAGTCACACAGTGCAGATGGAGGGGAAGGATAGCCAGGAGAGAACTCAGGAAGCTCAAGATGGTTAGTTCTGCTTGTCATTGTTGTTCGTTCCACATTTCCTTCTTATTACCAGCGAGAAATATTCCTTGGATTTGTCTAGAAGTTTATGTGTCCATGCGTATATCAAAAAGTATGAAGGGTGGGATTGAGTTATTTCCAGGGATTCTTCTATGTTTTCGGTGTAAATTAGTGTCCAAGTTTAACATTGCGTCAAGATTTTATTTTGCAAGAGTATCCATTTGGGAAGGGAGTAGGGTAGGAAGGTAAGAGTTTACAAGAGTATACATGAGTGGAGTTAACGAGTCAATACGAGTACGTAAGCTACATTTTTGGGAACCTAATGATCTGCCCTGTTTTGGGAGCCCAAAATGGGGTGTTAGTGAAACGGAGATAAGGAGTGGTAAGGTTTGCTCTTCATTACGCTTCCTTGGTTCCCCATGAATGACTCCAAAACCAGGGTAAGGGAATGGTTATCCTTATCAACTCCCCTTTAAGTTGGCTTTAACCCTTCTTATTCCCTTCCTAAACAGGTTCTAAGGTAAAAGCAAAAATGAAAACAAGAGAATAGAAGGCCTGGGTTTTCTGTCTCAAATGTGATAGCCATTTGTTTTTCTATGTTTCTGTCGAAACATTAGATGTCATGTACCAGTTGATAGACATATGTTGAATCTCAGTGAAAAGAACTATCTTCCAGTGAAGTCATAATTTCCTGTCCGCATAGTTCCTTTTGCCAACATTGATCATCTATACCCATCTGCATTCCGTAGGCTGCTAGAGAAACAGGGGCCCTGAAAGAAGCAAAAGACAAACTTGAAAAGCACGTTGAGGACCTCACATTACGGTTACAGCTGGAAAAGCGCTTACGGGTAATACACATTTGACAGAGGATTATTAATATATTATAGTTGTAATTTAGATAGTTGATTATCGTGAAAGTCTTGTAATGTTTATCTTGTCTAATTATACGTGGTACTGTTTCTAGCAAATATGGCTCTAAATTCATATCCATCAATAGCTTCAAGTATCTGCTTCATTGATTTGGTTTGCTGAACAGACTGATTTAGAGGAAGCAAAAGCACAGGAAATAGCCAGACTGCAAAGTTCTTTGCAAACTATGAAGGATAAGATAGAGGAAACAAATGCTTTGCTTGAGAAGGAACGGGAAGCTGCCAAGAAGGCCATTGAAGAAGCACCTCCTGTTGTCAAAGAAACTCAAGTAATTGTTGAAGATACAGAGAAAATAAATTCTTTGAAAGCAGAAGTGGAAAGCTGGAAGGTTCATTATTTGACTAACTTTGCCTCCTCTCTTTATTTTTTCAATGTATTTAGATTGGCTGGTCTGTCTATTTTTCTGTTATGAGCCACTAAAATACTTACAATAGACTTGTCTTTTTAGATTATATGTTTCAAGTGGCTATGTCTGCTTTTTTGCTGATCCTTTTTGTAATAGAGATGTATAGCATATGATTTGAGTCGTTGGGCTCTTATTCTTCAGATGCAAGCCCATTGGCTGAACTATTTATCAGGCTTAGGAATCAGGTTTGCGGAAATCAATCTGGACACAAGATAGACATAGGAAAGTGGCATTTGCAAAGAGTTAAAGCTTCTGCTAAGTGTCTTTGAGTGCTGTTGGCTCTGGGGCTTGTTGTACACGCAACTGCTTTGTCTTTGCATCAGGGCTTAGGAATAGGAGAAGATGGTGTGCAGATTGCTGTATCCATTGATCATCTGATTTCTGATGGCTTAAGATGGTCATATCACATACTGCAAACATATATGTGCATGAACGTATTGACTATTGTGGCCTATAAGACACTTGTCTGACCACTTGGACTTGTGTATTCTTCAACTTTTCTGCCCTAAATAGGAAGAAGATAGCAACAGAATGTGTTCCTTCTTAGCGACTTGTATGTGAAACATGATTTGACGTTTGAGGATACAAGGAGAAAATAAAATCGGTATCATTGTTTGGTGGATGTTTCTCTTAGGCTGCTATGGGCATGTTCTGAGGAGCAAAATTCTCCTGTTCCCAGGATAGAATGATTACATGGCTGAAGGGTGATGGAGTTTGATGGAAGGTTGCAATTGGGATGGAGCCCATGGCTTAGTTTGACTCATTGTGATATAATTACAAGTCAGAGACAGTAAGGTTTGATAAACTGACAGTTCTTTCTTGATTCTATGGATGCAATGCAAAGCCACTTTATGCCCAGCTTTCTAACTAGCAAGGTGATTATCCCTTTACAACTAGTTCTTGAAGGCAGTATGTACTACCTGAATACAGAAGATTGAGGCACGTACCTGATGCCCTTAGAGTGCAGAAATTTGAACTTGAATGGGTGACTCTAGGATGCATCATACGTACAATTGCCTCTTGTCGGGAGTCTAGTCAAGAGGAGTGGCATGTCTTCTCAATGCAGTTTCTGAGGAGATCTAGGCCCTTAGGTATGCTTCTAGGTGAATGTAACTTTCAAGTCTGTCTGCATATTTAGAGTTCAGGGAGTGGTGGTTCACTTGGATGCAATGTCCTCCTGTCCTCTTTATGATGATTTTCTGGGAGGACTTTGCTGCACTTGCATTGTTGCGTTTCCCATGGCTGCTGGAGGAAGATTTCCATGGTGAACAGACCTTAGATGGTAAATTATGGGCCTTGAGGCTGACTAGTCCATTTACATCATTTAAGAATTGGCTTTTTGGGATTCTCTTCTTACTGATGCTTGGTTCATCAGGTCTCCATAATGCATCATTATTCATTGCAACCTCTGGGCTCTACTGTTCCATTTTACGTATGAGATCTAATTGCTTCCTGTCTTCAGCCTAAGTAAACCTACCTTAATATGCTCAAGTAACTTTTTCGTCTGACTTATGCTTCCTGTTTTCCCTTGTCCGATGCTAGAGTCTGTCTAGCTGAATCCTCTGGAGATTTTTGTTGTTTATCATTAGACAGTTAGCAACAATAAGCCAAATTTTACCTTGGTGTTCTCACATAAGTCGCAAAGTCACAAGATTCAAGGCCTACGACTGAGATTCTTTTCAGGTGAAATACAGAGAACTTGGGAGGGAAGAAGCAACAGGCATTGTTATGGCCTTATGGTTTCCTGGTGTTTCCAGTGTTGTATGTGCTTTGAATGAAATGGATACATACTTCTATAGAATTCATTCCCTGCTGAGTGTTTATATGGATAGGGTGGTTTTTCTAGCTTTACTTTAGGTTGGGGCAACGACTGCTTTCAGGCCTGCCTGCCTTATGGAGATACAGAGAAATGGAAGAATATTAAACTATTTAGTTGTCATTTCATTGTGGAGGCAGCTATCCTCAAAGGTTGTATTCAGTACATTCCCACTGTTACAATTTTTGAATGTGTGCCAATATTGTTCTCCCTAGTCATGTGGATCTTTCTTCAGTTCTTGTCCTAAAAGCTATCACATGCATGGCTAACTGATAATGCTGTGATATTATGGAATTGCAGTTAACACATTCTCTTAGTCATGAGGTTTTCCCCATAATAAGAACATATGTTCGCATTCTTGTTCAACATGGGTATACTGGATAGTTGAATTTTACCATTCCCCCCCCCCCCCCCTCTTCCCAACAAGAAAGGGTAATTTGATACCTTTCGAGAAGTCACTCACTTGCATCCTGGTTCTTGTTGCCTTACTTTACTTTCAACCTTCAGGCCTCATTTGAAACAGAGAAACAAAGAGCTGATGAGTCTAATAGAAGACTTTCTGAAGCACTAGAGGTGAGTGAAGAAAGACACAAAAAGTTGGATGATGCAGACAGAAAAATCCTGCAACTTCAAGAATCTCTGCACAGGTAATTTATGCAAACATGTCCCAAGTCTGTTTGAGAAAACAATTGTCTTTATAGGTAGATAACATGATGTCCCTGAGATGATCTCTAAAGATGTGGAACACATAGATATCAATTTAGCACAAAGTGTCATGCTTGGTTAAATTTGTGAGAGGCAACAGGGTAATTGTATTGAAGTTGTTATGAAGAAAAACATTGTTACCCTAACTGTCACTCTTGAGACGGTTTATCTTACAATAACAATGGCTACTCCTCTCAGTCTGAACAGTGCTTGCGCAGGGTTTGGAGAGATCTAGATATAGGTGGCCTTACTCATGTAAGTTTCAGTGCCTGCAGAGACACGGGGCTGGTTTGTGTGGATGCTAGAAAATTGGTATCTTTTTGGGGGGGGGGGGGGATGCCAATTCTGCATGTCCTGGCATGATTAAACATGTGATTATATCCTGAATGCAGGAGTTGACCTCTTTAAAATAGATACTGGAATGTAAGTCCTGAAATTTTACAGATTTCTATTGAGAACATCTTGCTTAAGCATGACTCCACCTGTTTATATTATGTTTAGTTTATGTTCAGGACTTTTGTATGTATTGTTTTAAACTTTCGGAGCATGGAAGTGTTCACATTGTTGCTTACTGGCATTTGACCTTTCCAATCAGGTTAGAAGAGAAACTCTCCAATTTGGAGTCAGAGAACCAAGTTCTTCGTCAACAAGCTGTGTCAATGGCCCCCAACAAGTTATTGTCAGGGCGCTCAAGGTCATTTCTTCAGGTATTCCATTTTTTCTTTTTTGGGCTCTGGGCCCTTAATGGACCTAGGAGGCTCAGGTTCCAAGCCTAGGATTAACTATCGAGAGTGTTATACGTAACGTTCCTTTTTGTCGGTTGATTGGCAGAGGGGATCTGAAAGCAGTCATTTTGTGGATACGCATTTTCGGGTATTTATTTATGCATTCATATTATATGTACAGATGTACTTTAAGAGTTCACATTGTATTTGCCGTTATTGATTATCTTTCTTCATCCCGCTTTTTCCTTGCAGGATCTGCATAGTCCTTCAATGAATCATAGAGAAGCCGAAGTAGAGGAGAGGCCACAAAAATCTCTTAATGAAAAACAGCAGGAGAATCAGGACTTGCTGATTAGATGTATTGCACAGCCTTTGGGCTTTGCTGGTAACAGACCGATAGCTGCTTGTATAATTTATAAATGCCTCCTTCACTGGAGATCCTTTGAAGTGGAGCGAACCACTATCTTTGACCGGATAATACAAACAATTGGTCATGCTATTGAGGTTCGAAATCTCAGATATCAATCCTAGACTAGCTTGTAATGACAATGCTGCTAAATTAAGACCTCCTTTCTTTGGAAATGAAGGCCCACGATAACAATGAGGTCTTGGCGTATTGGTTATCGAATGCCTCAACACTTCTGCTGCTACTACAGCAGACGTTGAAGGCAAGCGGTGCAGCTGGGATGACCCCACAACGTCGTAGGTCATCAGCCGCTCTTTTTGGGAGAGTGCAGGTAAAAGCATTTTTCTTAGGTCCGTTCTAAGTTACAGACAGAAGCATAATCTTATTCAAAATTGCATTTGCCTTAAGAGTTTCCGCGGAACTACTGCCGGAGTTAGTCTTTCCTTTGTCAATAACGGCATGACTGGACCAGACTCATTGCGTCAAGTTGAAGCCAAGTACCCAGCTCTGTTGTTTAAACAGCAGCTTACAGCTTATGTAGAAAAGATATATGGACTTATACGAGACAATCTTAAGAAGGAGATTTCACCACTGCTTGGATTATGCATCCAGGTTTTGCAGCTCATCTCTTTTGCCCTTGACTTGTCCGGTCAACACTTCATCTGCATAATGGTGTTTGATAATGTGGTTTTTTCTTTTCTTCTGTTGGGATAGGCTCCACGAACATCAAGGGCAAGTTTGGTCAAGGGATCCTCACGCTCTATTGCAAACTCGGCAGCCCAGCAAGCATTGATTGCGCACTGGCAAGGAATAGTTAAAAGTCTGGGGAGTTTCTTGAACACATTGAAAGCAAATCATGTTAGTTGAACCTCTTCATTGTCAGGAATCTTTTGCCCCCTTCTAAACCTGTCTGCCTGATTCATGAACGCGTTGCTATAAGATAGTCATTGAAATTGGAGATTTATGTTGTCTTCTTTATCGGATCTTTAACCATACTATGTCTACTTGCCTTAATGCCCATCTTTCTAGCTCATTTCTTCGCCTTTTGGTTCCTGTCTTTACTCCATTGCAGGTACCTCCTTTTTTGGTACGGAAGGTATTCACACAGATATTCTCATTCATCAATGTTCAGTTATTCAACAGGTATGACTCTGCACCAAAGGTTTGGGGTTGTCCTCTTCAAAGAGAAGATATCACTTACGGTTTTATCGCTTCTTCACCAGCCTTCTTTTGAGACGTGAATGCTGTTCATTTAGCAATGGTGAATATGTTAAGGCAGGTCTGGCTGAGCTTGAACATTGGTGTTATATTGCAACTGAAGAGGTAATAACTTCTTATTTACATTCTAAACAAACCCAAACCTCGGAATCCCACCTTATGGAGCAATCAGATATGCAACTGAACTACAGAATGGATGGTTCGCCCAAGATTTTCCCCCGATAATATTTGAGGAAATATGTTATTCTTGCATACTAATCTGGAAAGGATGCAGTATGCAGGTTCAGCTTGGGATGAGCTGAAGCATATTAGACAAGCTATTGGCTTTTTGGTAATCCTCCTTTGTTAGAAAAAGTATCCGTAATTATATGTGCGAGAAGGTGACAATGCTATTTTCTTGTTTCTTTCATTTTTACATGTATTTTTTCTTGATTCAGGTCATTCATCAAAAGCCCAAGAAAACATTGGATGACATAAGACACAATCTATGTCCTGTAAGTGAGCAATCCTTGAAAAGTAAATGGGTTTTAAGTCTCATGCATGTGAAGTTTGTAACTCCCAGCTGTTATCCCCTCTTAGGTTCTAAGCATACAACAGCTGTACCGTATTAGCACTATGTACTGGGATGACAAGTACGGCACACATAGTGTGAGTCCAGAAGTAAGTGGGACTGTAACTCTTGGGTTCATGGCAAGGATAAGATCGAATTTACTCACAATTTGTCAGAACAACTTATGGTCCATTGCTAAAATATGGTTTTCTGAACAGGTTATATCCAGCATGCGGGCGCTGATGACAGAAGACTCCAACAATGCAGTTAGCAATTCTTTCCTGTTGGATGATGATTCAAGGTTTGTCCTTAGATCTGTTTGTGCATTCTTGGAATGTTTCTCGAGGCTGATTGATGCTGATAAACTGAAAGTCCTCGAGCTGATTCAAAGTTCCTCCAAAATAGTTGTATGAAGAGCTTCAGTAAAATGAATCACAGCAAAAAAATTTCATGTGCTTCTCCATTCTGCTTGTAATGGAATGACTCTTATCTCTTTTCATCCTCTGCAGCATTCCATTCTCTGTGGATGATATATCCAAGTCAATGCAACAAATCGACATCTCAGACGTTGAACCACCGCCTACGATCCGTAACAATACGGGCTTCAGTTTCTTGTTACCTCGTGCTGACTAATAGTTTCAGTTGTTTGACTAGGTTATGCAGATTCACCATTCATTTTTGAGTCTTGTCTTAGCCTCCTCCAACCCCCAAAGTTAGATACACAGATTCGACAGCTTCATTTTCTGAATAGAATTTTGTCATAGACGGATCTTCTAATTGTTAGCAATACTTGATAGAATGTACATTTCCTCCTTTCAGAGGACTTGGTTTAGGTCTCTAGGACATGTCTTGTAAACATTATGCCATAGTCTTCCTCGATTGTACACAAATGAAAAAGCATGTGGTTCTGGCCTTTTGGGTAGAAATTGTCTCTCTGATGTGGATTTTGAAAACATCATACAGTATGGGTTATCACTTTCCAATTGCAGTTTTTGCCTTTGAGATGTCAGTTGATCGAAGCAACGATATTTATTACCATTGGTGAATGGAATCCAAATTCATTGGACTCTAAATTGAGCGGGCCTATAAAATAAATAGTGTAGCTTGCAAGTGTAGATATTAAAGACTAAATTTATAATCTGACAACATAGTTGCACCAAAAAAAAAAGAAAAAAAAAACTAATAGCATACTATTATCATTGAATCTTGATGGATGACCAGCCATTCATAAGCTACACTTTTCTAGTTCTGATCAAAAGGTTAACCTCTCCATTCTCCTCCTGCCCCCTTTCTTTTCAATATTATGTCTTGAGATTTTGCAATTATTAACTCGACTCAATAATATTTTTTTTTTTTTTTATGAGAGGTAAGTATGTTAATCCTCTAGATTTCTATTTAGGATAGTCTAATAGGTCTTCACAAATCAAAAGGAAGGGGAGAAGTTTGAGCACAAGGCACATGTTGCAGGAGGGGGGAAAACTTTAGCAGAAGGCCCAGATAAACTCCCTACACAAATTCTCTTTCAAGATACTTCCCAAATATTAAACCTGGATTGCCTAGTTGGAGGAGCTAAGATGTCAAATGGGCGATGAACTCATTAGCAGTTCCCGCAATGGAATACAAACTTCTTCTTTACCCCTTCGTTTTGGCAACGACAAAAGTTATTTTTTTGGCGATTCTGAAGAATAATTACTTGCTTATCAGAATCCCAATTCAAAGATTGCCTGTTTGGATGGAAGAGAGAGAGTGAGGAAGATGGGCTGTGGTGTGGAGGTGTGGTAGTGTTTGGGGTGAAAGAGGTAGAATTACACAAAATCTTAGCACGAAGAATACGTTGTGACTTAGGATCAATGTAGTCTGCCAATAGAGTTGATAAAGGAAATTTTTAGGGAGAATTTCTTCATCTGCAACCTCCAAACCCTCTAATTTCATCTCAAACCAATGACATCCTGAGGCTCCAATCCCTCAGCCCTATAGTGAGAACAGTGATGCAATGGGCAACATTTTCAAGGGTTCCTGCGATTGTGGATTTGCGGCAAGGCCGAGTGGTACATGTTGTCAGACTCAGGGCCAACAGTGATACAACTGGAGCAGATGAGAGGGAAAAGTGGGAAGAAAAGAAAAGAAATAAAGAATAAAGAATAAAGAATTGTCTGTACTCTGTAGTGACATATTTTAACCAGTTACTGTAAAACAGAATTAAAGGTTGATATTTCATTTCTAAAACCAACGACCCTTCTAAAACTTACGTGTCATAATTAAAAAATTTTAATGATTGAAGAATCTTTCAAGATAATAACTTCAATAAAGAATGATATTGGAATATGGAAATGTGTAGTAGGAGTATATTAACAAGTTGACAACCGACACCCACCAACTAATGATTATTGATTCAAACAGGCTTCAATTGTGAGTTTGGGCCTGTTTTATTTTGCATTTTAGATAGATAGATAGATAGATGTAAGGAGATGTAAGGAATTATAAGAAGTTGTAAAAAACTGTAATGAGATATAAGGAGCTGTAAGAAGATGTAAGGATAGATGTAAAGAGACGTAAGAAGCTGTAAGGATAGATGTAGGGAGTTGTTGAATTGTTGAAGAGTTGTATAGTATAATTTGTTTTACAATGAATGTTTTGGATGAAAAATAATAAGATTAAAATAATATACTTATTGAAAATAAATAATTAATTAAGTTAATTACACAGCATTAAATATATATTAATTCCCATAAATTTAGTGAATAAAATTTCGATCACTTGAGGTGATTTTTTTATATGAATATTAGTTTGATCGAATAAGCGAAGTATAACAAAAAAAAAATTGACAAAATTGAATACAACTCTTCAAATAAATTCATATTTGAAGTAAATAATTTTAAATATAAATAAATGTATGATCATCTATAATAATATATATTTTAAGTCGAAACTCAAATATAATTTAAGTTGTTATATTATGTTTTTATGTTTATATAAATGTTGTGTTCATAAGATATTTATAAATTTTGTATATTGATAGTATCTTTAAAACAATATACATATTTCTATAACTAAAATAAATGAATGTTATAGAAAATCTATGAGATGTAAGAAGATGTATGAAGATGTAAAAAGATGTAAAAAGATGTAAGAGTTATGTTAAGGATGTAAAGAGTTGTGAGGAGATGTAAGAAGTTGTAAGGAGATGTAAGTTCTTAGCTAAATCTTAAAAAATGTAAAATAGAACAGGGCCTTTGTGTCCTCTTGAGTCTTGGATTTTTTTTATTTTCTTCTTATTTTGTTCGATGATTCTACTATGGTTAACTTTTTTTTTTTCCAACTATCATAGTTAAAATTGATAACAGCTGCTGATTTTATTTACAAAATTCCAACCGTTGAAATATTTAAAGAAATCAGTTACCTTTTTAAGAGAACCGGTTAACTTTTTCACACCCACAGCAATTCCCATGCTCTACTGCATTGAGGATAGAGGGGAAGGAGAGAGAGAAAGAGTAAAGAGGGAAGCAGCGAACTATGAATACAGGGAAAGGAGAGAGAATGGGAGAAGTCGGTGAAGTCTGAATAGAGGGGAAAAGAGAGAGAGAGCGTGAAATCAGTAAATGAGAACCTGTTGATAACCAGCTATAGCAGGTTATTATTTTTAATTAACGGTTGATATGTATATAAATTACATCAATAGTTACAATAATTTCAACTATGATAGTTGATTTTTTTTTTTTCCCCAACTATGGTAGAATTTTCGTATTTTGTTTTGGGTTCCACGAGGGTGGGGGGGAGGTTGTTTCTCTGTAAAGTTCGGCAGCTCAGTCCAGTCTGTGGGAACGGAAACATAATCGACACAAAAGTAAAGCAGAAGGGCACTTACGAGGAAACACGCATACACAGTGAAGAGAGCCCATCGCCAAGGATCACCCAAATGATGGTGAGTTGAGTTCCGTCAGATCTGACACCATTCATATGCATTTTAATCGCAATTTTGCTCTCAAACTTCTGTGCCCTTTAATTCCTTTTGCCCATTTATTCTTGAGCTTGTTTGAATACGCCCACTAATTCAGTATGCTTCTTGTTGCTCTTGTTCATTTGATTTGTAATGCAGAAAATCATCCCGTTAACACTTTGTGTTTTTCTTACTATTTTACTCAGCAATTTGCACTATTGATGTTGTTTTGTAATCTTCTTGACAGCTTATAACCTACTCCTGTTGTGATTTTCTGGTGAGGGTGGCTGTATATTGAAGAAATCCAATGGATTTTTAGATTTCTCTAATTGCTGATGCTTTTGGCCCTCTTTCCAGATAATCTTCTGGAGTCTATTTGTAGAAAATCCTTTCTGCTTGTAGGGGGGGTGTGGTTGAGGGTATGGAGGTCGTTGTTGTTCTAGATGGAAGCTGAACGTTATTATCTCTTTCAATTTTTCCTCTTTAAGTGGAGGAAAAACCCAGATGCTATAATCAGAGGTTTCCAGTTCATGCCAGATATTCGGGCGAATGGTTTGAAGTATAAGCTAAATTGCTTATTGCAGATTGTGAACTAGTTAAATGATCAGCTAATAACTTGAAATGGAGGGGTGAAAAAACGGAGTTACATCTCTTAAAGCAGGATGCTTTTGGTGGGAACTTGTCATGTGTTCGTTCAGATGTTATACGGTATCTTTTTCTTCCAAATTATGTTAATTAAACTCAAGTAGGAGAGTCAGACATGGGTATGTGTGGTGGTTCGACTTGCTGTACCTTGTCAGATATCCTTACACTATGTTTGAAGTCTACGTGTGATAGTGCTGTCCCAAGTACGGTGATCAAAATGGCAACAAAGGTACCAAAAGGATTCGATGTAGTGCATTAACATTATGCTAATCGGTGTCTGTAGATGGAAATTGGACATGAGGGAGATCAAGATTGGACATGCGAGAGAAATGCTAAAAGATTAGTTTATGGGTGGAAGAGGTCTGCTGTATGCGGGTGGAAGAGGTCTGCTGTATGCAGCTCAGAAGATGGAATGTAATTTGATAAGCAAAAGAGGGATGCTGCAAGTTAGATGATTGAGTTGTCCACATGCACATCATAAGTGTACTTGGAGAATTGGCCTTTTATGTATGCAATTTTGCACACACCTGCTCGTGAGTTTGGCTTGAAAATATTACGAACATAGAGGATGTGCAGAGAACTCCGTTCTATCTGCTTGTGATTTTGCTTTTTTCTTGGTTGTCTTGTGTGGATTCTTTTACCGTTTATAGTAGTCATTGTTTTGTCATTGTTCTTCTGTGCCATATTTGCCTTTGTTTGTGCTAGACAAGTGGATGAGACTGCCAGGTAACGGGTTTTGTGTTATTAATACTATCATTAATTCGTCATTTATTGTTAAGCCCACTACTTTTTTGGTCCTCATGCAGGAAAAGGAAGCTAAAAAAGAAGCTTTCAGAAAGTACTTAGAATCAAGTGGAGTTGTTGATGCCCTAACTAAAGGTTTACATCTACTGATGACTGTTTAAGATTGAAACCCTATCTTCTTTGTGGAGGAACAGCAGGCAAATACGACAAATTTGGTAATTTTTTTTATTTTTTTTGGCAGTCCTAGTTGCATTATATGAGCAGAACCAGAAGCCTTCATCAGCTATCGAGTAAGTGCCTCATATGACTTTGCAGAGAGCCTGCTCTTTCTCCAATGTTGCTACCTGTGGATATTGCTCACAATTGTTCTCCTTTGACCCCTTTGCCCATACAAAATTAGCATTTACCTTTTGAAGATACATTGCGTTTCCTTGTAGAAATCTTATTGAAGGATATGTTGGTAAACATGTCCCACCGTTCCCCGGGGGGAAAAAGAAAATGACCACCTCATTAGCACTTGCACTTTAAGTAATCTATGTATGACCTACTTGATCTAAAACATTCAGACTTAAGAGTAATCTTCACACTGGTGTTTACCCCTTTCTCCAGTCGTATTTACTAGGATTACATCATCGGCTAGAAACATACACCAGGGCATGTTTTCTAGAGTCAATCCCGTGAGCTTCTGTGTAACTGCACTGAAGAAGAATATCTTAATGCAGATCCCTGCAGAAACCTTATGTTTGATATAAAGATGCTTTGAGGCCTCCTTCCAGTACCCTTGACTCCTTTATGCATGTATCTTTAATGACTTGAACATAAGTAGCTGGGGCATCCTTCCTCTCCGAGCATCCTTCCTTTCCAAGCATCTTCAGAGAATTCGTCTAGTTGGGTTATTATGTACCTTCCCAAGCGCATAAAACTATAAGACACATGTATGTCCTTTGTTGTCTCTTTAATGTTTCATTACTTTTCTTATATGAGACTAGCCATCACTACTTGTTATTGACATAAAATCGAATTGGAGATGATTAAGGGGTTGTTTGGTTGTTGCTAGTTTGGATTACATTTTGATCGAAATTGGTTGCTTGGGAGCATCTTGGCTGTTTGACTGAGTCAAACAGTTGTTTTAGGTGTTTGGTTAGTAGCTGTTTGAAATGGTTTTTTGGTCCCAAAATGCTATTTCCCAAAAAGCTAAACCAAGTAGCCTTTTGGAATAGCTGTTTGCATTTTCATTTGCAAAAGACCAAAATGCCCAAATGTTGACCTAAATAACACCAATTGTCGTGTCCAACAAAAATGTTAAATCATTTATGTCAATTAATTTTACATAATAAATATTTTAAATATCATGTAAATTTCTTCTCAAATAAAAACTGAATAATAATAAGTAAAGACTTTGTCCAAGTAAACAATTTTATGGATAGTGGCTGTTGTGTAAATTAGATAAAAATAAGCGCAATTATCAAAATGGGACTTTATGAATAAAAGCTTTTGTGCATATTACTTAAATTTTAATTCACAAATATTGAAAAGAAAATTTAATCCTAAAGAGTAAAAATCATTTGTATATAAATAGTAAAATAGATTTAAGCGTAGAAAAGCAATTTTATCAAACAACTTTTACATAAACAGTCAATTTCACCAAATAATTTTTTACTAACAGTTAATGAAATCGATTAATAGAAATAGCTAACACAAATACTCAAATAGCCAACAACAGACAAGCAGTTAACAACTGTTTGCCAAACAGGGCCTAAATCCCTCCGCTTTTTCCTAAAGTTTCATATTACGGCAAAGTGTTTGATTCTTTTATAATAGCTGTAGTTCTGAACATCTCATTTGGATTTTTGTATTGTGGAATCCAAGTACTAAAGGTCTGTTTGTCTACCTTCTTGGCAGTCTTATGAATTTCCCTTAATAGCAAGGTTAACCAAATAATCATTTCTTTTCCCATACATTTCCATGCTATAATTGCATCTTAAGAAAAGAAGGGGGGGGGGGTAACT
The DNA here is from genome assembly GCA_017589665.1 of Selenicereus undatus. Classification (NCBI taxonomy): domain Eukaryota; kingdom Viridiplantae; phylum Streptophyta; class Magnoliopsida; order Caryophyllales; family Cactaceae; genus Selenicereus; species Selenicereus undatus. The sequence continues at coordinate 10,671,537 of JACYFF010031955.1, read as the reverse complement.
AATTAGAACAGCTCCCTTTCTAAGATGCAAGTATGCTGTGATTATTCACATTAGACTGGAATATGTGGCGGGATTTGGGAGCTGCCTATACAGGGAATTTGGTGGTATGTTTGCTTCATCAACTTTAGGACATCGACGAATTTGGGACCCACTCAGTCATTCTTTTATGAGGATGGAGGATTGAAATACAGATCTCACTTGTACCTTGTCATGGTCTGTTTTTAAAATCTTTACATCTCTTATCCCCCAATAAAGAAATCTTTATATCCAGTATCCATGGTCTGTAGAGACGACTGCTCAAGAGGCAAGGTGATGTGGCAGAGTTTCTAAATTGGGACCAAACCTTATGTTATACCTTCCAAATTGGTTACTTATGCTGGAGCCCAAGAGCGCGCAGCGATCTCTAATAGGTGACTCATCGATATTGCTGCCATAGCTGAGATCGGAAATTTTTCATGAAACTTTGAGTCGTCATCCAACTTATAGCTTTTAAGGTTCTCTCTTATTGTCTTTGTCTAGATATGAGAGAACCAGCTCACTTTCATTAATGATTCGGCAATCTCCTTTCGTGTGGACGAGCATTGATTTTCTTTTTATAGATTTGTGCAACGAAAGTTAGGGGGTCCGAGTGTTTCCGAGTATGAGAAGCTTAAGGCTGAGATGACAGAGTTGCAGGTGAAATATAATGAGCTCCTGGCAGCCCATGAAGAGACATGCCGGCAGGTATCATTTCTCTTGGAATCTAATATTATCCCCATAAGCTCATGGTGGTTGTGTAAACATTTTGTATGTTTGAAGCTTCAGGACAGTTAAGGCTTGCGAATTTGTTCAACTATGATTATTTGCTCTTGTTCCTTCTCTCTTAGCCCTGGTGCCTGACATGAATGTTGATTTTGATGGAAATTTAATGAATACAACAATAATCTCAGCTCAGTGTGTAGTTATCACCATGCTACTTATGATGTCGACTTCTGATATTAAATCATCAAAATAGTCAGCTTTTGATCAGTGGAATTGCTTTCTTATTTATGCATCGTTGCCTCATGATGACATACAAATAGGCGTAATCTTTGTGCATTTCCAACTTTGTTCAGAATAGATATGTGCAAGTTGTCTAAAATTTGAATCAAAGTTACGCTTATGTCATAGGCTTAATGGGTTTTTTGCATCAAATCAGTCCTTGATAGAAATTGGTGGTGTTTTTGGTTTTCTTAAAGATTTTTATAGCATCTTTCGTACACATGAATGAAAATCAGGTTCTGTTCGTGGGGCATGCTTAATGATTTTAATAGTACCAATGGAATCCACAAAAATGATTTCCATTTATGTAGCAGCTTTGAACTAATACCTCACTAGCATGGCCTCTGCATCCTTGGGCAGTTCCTTTTTAACCATGTTTTGTTGTAACTAATTACCGAGAATGAGGGAGTATTATGATTGTGTCTCACCTACTCTGCATCCAGTTGGAGCAATGCAGAAGTTGTTCCACCATGACAACTTCAGAAGAAACCGTGGATGAGAAGCCTCAACCTCACAGGGCGGCGAGTCATGAAGGTCCCGGCGAAGAACCGTTGCACTAGAATATTCAAAGGCCCTATTCTTTGTTTTCCTACTGCGTGATGATGAACCTTATGCAATTGAGCATATATGCAGGATGGACGTGTGTGATGAGACATCTGAATGTGAAGTTGAAGTGTGTGTATGTTTTTGAAATCTGTAAAGTATACATCTGGGTTTACTCTGCAATTGGAAAACAAAAGGCAGCATTTTGATTGCATTGAAAGTGGAAATTAGAAAATTATTACAACTCAATATACACATAAGCATCAGATAGGAAGACCATTGATTACATCCTAAGTTACCCACACACAAAAAAAGGAAAAAAACAGGCAGGATTAGTGATCAGCAAGAGGGGGCGGAGGAGGAGGAGGAAGGAGAGAGGGGTGAAGGGGGAATGACGCAAATGGCACACTCCGTAGTATCAAGAAGCGAACCCTACGTGACAAAGGGGCGTTGTTGAGGAGGTGTTCTAGAACCCGACTCACCACCGCCGTGTACTCCTCCAGGATCTCCGCCACCACTGACACCAGCATCATCTTGATTGATTCGATCTTGACCGTTGATATCTACACCACTTCACTACTGCTCAATCAATCACTCTACGCTTTCTTAAATTAAGAAGATTGATTCTCAGCGAATGGAATACGAATGTGCCTGCTTTCTCTCTCCGAAGCTTAAAAGGGTTGGGGCGGGGGGACAAGAATTCGAATCGCCCCTGGGTTTTTGACCTTTCTTTTAGCAGCGCCGCCTTCTGGTATCTTCGTCCGCAATTTGTGAAAGAAACAGGCAAACAGTTGGTTGGTTTTTGCGGGTATCAGGATAAGGCTAACGCTGGCGCTCTTCCATGGGATTGATTGATTGATTGATTGATTGAAGCATGATTCCACATGTCCCATCAAACACCATATCTAGAGTTATCTGGAACTCCAGATAGACGTTCTTTTCTCATGGGAAATTTAGAAAGTTCGATTCTTTAAAGGTAGTTTAGTCGTATGATGTTTGGTTTTTGAAATGAAGATTGACATTTAGGGTCTGTTTTATTTCGCGTTTTAGATAGATAGATAGATGTAAGGAGCTGTAAGAAACTGTAAGGAGTTGTGAGAAACTGTAAGGATTTAAGGAGATGTAAGGAGCTGTAAGAAGACGTAAGAAACTGTAGGGAGCTATAAGGATAGATGTAAGAAGTTGTTGAGTGTTATAGAAAATGTAAGAAGTTGTTGAATGTTATAGAAAATCCATATAGTATGTAAGGAGATGTAAGAAGATGTAAGGAGATGTAAGAAGATGTAAAAAAATGTAAGGATTATGTTAAGGATGTGTAAGAAGTTGTAAGGAGATGTAAGAAGTTGTAAGGAGATGTAAGAAGTTGTAAGGGGATGTAAGGAAATGTAAACTTTTAGCTAAATCTTAAAAAAATGCAAAATAGAACAGGGCCTTAGTTCTCTCTATTTATGTGCATGTGTTTATTTATAAAAAAGAAATAAAAAGCGAATGAAATTTTAATCAGCTTATGTTTCAGCTAACTATAAACAAATTCAGTTTGATTTGTAGTAACTTTGCATCAATAATTTTTTAGTCCGACAAGCTAAATACCCACCAATGTTAAAATTATAACTAAAAATTATGATTAGGTGCTAATGAATACTAATCACTGTTTATATTACTGACAACCGTTTATAATGAATTGAAAATAACAAGTTGTTAAATTTTCAATCTATCAGTCAAAAGTTCATAATGTTAGCTAGTGTGCTTTTAGTTCGATTGGGTTCAAATTTTGTACTATCACATAACTACATAGGTCAAGTGCATTACTCTTATTGTTAGCTTATCGATCACAAACATTTCAAAGTCAAAGTTATTTTGAATTTTTGAGTCAAATGGGATTATTTTAGGTAGACAATGGTTTTAGGCTATTCATTGGATTACTAGGTCTAAATTTTCAAAGCCCAAACAAACTAACTGGATGTGGGCCAAGTTGGGTGGGTTTAAACATATAATCGGCCCAATCTACCCCTGCAAAAAGTAGGTTAGCCCGATCATTTTATATTTGTATGACTACCTGCCCCAACAAATGGAGTGCTCAGGCAAAGGGCAATTTTGTACATCGTATTTTACTAATATTAGAAGATAATGCAATTTTACCTATGTTGTTAAGCCATTTTGAAGGCAAATCACTTACACTTTCTCCCACCATAACCTACATAGAGTTCTCAGTAAATGGTTTTGGTGTTGCTTTGTTTCATGTATAAAAATCTATGGTGAAGTTATATGGATGGCACATCCAATCAAAATAAATCTTCCATTAGTCTATTTACAAATCTTATATGTAGTAATGAAGGTTTGTCCAAGGTTTGATGCCAAATATTCTTGGATGTAGACTACTACTCGAAATCATCCCAACATTGTCAAATCGGCACCAAAAAGCAACTTATATTGGAGTGCACCACTTGGAATAAAGGTTTTTTCGAGATCGATTTCAAAGTGTCAATAAATTTATATGGGATTTGGGTTACATACCTATTTAAAATCTAAAAAGCAACATATAATAAGTTATAGTAGAAAAACCAATATCTAAAATTTGTTTTAGTCCTCAAGATTTCAAGCTAGATTATTGGCTTCTTAGATCAGTTCTTTTTAGAGGGTAAATATGGGTTACTCTTTTGGAAACCCTATCGTACGAAACTCAATAATAAAGCCTAGTAGCATGAGAGAAACAGGTCCAAAGGCATGTTCACCACAAGAAATGTGAAGCAAATCACCCCATGAGATCTGCACCTAGAGGCAAAAGCCACTCAAGACTCTGATAGCAAGTGGGCAACACTCACTCAGTTCAAACAATGCATATGTATTTCACACTTTTTTTGGTTTTTTTGTTTGGGAGGGGAGGGGATGGATTGACTGAGGCAAAGAGGAGATGTTCCCTCTCGGATAATCTCTGGGGACAAATTAAAGTTGTTGATGATGAAGAGTGAATTGTCTGAGTTTGAATTGTCCACCTAGCTATGCAAGGTTATCATCTTGTTTGGAAGGTTGGTTCCTAATAAATGCTTTCTTCAATTTTCAACGCAAGAGCTATGCACTTAAAATCATATTTTAGTCACCTTAAAATTCTATTAAAAACGTCTCAGTCGATCTGACAGCATTGTACCTGAACTTTTGCGCTTTAATTTATCATATTTTGTCTTCACGTTAACTGTTCAATAATGAAACTCCTGCTCCTGATATCATTATGGAAAATCGTATGGTTCCTAGGTGAGGCCATTATGGTACATTGGTACTGGATTGAGTAACTTAAGCTAATCCAAATGAATGTTATAAGCATGTTATCATGATGAGCTAATCACATTCTAGTAATGAATTTAGCTACAACATCAACAACGTAACATTCTCTTCACCTAAATGATTCAATTAGTGTGTAGATAATGTTTAATTACCTCTTTTGGTTACCTATTATCTTCTTTGCACATATAGGTAGGGGTTGCAATGGATCTTGGATCCAACCAAAATCCACATATCTGTCCCATCTGCATGGGTCTAGACCCGTCATTTTTTGATTCAATGGATCTTAAAATGGTGTAAAGATGGGTCCATCGCTTAGATTCAGATCCGACCTGTTAGACCCATTGGACCCATTATTCTCGTAATCGAAAAATCCAACAAAAAATTCTTTTACACTTACCCCTATCTCTTTGTGATTGACATATTGTGTATTGTTAGTTTTCATTTCTAGGGATAAACATGTGTACACAATGAATAAGTATCAAACCTTACCCACTCAAATTTCATACACCTATTACTAGTACTATAGTACAATAATACAGTTGTATAATACACAAAATTGAAATAATTCATTTTTTGAGGTCGTTTGGAATTTAATAGCAAAATTCAACTCCAACAATTGAGATTGAAACTTGACTATTTAATAACAAATATTAAAAGAAACTTGAATATGAATTTTGAGTTGAAAATGTATATATATGTTTAACATTTATCTTTATTACAATAATTTAGTCAATATATATCTCCACTATACTAATTGTCGTAGTGGAGATAAATGTTAACCAAATGAAATAATTTGGAGCTCAAAATTTTATGTTAAGTTTTTTGTTTAATCTCTCCCATTGTATGATCGATTTTTGATTCAAACCTTTGATGTTATTTTAATGGTGAAAAATATCAACTGAATTATTTTATTGGCAAAAAATGTCAATTAAATTGTCATAGTGGAGCTAGCTAAATGTTAGCTAAATGAAAGAATTTTGAACTTAAAATTTATATTTGAGCTTATTTTAACTAAATAAAAGAGTTTTTCACGAATTTTGACATCTTATGACTTAGAAATTTGGATTAGCATTAGAGGGTTCCAATGTTTTTTGCTCACAACATGCAAAGTCTTACTCGACTATTGTTAGTTCTATGGATCTTATGAACTATCCTAAAACTTGTTTTTTGTATTTGGGTTGGTGGAATATAATTTTGAGGAGACTTCGTTGTATCAAGGTCTTTTATAATTGTCACTTCCTACTAATACGCACTAACTTATTGTGTTATGTCTCTTTTTTTCCTATTGTCTTTATTAAAATTGTATTAATGTGTTTATTGATTGGTTACTATATGTCTTAAAACTCATAACATGCTTTTGTAAGATTTTGGATCCATTTAGGATCAGTTTGAGATCCGTAGATCCAATGGGTCTAGCAATGGATCTCAACTTTTAAGATCCAATTGGTCTAGTTGGATCAGGACGACCCAAGCCCAAAAAGTTTAAATGGATTTGAATATAAATAGATCTAATTCAAATCCGACCCATTGCCATCTCTACATATAGGTTTTTTACTCCCTCATCATCACACCTCCATGAAGAGGTTCTTGTAAATCTCAATTAGTTTATGGGCATCTTCATTGTTTACAATATTGAAGATGAACTTAAAGGGCATAATATCAAGGAACCCAATAATTAGTTGAGCCATTTTTTACTAACGCTCGCGCACGCAAGAGGAGGAGAAGACGCATTGCCTCACGGATGACGTCCAGGGACACATTAATTAGTTAATTAGAGTACATTATTAATTATTAAGTACCTTTAGTAGTTGTAGATTCTATAGTATGATGCTCAATAATTATGTGCCGGACTGCCTCATAAGGAACAATTTTTAATGCAATATTTGTTATACATTTTTACTTTTTTTTATAGACATATATTTTGTCTTAAGTATAAGCCTGAAATATTTTTTTCAATTAGTTTTTTGATCAGGTAGGATTATGATCTTTGAATTTTGTTGAGATATAGATGCATACTAATTTTTTGACTAGAATAAAAGAATTAACAAATAATTTACCTTGAAAAAAAAACTTACTATATGTTATTAAACTTCCATAAATTATCTAAAAAGATATGAGGATTTAAAAAATTAATTTCACTATACTTCTAGAATTTCATGTCAATATCGATTTATTTCTATTAAGAAACTTGAAATTCAATTCTAAATGATTCTGAAATTTTTAAGTATAAGCTCGACAACATTTAATAATGACACGTGCTAGTATACAATCAAATAAAATGTGTCACATTAACTTCCAATTAGATTAAGCAAAATGATAAGTGTCTTGCTACAAGACACTTCATAAGTGCCTTATTTTAACTAATAAATCATACTATTATGTTTTTAAATTGAAAAAAATGGTATGATTGAATTGTGGAAGCGTATTACAACTTATAATTGTATAAAATCATCTTTTTATCTATAATTTGTCACATTCCTAACATAGGCGTATCATATATGTTCGCAGATACAGTTAATGCGATTATGGTATTATTTAATACTTTATTGATGTAGGCGAAGAATATTTAAGGTTAGCAATTCAAAAATAAGTATAATCATTGAAAAATTTGTAGTTTTAAATCATAAAACATGTTAATTCATGATAAGGCAAAACATTTAAGAGTGTCTTGCAACAAGACATATATCACTATCCTTATATTAAATTATAGATTGGCTTGATTTTCTTGACAATTTTAATTCTAATTTGCAATTTAAATTACAAAATTAATGACTGGTTTTGGAAATGAAGGGCCGGGGCATAAGAATCAACTAATTGGCATTCACTGCCTATATATTTTTTTTATAAACTATGAAATATGTGGCCCAATTTTTGACATGAATAGTCACTTAGGAAAAGTTTCACCAAAGCAAAGATCGTACAACCTATGAATTTCAAACTGTCAATTTGAACAAGCGGGTTAAATTCGAGTTGGTCTATTTTGGATTCGTGTTTAAAAATGTTAAACTTCAACTGTTAGAATTAGAAGAGAGTGGAAACGTATAAATTTTGTTCTTTTTAAGTTAGATTCAACTATCACATATACTTATTAAAAGACAAAATTTCAGCACACATATTAAGTAAATATAATTTCTACATAAAAATATATCTATTAAAAAATCAACCTAACGCAAACAGATCAACTCTATTCTAATGGATTGAATTTGATCTAAATAAAATTAGGTTCCAACATATTATCGAAGACCCTAAGTTTTGCCGTATCTACCCATCATCATTTTTACATAGAGACTAGAAAAATACCTATTTGAGGGTCTAATCGAACGCAAGAACTTCTAGAAATCATTCGCAAGATTTTTTTCACCCCTTTTTGAAGCTACTATTTAAACACCTGGAAACTTCCCCATCTTCATCATCATTAGACAAACATTGGATGAGTGTTGTCCATTTCATAACATACAATTATTTAGGGTCAATCATTAGACAAACATTAGACAAACTCATAATAATTTTCATAAGATGGTACATTTCTATACTATTTTGCCTAATAAATTTTCGGATGAAACATACAATTATTTATGAAAAACTTTTATTAAGTAATTTAAATTGCTTAAACTGAGGGTCGATATAAGCTTTTCTTATTTGGAGTGAAGACTGAGAAATAGATAAAAGTAAAATAATAAATATCTTGTCACAAAATAGTTTTTATGTATATTGTCTTAACTTATGATCGTATATCAAATTGCTAAGAAAATTGTGCATCGAATGGTGGAAGGATACATAACCTTTTTTATCTACCGCTATGAGTGGGATATTGCCTCTCGGATAATGTCTGGGGACAAGTTAAAGTTGTTGGTCATGAAGGGTGAATGCATTATTAGATTCTCTGAGTTTGAATTATCCGCCTAGCTATGACTGGGATGCTACCGCTACGCGTATTGTTTCTCTCAACAATATTATACGTACATATGGATTACTCTGCAGTCTGCACAGCATAATACATATACATATATATGTATATATTACTCGATTCCTTTTTTCATAACTTCCCTCCACATTTATTGGTTCTTATTAAATGCTTTCTTCAATTTTCAACATCGAAACTATGCACATAAAATCATGTTTTAGTCACCTTAAAATTCTGTTACAACGTCTCAGTCGACCTGATAGCATTGTACCTAAATTTTTGCGCTTTAATTTATCATGTTTTGTCTTCACGTTAACTGTTCAATAACAAGACTCCTGCTCCTGATATCATTATGAAAAATTCGTATGGTTCCTAGGTGAAGCCATTATGGTACTAGATTGAGTAACTTCAATATTATAAGCATGTTATCATGATGAGCTAATCACATTCTAGTAATGAATTTAGCTACAACATCAACATGCTCTTCGTCTAAATGATTCAATTAATGGGTGGATAATGCATGTTTAATCACCTATTATCTTCTTTGCACAAAGAGGTTTTACTCCCTCAACATCACACCTCCATGTAGAGGTTCTCGTAAATTTCAATTAATTTATGGGATTCTTCATTGTTTACGATATTGAAGATGAACATAAAGGACATAATTAATATGAAGGAACCCATTAGTTGAGCCATTTTTTCATAAATTACTACGATGATATGTAGTACTACTATATACAGTATTGGACATTAAATTAGTGACGCATTTTGTACTAACACACGCACACGCACACGCAAAAGGAGGAGAAGAGGCATTGCCTCACGGATGACATCTAGGGAAACATTAATTAATTAATTAGAGTACATTATTAATTAATTAAGTACCTTTAGTAGTTGTAGATTCTATAGTGTGATGTTCAATAATTATGTGCCGGACTGCCTGTGGAACTATTATCATATATTTTGACTTAAGTATAAGCTTGAATATTTTTTTCAATTAGTTTTTTGATCAGGTAGGATTATGATCTTTGAATTTTGTTGAGATATAGATGCATATTAATTTTCATGAAGTATAGTAAAATCAATTTTTTAACCGTCATATTTTTGGAATGAACTTTACCCCTTGAGATCATGACTCAGTTTTGCCAACAATAATTTTGGGGTCCTAATTTTGACTAGAATTAACAAAAAATTAACAAACCCATCTCTTCCTTCCTACTCTCTCAACTGGGTTTGGTTGGATTTTGGGAGCTACTTTCTGGATTTAAGACATTTGAGACCTGCAAAGAGCTTCGAGTCGCCATTTCACCATCTTCTCGATTTCTTTGTTGGCTCTGTTTTTGGAGCTTGTGCTCAGTCAACGCTAGCTTTTGAGTATTGTCTATCTGATTGATATGTTCGGTGCTTATTTTATTGCTTGCTTTCTATTTGTTTATTTTACCTTTATCTACTCTCATTTTGATTGATATTTTTGGTGCTTATGTTTTCGTGCTTATTTTAGTACTTGATTCCCTGATTTTGTTAGGATTATTAGAAATCATTTCCCATCTTATTACTTTTTTGCTAATAATTTTGTTAGGATTATTAGAAATCATTTCCCATTTCCCATTTCCCATCGTTTTCCCATCTTATTACTTTTTAGTACAATTGCGCTTACTGACTCTACTAGTATTATCACCGCTATTATTAATATTATTATTAATTTGTTTGCAGTGTAGTTTGTTAAGCACTTTGTCTTTCTATCACTATTTTTGATCTTGTCAGTAGTATCGCCTAGTATTGCTTCTCCCCTTTGCGTAGTATTTTGTTTACTCCCTTTATCTTGTTACCATTGTCAGTAGTATCATTTTGCGTAGTATTTTGGTTTCTCCCTTTTTTATTTTTTATTTTTTATTTTTTAGTGTTGTTATTAGTTTCATTCGTTTAATTAGTTTTTGGTTGAGTTATTTTGTGGGCCTTGTGTTATTTTTATTATCACTGTTATTGCTATAATTATTGTTTTATTATCACTTGCTTTTTGTGATAGCTCGTCCAACAGTGCAATATGTGTTAGTAGCAACTCTGTTTTTATTACTGCATTGCTAGGGTTATCTTATCTTATCATCACCATTTTTATTAGTATTCGTGGGCCTTTAGTTTGTAGGCCTTTAAGGTGTTCGGGGGCCTAGTAGGCGTTTGCGTTTTTGGCGAGCCATGTAGCTATTTCAGCCTGTCCTCCATGGAGTTTTGGGGTTAGGAGGGGGTTAGGGTTGTGGAAGGTACGCCTAACGTCCTGGAATATTGGGTCTCTCACGGGTAAGTCGATAGAATTAGTTAAGTCTCTGCGTAGGCGTAAGATTAGTATAGCGTGTGTCCAGGAGACGAAGTGGGTTGGGTCTAAAGCTAGAGAGATTGATGGGTACAAGCTTTGGTACTCGGGGTCATCCAAGGCGAAGAATGGAGTTGACATCCTAGTTGTGAAGGATTTGGCGGACTAGGTGGTCGAAGTGAGGAGAAAGAGCGACCGGATTATGGCCATTAAGGTTTTGGTGGGTTCAGTTTTCGTGAACGTGGTGAGTGTGTATGCGCCCCAGGTAGGCCTGCCGGAGGAAACTAAGAAGCTCGTCTGTGAGGATCTAGATGAGGTCATCCAGGAGATCCCTTGGAGCGAGAAACTGTTCATAGGAGGAGATTTTAACGGCCATATCGGCGCGGAGACAACGGGTTATGAGGGAGTCCACAGGGGCTTTGGTTTCAGAGAGAGGAACGCGGGAGGGGTCTCTGTGCTGGACTTTGCGGTGACCTTTGATTTGTTGGTGGCCAACTCCTTTTTCAAGAAGAAGGAGGACCACCTAGTGACCTTCAAGAGCAGATCTTGCAAGACCCAGATTGACTACTTCCTGATGAGGAAGGAAAATCGGAGATCGTGTAAGGATTGCAAAGTGATTCCCAGCGAGTTGCTGGGAACTCAACACAGGTTGCTGATTTTAGATGGAGAGTTCAAGTATCCTAAGAGGTCGAAGAGAAGAGTCGGAGAACCCAGAATTGGATCCTCATGAAGGAGAAGGCGGGGTTAATAGCCGCGGAGAGAGCTTGGAGGAGGGCAGAAGACGCCGATTCGATGTTGGATGCTGTGGCGGATTGCATCCGAAGGTCGACTAAGGAAATCCTAGGTCTTTCCAGGGGAGGAGGCAACAGGATGGAGGGCGCCTGGTGGTGGAACGAAGAGGTAAAGGAGAAAGTCAAGGCAAAAAAAGAGGCTTTTGCGGAGTTCATGAGTAGCAGTTCGGAGGACGAGAGGGAGCATAAGAAGATTGGATACAAGGCGGCCAAAAAGGTAGCCAGAAAGGCGGTGGTAGTAGCAAAGAGTCAGGCGTTTAATAGACTGTACCATAGATTGGGGACGAAGGAGGAGGAGGAAAAGGAGGTTTTTAAACTGGCTAGGGCGAGGGAAAGGAAGACTAGGGATTTGGGAGTGGTAAGGTGCATGAAGGACGAAGAGGGTAAGGTGTTGGCTGAGGATGATGAAATTAAGGAGTGATGGCAAAGGTTCTTTGCTAAACTCCTCAATGGGGAAGGGGAGGGAGCTGAATGTAGTAGGGGCGGAGAGTGTAGCAATCAACGAGCGGGCGACCTGATAACAAAGGAGGAGATTAGGGAGACCTTGAAGAAGTCGGCGAATGGGAAGGCCGTGTGCCCGGACCAGATATCAGTGGAAGTCTGGAAGTTTATGGGGGAAGTAGGTCTAGAGTGGCTCATGGAGCTTTTCAATGTTATTTTCAGGACGACCAAGGTGCCCAGAGAGTGGAGGGCTAGCACAGTCATCCCACTGTACAAAAACAAAGGGGATATCCAAGATTGCAATAACTTTAGGGGCATCAAGCTGCTCAGCCACACTATGAAGCTATGGGAGAGGGTGATTGAGAGAAGGTTACGAGAGGATGTAGAGTTTTCAGGGAACCAATTTGGTTTCATGCCAGGCAGGTCGACCACTGAGGCGATTTACCTCCTCAGAGGGCTCATGGGCTTGTTCAGGGATAGAAAGGTGGATCTCCATATGGTGTTCATTGACCTGGAGAAAGCGTATGATAGAGTCCCAAGGGAGGTTATATGGAGGTGTTTGGAAGAGAAAAGTGTGTCGCCTGCGTACATTCGAGCAATCAAGGATATGTACGAGGGAAGGCGGACGAGTGTTAGGACTCCGGGAGGGGTCTCCAATGACTTTGCTATTAGTATGGGCCTACATTAGGGCTCCGCCTTAAGCCCGTTTCTTTTCTCATTAGTTTTGGATGAACTCACTAGAGGTATCCAGGACGAGGTGTCTTGGTGCATGATATTTGCGGATGACATCGTTCTTATCGATGTGACCAGGCAGGGGGTGAATGACAGGTTGGAGAGTTGGAGGCATACGTTGGAGGCTAGGGGCTTTCGGTTAAGTAGATCGAAAACGGAATACCTCCATTGTTGTTTCAGCGGAAGGATAGAAGAGGGGGGAGAAATCATACTGGATGGGAGGGCGATACCGAATGTCGCTAAATTTAAGTATCGGGGCTCGATTATCCAGCAGAATGGGGACATTAATGAGGATATTAGCCAGCGGATAAAAGTGGGCTGACAAAAGTGGAAGTCCGCGTCAGGGGTGTTGTGTGACAAGAGAGTGTCACTGGGATTGAAAGGCAAAGTCTATCGGATAGTAGTTAGACCGGCTGTTCTCTATGGATCGGAGTGTTGGCCTCTAAAAAAGACGCAGGTCCAGAGGTTGATAGTAGCTGAGATGAGAATGGTCAGGTGGATGTGTGGTTTTACGAGATTGGACAGAATTAGGAATGAAGTAATTGGGAGCTTAGCGGGAGTGCCCCCCATAGAGGAGAAGATGAGGGAATCGAGGCTTAGATGGTTCGGCCACGTAAAGAGGAGAAGTGTAGCCGCTCCAGTGTGGAGGTGTGAGATGATCGACCCCCCAAGTGGAAAGAGATGGAGGGGTAGACCGAAGAAGAGCCTATAAGAAGTGGTTAGAGAGGACTTGACAGTTGTCGGTCTGACAGATGACATGGCTCAGGATAGGAGGCTGTGGCGGGATAGGATTAAGGTCTCTGATTGTAGGGGACCGGCTCCGTAGGTGGCAGCAGCTTCGGTGGCGTGGGGCGGGTAGGGTTTTTGTCGTGCTTGTCTGCAGGTCGTGTTTTTCTGGGATGTGACGGCATCAAGCGCCCCTGGTTTGTTGAGGTATGTCTCCGCTCCCTCTTTTGCTCTCCAGAACTTTTTCTCTTCCTCGGTAAATGGTTTTGCAATCGTTTTCCCTTTAAACTTTTTTCACAGAACTGTTTTGTGGGTCGTATAGAATCAACCTCTCTATGGGTAGGAATACCGATATAGGTAAGGTTGTCTACAGCTGGATCTCCCCAGATCCCGCGAAAGCGGGACCCACACTGGGAGTTTGTTGTTGTTGTTGTTGATTTAGTATTAATTTTTATAATTATTGTCTCTCTAATTGAGGAATTCATCAGTCTCTTTTGTGTGAGTGATATGTCTCTCTAATTGTGAGAGTTTTTATGTTTGTTTGTTGTTTCTGTATTTTTTTTTTCAAATTCGAAAGGGATGGGTTGGTTGTGTGCCTTGAAGTGCGCATCCAACAGATTTCGACCTCTCAAGTATAGTCTTTTATGCTAGAAGAGCATATCACTCAAAATACTATGCTAGATCAGCAGATCAACCTATACCAAGAAATTATGTTAGATATGTGGATCGCTTCTCTATACTGTATATAGAAATAGCGATCGTGGGAAGATATACAATCAGTGTCTAAAGTTAATGTTTTTTATGGTAAGGTTTTATCTTGACATTGGATACTATATTTGTATATGTCATATATATGTTGTAGTCTTTTAGATGCCGTATGGAAAATTATAATGAATTATTCTATTTCCTTGTAGAAAAAAATTAACAAAGAAGTTATCTTGAAAAAGGCTCAATCTATTATTACACTTCCATAAATTATCTAAAAAGATATGAGGATTTACAAAATAATTTCACTATACTTCTAGAATTCCATGTCAAATATCTATTTGTACTAGTGTTATACCCCTGCGATGCGATGCAGGACTGTTGATTTACTTTTTTAATAAATGCGTTTGTGTGATTCATCGTTTATCTATTTATCTACTTTTTTTTTTCTCTTATCAATTGGTATACATATATACTGTTAGATAATTGCTTGATTAATAAAAATGAAGTGAATAATATTTAAAAAATAAAAATAAAAAAGAACCATGAGAATAGTGGAATAAGATGAATCCTAGTAAGAAAATTGTATACAAATAATAATAAGTCGACCTCACTAATTTATATGCATAACATCTCTACCCTACAATACAACAAAGAGTTTAGTGTTTCATTATCTCCCTTATTTATTGAGGTGATTTGATTATTAGATAATGAAAAGGCAGTTTTTCATAGGAAAGAGCTTCTAAAAAATATTTACAGTAGTACATTATAATGAAGATGTTGCAGCAATACAATAGTGTAATAGATGGGGAAAAAAGATATGAAAAGCTAAAAGAGGACAGAAACATATAAATTTTGCTGTTTTTAAGTTAGATTTAATAGTTACATATACTTATTAAAGGACAAAATTTCAGCACATATATATGTTAAGTAAATATAATTTTTACATAAAAATATATCTATTAAAAAGTCAACCTAACACAAATAGGTCACCTCTATTTCTAACGGATTTAATTTGATCTAAATAAAATTAGACCAACATATTATCCAAGACCCTAATTTTGTCGTATCTACCCATCATCATTTTTTTACATAGAGACTAGAGAGATACCTATTTGAGGGGCTAATCGAATGCAAGAACTTTTTGTGTTAAAGAATTAAAGAATTAAAGAATTTTTTCTTTTTAAAGCTACTATTTGAATCATTTGTTTGCTTCCCAATTATTTTGCTTCATCATCATTAGACAAACATCGGACGAGTGTTGTCAAACGTAACTACTACCATATAATACCTTTTTTCTTTTTGGTAAGTGCATGTATAGTCATATAATACTACATTTTCATATTTGACATGATATAAGAAGATGGCCAATATTTTTTTTAAAAAAAAATTGATCAAATTTCTTCTATTGATTATGTTTTATTATATTGCACTGTTATCTATCTCTCACACACGTAACCAGCACTAAATTTAGTAATCATGTAGTTCATTGATCAAATTAAGCTGATTTCAAATCAAGTTTCATCTGGCTAGCATGACAAATTACATAAGACATATTGAATTGAACTCACAATGATTTTTATAATATGTTACATTTCTATACTATTTTGCCTAATAAATTTCCAGATAAAACGTACAATTATTTATGAAAAAATAATTATTAACTAATTTAAATTGCTTAAACATAGGGTCTATATAAGCTTTTCTTATTTGGGGTGAACATTGAAAAATGAATGAAAGTAAAATGATCAATATCTTACTACAAAATAGTTTTTATGTGTATTGTTTTAACTTATCATTGTATATCAAAATGCCGAAAAAGTTGTGCATTGAATGGTGGAAGGATACATATCATTTACAAAGTGGCTAAAAAATAAGCTTTTTATCTATATTTTCTCACCGTTATAAGATTAAACAAAGTTGATTTGTTACTATGTCATTTAATTTAGACCTATTGATGTATTTTACAATTAATAATCAATTATAACTATTAAAAATTGATGATTTTAATACATATAATATATCAATTTTGATTACGACAATATTTAAGTAGTATCTTGTAAGGGTGAGCAAAATAACCAAAACCATCGAATGAATTGAATAGTGGCAAAAACAAACCGATTTTTTAATTAGCCGAACCGATCTAAAATATTAGTCAATTGAACTAAAAAATTGATTTGCCATCTAGTGCAGCTCCTGTGTAAGATTAACCGATTTATTTGAATTGGATTTTAAAAGCGAGACCCACACTGAGAGTTGTTGTTGTTGTATTTGAATTGGATTTTAATTACAATTTCGCTTCATAATTGTCCAAACCGAAAACACTTACTAACCGAACAGAGCGACTTAGTCTTAATATATTGCGACAACAGATCTATCATTATCTGTAATTTTAGAAATATTATACAGGGGAGAAGGTGATTAGTTGAGATGTCGGGGGTGGGGGAGGAAAACGACGTGGTCTCCACTCCCTACCACCTCCCTATGCCCCCCCGCATGCCACCCCATTCACATAGTTTTGTTCTATTCATTCATTCACTAACCCTAACTCTCTCTCTCTCTCTCTCTCTCTCTCTCTCTCTCTCTCTATCAAACAACAAGACACATAAAGAGCCAGACCAGCTAATTTAGCCGGAGAAAACAACACAACAGTCAACAGAGAGGCGCAAAATCCGCCCCCCCCCCCCCCCCAAACCCTCCCCTCAAGCTTCCCTATTCTTTTGACATTACATTAACACACAAGTGCAATAATTTATAAACTAGACATATAGCAACCCAAATAAAAGGAAAAAAGAAAAAAAAAGGGAAAAAAAGAAACGCTAACCTTCTCCCTCCCCTGATAATCAGCAAGAGCTTCTCTCTCTGTCCTATTCCTACATCATCATAATATATATCCTTTGTCTTTGCCTTCCTAGTATCCCTTTACTCTCCAACAACCCTAAAAACAACAACACTTACCTGCGGAGGAGAAATCATATACAAATTGAGAGACAGGAAAATTAAATCCAAAACCCTACTCAGCCCTTTAATCTAGCTTTTTCCTTCTCTTTACTTGGAAATTCAGCTCCAAAAACCACCCAGAACAAGATCTGGGAGACACACATAGAGGAGAGAGAATTTATATTGAAGATTCTGAAGAAGCTAGCAAGGAGTAGACATATGGCGAATCCATGGTGGACGGGCCAGGGCCAGGTGGGACTACAGGGTTTGGAGTCATCGTCGTCTTCGTCGGGGATGAAGCCCAACCCAGATCTGGGGATCTCCATGGGCGCCGACCACCACGAGCTCGAGGAGGATACTGGGAGAGAGCAGAGCGACGAGCCCAAGGAGGGCGCCATTGAGCCCCCAGCCCGACGGCCCAGGGGTCGACCGCCTGGGTCAAAGAACAAGCCCAAACCTCCAATCTTCGTCACCCGCGACAGCCCCAACGCCCTCCGGAGCCACGTCATGGAGGTCGCCGCTGGAGCTGACATAGCCGAGAGCATCGCCGCCTTCGCACGCCGCTGTCAACGCGGCGTCTGCGTGCTCTCCGCTGCTGGGGCCGTCACCGGTGTCACCCTCCGCCAGCCCACAGGTGGGTCCGCCGTGGTGGCTCTTCACGGCCGCTTCGAGATCTTGTCGCTGACGGGAGCGTTCCTACCCGGGCCAGCCCCGCCCGGGTCGACCGGGCTCACGGTGTACCTGGCGGGAGGGCAGGGCCAGGTGGTGGGAGGCAGCGTGGTGGGCCCGCTTTTGGCGTCGGGCCCCGTGATGGTAATCGCTGCTACCTTCTCCAATGCCACCTACGAGCGGCTGCCGTTGGAGGAGCAGGAGGAGGACCACCAGCAGCCACCGGGGCATCAGTTAGGTAGCGGGGCCGGGTCACCACCCAGGATCGGCGGGGCCCAGCAGCAGCATGGTATGGGTGGTGGGGACCCTTCTTCTGCCCTAGCTATGTACAATCTGCCACCCAACCTGCTCCCCAATGGCGGTGGAAGCAGCGGTGGTGGCGGAGGGCAAATTGGTCATGAAGCCTATCCTTGGAGTCATGGAGGTCGACCGCCTTTCTAATGGTAATTAATAAAACGGATTAATTTTCAGGTAAATTAATCTATATTCAGGCAAGATGATGATGATGATGATGATGATAATCAAAACTTGTATGTCAGTTGTTAATTTGTAGTTTCAGAGAAGAGCGAGAAATCCAGAGGGGGGTTCTGGAGATGGGCAAAGGGATGTCAGGGGAACTGAGATAGGATTTATATGAAATATTAGGGTGCTTGATGGTGGTTTTCTGTAAATTTTTATGTCTCTAGAAATTAGGGTTTCAGCTTTTCATGTACCCAAACAAAATAAAAATTGAAACTGAATAACAACTAGACTGATGCAGGAATCCTTCATGGGTAAAAGCACTAATTAGTGTGGGAGTGCTCAAATCCCTTAAATGCTTGTCTTTTTCTTTTTTTTTCTCCCCCTCCTTTCTTGAAAAATTACTAAATGAATTTTCCATTGAAAATTAATTATTTTCGTGAATATTTGTAAGTTCGGTACTCATCATGTGGACTATAATTAACTCCTGTCTCTATGCACTTAATTTCATGCCTTGCTTGCTGGGTTTGATAATCTGCATCATCTTTTTCTGATCCTTAAATTTCTTATACATGCTTCAGTTTACTCTTCTCCTTTGCCTGATTTTTTGCCCCCAACTTTTCTTAATTAAATTAATTTCTTCCCTGTTAAAGGGGGTTAAAGTTGATTTAGAAATTAATTCGATATCAAATAATTAGTTGTTCATCATCCACAATCTTTGTTTCCCCATAAAAATCTCAAATAATGCTTTGGTAAAACACATGATATGATCATGAATATGACACATAAAACAAACCTAACATACACAAACTCTCTCTCTCAAGCTCTGTCAATCACTCTCTTTCATTTGGTGCATTGAAAAGGGTTCGATCTGAATGTTTTTAATTGATTCTAGGTGATCAGTACTTGGAATTAAACTCAAGTTGTCTAATAACGAGATATTTTTTAGGTTATAATGGTGATTGTTTCAAGAAAACAAGTAGCATATATACGAGGTTTACCTTATTTTTATTTGTAGAGGTAGGCCATGGCAATCGTTTTCTAAAAATTATTTTAGATTTTCAACTAATATCTAACTTGTTAATTAGGTTTAGTTGATTCTTGTTGATGATCTTTTTTAGTCATTAGTACCAGGTTTGGATCACATTCACGTCTTTCAAGAGTTTAATTTGCATTTTTGTGCTACACGAAGCTGTGTTTCGGGGTGCTCCCCTTTTATATATTTCAATTGCTATACTTTATTCATCTGATCATCTCAATTTTAACTGTTTAAATCCTATGTCTACCAAATTATTAACTTTTCATAGAGTGCAAAATTTATTATTATTTTTTTAACTAAAACTCTAAAACTTGAAACATATTTAGGAGTTCGAAAAATCACTAATTATGTTACTAAAATATCCTTTCTATAGTGTTCCTATACAGATGGCTTAAATGTTTTTACAAAGTCTTTCGTCTTTAAAATTTTTTCAAAATCCTTTTTTTGTGGGTTTTTGGAAACAGTCTCTCTACGGGTAGAAATACCGGTAGGGGTAAGGTTGCCTACAGCTAGATCTCCACAGACCCCACAATAGCGGGACCCACACTAAGAGGTGGTGTTGTAGTGTTCCTATACAGATGGCTACACTTGAGTATGGGTAGAAGTAAGGAATGAGGTCCTTCTCGAGACTTCTTTCAACTATGGCATGTTTGGCGTCCATCTAATATGAGTCTAATTAGGTTGCCCTATAAGAGCAGGTACAACGGTAGGCTCACGAGTCAGATTTGGCGTGCGAGCGGGCCGAGCACAGCTCGGAATGTTTGCAGCGGAGGAAGCCCACGCGCCGCTCGAGGATGGCTGTGAGTGGCGAGCTAGCTCGGGTTCTTTTTTGGCCAAATCTGATGGGAAACGATGGTGCTGTATGGGCAGGTTATTATTTTCTTTTTTTTGAAATTTGCGACCATTGGACTGCTGGTATGCGTTTATGCGAGGGAGAAAATGAAGATGAGGGATAGCGGGGCTTTCTTTTTTTGAGTGAAGAGGGAATAGCCATGGCCATGGTGTGGAAAGATGCATGGTGAAGAAGTACAGGAACGAATGAAAGAGACAGGGAAGATAGAAATGAAGTAGCGGTGGTTATTTTATTACTATATTAATAATATTTTTTTAATGAATTTCTTAATGAAAGAGAAAGGGTGCTCATCGCTGGGATTCTGGGAAGGGGAGTGGGTTTTTTTTTTTTCTTTTCTTTTGGAAAAGAATTTTAACCGGGAGGGAGGAGTACGTACGCTGGGGCTGTTATTATTAAATTTTTTGAAAAATGTATAAATTATTTTTAAGTATAAAAGATTTAATTACATACACTAATTTCAGTTTGTGCATGGGTTTCTATTACCTTTTGTATTGTTTTATCTTTTAAATAAGTCCTTTTTAATTAAATGTGTTATCATATTATTATGTGTAAATTATTTTTTATAAATTATTTACCCAAATAATTAAGCAAAATATAAAACCAAAAATAATTAAATGTATATGTTTGCTTGTGAATCCATGTGTATTATTTTAAGCAGCGAGTCAAAAATAAGTTCAAAAGCTGATGTGAAAGCAATAGACCCCCACTTATGAACCAAAGTTCTAACTCATCATTGTATATGTTCTAAATATTTTAGAGGATTTTGACAAACTAAACATGTCCAACATCAGCTACCAATAGACTCCCTCTTCCTCCCATTCTTTAAATTAAGAAAAAAAAAAAAAACCTTAGTCTTCTAATAGTTGAAGCTAAAGCGACTACTATTGGCATTTTTTTCCAATTTTTTGTATTCACCAACATAGTTTTTAAAAAATTAGTGTTTTAATTAGCATTTTTGAAAAGCTAATAATAGTCGTTTTTTGAATTTAGAAGTAATGTTTTATATTTTTTTTTATCGAAAAAATATCCTTTGAAAAATTTCATCTTTTGAAATTATTGATATTCTTTTATGTTAAGTTACATTAATTAGCTAACTTAAAAACTAAATTTACCGAACACATATTCATCAACTGTTCATCTAAATAGCTATCCGCTAGCAGCCAATTTGAACAACTATGTGCTATTTAAGTAGCTATATGCTAACTAAACAACTAATTTGCCCAACATACCTTAATTCAAAAATTAAATTTCCTTCTTTTTGGTCCTCCATGTAACTAGAGTCAAGCTAACGTTAGTTTCTATGGATTCAGTTTTTTTTTTTTTTTTAAACTATGTATTTTATTACAAGGCTCGAATCTAAGATCTTATTACTAGAAGGGAACAAATATTAAACCTAGCTCTTAAACCAATTTGTATTGATATTTGATGTTGTTTGTTTGTTATTATATTTGAGGTGTAGTTTTGGTGGAAATGAAGAAAGTGGTGATGAAGTTAACATTGATGGGGTGGCAATACTAAAAGTCGAGAAGTTTAAATATCTAGGCTCGAACATACGAGAGAAAGGGAAGATTTACGAAGATATTAATTACCAATGTGTAAGAGTGGAATAATAGAAATGGAAGAACGTTTTAGCTGTGCTGTGTGATAAAAAGATTACTGTAGGATTAAAAGGTAAAGTTTATGGTATGGTACTAAGACTACCTTTGTTGCATGGCTCTGAGTATTGGCCAATAAATAGGAATCAAGTTCAAAGATTGATGATAGTAGCTAGAGATGAGAATTATCAAGTGGATATGTAGCCACACGAGATTGGATATGATTAGGAATAATGTGATTAGAGAAAAAGTAAACATGGAAGTCATAGAAGATAAGATAAGAGATGTTGGACATAGATGGTTTGGACACGTGAAGAGGAAGAGTATGGATGTACATGTACGAAGATTAACCTTCAGGAGTATAGAAGAGGTAGAGGTCGACAAAAAAAATGTTAGCATCATGAGGTGATTAACACGATTTGGAATTGTTATGACTAACGGATGATATGACTCAAGATATGAATTTGTAGAGGTCTAGGACTAAGGCTACGAACCATAGATAACCAGATTCTTGGCATTCCTTTGGCTTTATATTAGAAGGAATTGTTGATCGGTGTAGCGACCTATATTTTATCTCAGGTTTGCCTTTCTAAGTCTGCTAGTAGTCCCCTTGTCTTGGATGTCGGTGCATGTGTGCTCATACTAGATTAGATGGGATTATGAATGAAGTATTTATAATCTAAGTAAAACTTGCACTCACAGAAGATCATATGAGTGTTTTTAGACTTAGATGGTTTCATTTCTGAAGGGTGGGTACTGTTGTTGTATTGTATTGGCTAATATTTTATCTTATGTTTGTCGTATTTTTGTATGCTTGTAGCACTCCTGTTTTAATAGGGTTATCTTTATTCTACCCTCGATTGGTTGAGGTATGATTCTCAACCCTCTTATGCTTTTTAAGTACTTTTTATATTATATATTGTATATCAATTTGTTTCAACATTTACATTTGATTTTTCAAAATTTTTCATATGGATCTCTTGGAATCGATGTCTTTGTAACAAGAGATGTTTGCCTACATTTACATTTTTCCATATAATCCCGCAAATATGGGACCCACACAAAAAGCTATTATTGTTATTGTTGTTTGTTTATTATATACCTACCCACGATTTTCGGGGCACTATCATGGATTGCATATATACTTTAGTTAGGACCACAAATGAGATTGGAACGTTACATATATTCCACTAAAAATACGGAGGATTAAGTTAAGTAAGGATTAGTCAAATCTTGTTCCTCGAAGTTGTGCACAGGTTGAACTGATTGGATGGACAAAAATTGGCCCTTTTTAAAATAAAATTATGAATAATAATAAAGCATAAAAAGCCAGCATGGTGGCGAAAAAGGCTATCTCATCCACAAATTGCACATGGGCGTGCACATTTCTAGATTAAATCTAGCTTAGTTAAATAAATTGCACATAATCCGCTCGTCTTAATTAAAGTGATTAGTTTAGTGGGCTTTTCATAATTAGATGAACATATATGCTGTGGTATTTGTTGTCCAAATGTAAGATGAATATAATTTAATCTAAAAGATTGAATTAATTTTTGGATTTGGAGTGGATCGCTAGTACTGTATTTTGCATTTTCTGGTTTTGCATTTTACTTGATTTTGCATTTTCTGGTTTACACAGTGCACTTCTCCTGAGCTTAATTATCGGAAATCATACAAATCATATGCTTAACCCTAATATTATCATTTGCTGAGTCCGCACAAACTCAGCGCCGTCGCCTAAAAATGAAAAAGTTACATATCAATTGAGAACACAACTTAACCAAATGACTTAACATTAGATCTCGGGTTCAATACTTATGAAAGTAAAACTTATCACATTAATAAAAGTTCCAACTTTTAAGATTTGTATTTTTTTACTTTTTCAATCAATAAAATTCCAACTTGGATCACTCAATAATATATTTGTAATAACCTACCTTATAACATACAATATTTTTTTTAATCACCTAAATAATATTTTTTTAAAAAAACAAAAAAAATCCCTAAAAAGACCAAAAAAAAAAAAGAGGAATGGGGAATGGGGAATGGAATCGCAGTCCAATCTACCTCGCGAGAATGCCCGTTTGGAACGAGCACTAATTTGGATGCGAGTGAAACATTGGACCCTCCTTGGAATGTAAGTTGCCTGCTGCAAATGCTCTTAATTCTCTATTTTGATGTGCAACTATCAGAGTATAAATTTGTTCCCGCATTTCAACCATTAGCTTAAATTTTTGATTGAGTTAGTTCTTAAACATAATATCAAAGTCGTTCTAAGCAAGATATCTTAAGTTTAAATCTCAGCAGTCCCTATATTAATTTGTTGTGCAAGTTAAGTAGGGGGAGCTTTTTGCAAAAACTATTCTTTAAACCCAAAAGGCAATTCACTTGAAGGGACATGTTAGAATACAAACTTATTCCTGAGCTTTCAACCATCAATTTAAACTTTTGGTTGAGTTGATTCTTGAACAACAACTCTAATTTGCTTGTAGATTTTTGAGCAGGTCTCCTTAATGTGCCATTTGATTTGGATGTAGCGTAAAATCTTGGCGGTAATTAGTTAATAGCTATGCAATGGAATGGATCAATAGTACTAATTACATTATTACGTGCGTGTGTGGCACAAAGGATTTCTCCTCTTCTCTCTTCAATTAGTGTTGTTCAGATATTGCAATTGGGCTTCAAGTTTCAAATGTTCGAGTCATGGTTTAGTCATATAATAAAAGATGTGGAGTTTGATCTAATGATGATTTTGTTACTGGTAATTCTTGCCTTGTATTCGATGCATGGGATTCCAACCAGATTACTGAGTTTTTGTAATGATGGAAGCTAAGTAGTAAGGACTGACTTTGGAGATGTTCCTCCCCCCCCCCCCCCCTCTTTTGGGGTGATTGTGTGGCATTCTGATTCTGGGTTTCTTTAATCGTTGTATTTAATTTTAATACATTTTCTTAGTACTGGAGCGATGATTAGTTCTTTCAGCATCTAAGCTTTGTGCGTTTTAACTAATCAATATTTAACTTTTAATTTTGTTAATGAAATACACATCGATCTATCCCTCACAGTATCTAATTTATCTATGATCTTCCGAATAAAGGCTCTTGTTTATGGATACAATTTGTCACAAAATTATAGTAAAAAATGCTGCCTCCTTTTTAGTTATTTTTAAAATGATATTAATTAGATACTTATTATAATTAGTTAGGTTTATCAATTTATATGTGTGACGTGTGATGATGATGATGGCAAGGGCATATGTACTTTTGGACATGATCAGATCTAATCAACAAAGCAGCAGGCAGACAGGTTATGTCACATCGATGGGACAAATTATAAGCAAGTGTGAGCAGTTGGCTTACTTTATGATTTGGTGATGGAAAAGGGCTACTGCCAGTAGCTAGTGGGGATTAATTAATTAATTATCAGTATTTCATGCCTCACCATTCGATCTTTTCTTTAAAAAAAATAAGAAAAGGAAAAAAAGAACAAATTTGTATCACTGCATTATTAATTGGCTTTTGTTGATGCCTGGGAGAATTTCTACATATCTGGAGGGTTTAGTATATATATGTCTTGTGCTAAAATTTTGTTTGGTTCAACTATGCGTCATGAGTGATCTTTTCTTTTTACTTTGCAAGGGAGAGGAACACTTTATTAATCCAGCGTAATTTATCATGCGTTACTCATAATATATAACTAAAAAAAAACAAATTTAATGTTTGAAACATGCGCATCTCAAAATCAAAAATATAACTTGAAATCCACTAATTGCTTATCTTCTCACTCTCGTTGTTTCCTAGTACACATATCTGCAACAATATCTTGATCGAGATTGATCTATTGATCTAGTGTAACAGTCCTAAGTAAGATACTCTTCCAACACAAAAGATTATACATAAGTGGTCGAAATCTATTGAATAGCCACCTCAATATGAGCGACCTTATGAGTTACATTTGATCAGATTTTTTCTTTTTCTTTCTTTTTTTAACTGAGGGGTCATTCAATACCCTAGCTTTTTTCAAAAAAAACTTTTTACCATGCAAATGACTGTTCCTTTTTTAAAAAAAAAAATTATTCTTAATGATTCTTCCTTTTCTAAACTGGATTTTTTTTGCTAGTTGATTTAAATTATCTTGTCAGTAGGTCTTATGGTTACACTAAAAACAATGTTCTGTTCGAAGGATGAGGGTAAAGTCGAAATATAAGTTAAAATTGTATTAGAAGTTTATGTAATTAGACTCCGCAAATGCGAGATTCACACTGGGAGATGATATTGCTGTTGTATGCAAAAAAACTAAAAATAAAAAATGTAGCAACCAAAATTCAATTTGACATTCTTAATACAGTCAATCTAGGGATCATATTGTCACTGAGGTTAGTAAGGTCGTCACTAAGGAAACAAACGACAAGAAGTAGGAGACAAAACTATAAGAAAAAAAATTCAGATGAGATCATCATCTTTAAAGTCAATTGATGAATACACAGGTAAAGAAAATTTTATGCTTAATAACCCCGTTTATTTTTAGAAGAGATGTAAAAATATTAATATGTAGTCAATTGATGAATATCGTCCAAGATTGTTAATATATATATATATATATATATATATATATATATATATATATATATA
>JACYFF010031955.1:10601626-10623943 GCA_017589665.1 Selenicereus undatus | reverse complement strand
CTCTCTCTCTCTCTCTCTCTCTCTCTCTCTCTCTGACACAATAAGGGAACTGCTTAAAGAGGAAAGCAAAAGGGGAAGGAAGCAAAGCAAATATCCTATAGAGTTGATACCACTCATAATACTAGATCAAAAAGAATAAGGGCTTTTTATCCCAATAATACAAAATCTTGATCAAAGAACTACACTCACATATTTTATCCTCTAGAAAACTCTTACTTGCACCAGGTCCTATGTTACTTGGGACTCTTTATTCCATCCAAGCACATACGCCCAACCCTTGAAAATCCAACAATATTGTATACACATTTGACAGTTAACACTACACCAGTACTTGCAAAATTCGCAGATAATGACCAACAGTTGGCAGTCCAACAGAGGATGTACACTTAACACTTCATTTTTAGCTGAAACTCGGATGCTAATAATAAGTGTCCATCATCAATGACAGAGTCCAAATAGCATACAATTCGGCATCGATTAACAACCTCATAGTTCAGGGGTAATCCATTTCCCTACCCGATATCAGAACAATAAGCAAACAATTATGTTTTCTGGACATCCCCAAACAGTATATTATCAACAAATTCACAAACTTATTTCAGATAAACTCAGAGAGTTCCAAAGGTTGCTACCACTATAAGAATAGGCACAGAAGATTTTCACAAACTTGACAATAACTTTCCAAACTCCTGAAAAATGTAAACTGTCATATAGCATAAATATGTCAATTGACTAGGTGAGCAACGAGGTAGGGGAAATTGGGACACATTACAGGAACAGACAAGACAGAGGACAACTCCAAGTCAGCACATTATGAATTCAACCAAAAATAGGTATAACAGAAAAGGAGAAATCAACTCTATCAAACATTTATACTCATAACAGACAATTCCAACAGGCATAATTTACGAATAATAGACTGTTATCAGCCTTTGATACAAGATGAGAGAAATTCAAGCATAAATCACACATATGAAGGGTCCCCACACAAGGGTTCAAGTTGAGTCTATTTAGAAGTTGAGATACAAAGATCAAGCTAATGTACCTCGTATGCAATACTACCCCCAGATATGGCTGGTTGGCGGAGAGATGCATTGGAGATAGAACCAGAAGCTGACAAGATACATAATTCCCGTCCTGTTTGTTGCATGAATGACATAATTTTCTGGCCGACATCCTGCATTACAATCAGGAAGTTAGTAACTGAAAAGAAGATGCCCTTAAAAACTCAAAAAAAAAAAAACACAAATGTATTGCATTCTGACTTTATGCAGGATAACATTTAAAAAAAGGCACACATGGCCATACATGGTACACTCTTAGAAAAATTAGGAGACAGAGACTTTGTAAGAAACTTTCAGAAACCCAATACAGAATTGATTATTGATGTCCACCCAGAACTTTGAGTGTGGTCCGTCAGACCATGTCTATGGAAGATTACCGTGTTAAACAAACTCAGTCCATAATTAGGGTATGTATGTTGTGAACTGGGATAACAAGGAGCCTGGATATCTTGTAAGTGCAGCAGGAAAGCATCAAATTTACAGATTAGAAACATCGCCCTCCTCTTTATACTTGGGCATTACGGCATTAGCTCGCATGAGCTACAGGAAGAGCCAAACAAATAACACCGTCAATACATTTGCTCCACTTATAAACATCACCCTCCATCTTCAGAAGGTGTCAGATTAGGACAAAGCAAATTCCCCCCCCGCGCCCCCCCCCCCCCCCGCCTTTTTGGTTCTACATGCCAGCTACTAGGATATACTTTCATAAGCATCAGGAACATACATATCTGATAAGGTGCTCCCAGGAGTTGGGGGGGAGCCTGGTCGAATATCTATTTAAAGTTTATTTTCGTCCAAAAAGAAAAGGAAAACAATCAATATCTTAATCTTAAATTAAACACCAAAACACAGAAGTTGGCAACGACATTCCTGTATACCCCAAAAAAAAGTTATAAAAAAAAAATCAAGGATTTAAAGATATCCATATAAGAACCACTCCAGCTCGACGTGATCCTGGCAAGACTGACAGAAGAGAGAGCAGTGACAGCCAGTAGTGGACACGCAGAAAATTGGCTGACCACTCTTCAACCATTAAACTGACAGCAGCAGGAAAACCGGTCCACCAGAGAAAGAAGCTAAGGATACTGTGAGTACAAGAAAGATTATGAATGAAGATGAAGAAGGCTGGAAATGACGGGGTCAAGGCTTTTCAGACAGACTTTTATCCATGGCAGCATGAATTATTTTGAACAGTTGTGTTCTGACATACTAGCTATGTTGAATAAAAATCAAACCTTTGCGCCTTTTGACATGGGCAGTGGTAACAAGAACACTATGTACATTGTCATTGCATTACAGACCCAAGACTTTCCACTTCAGCATCTGATGGATTCCACGAAGAATTGGCAAGCTGATATTAGATAACCCCGTGCAGCCACATTGCAGGGGAACAGACACAGATAAGCAGATACAGTACAAAACAGGAACAAGGAAATACAGCTTTCAAAAATGTAGAAATGGAAATTTTCAAAAAATGCCTATAAGTATACGGCTAAAACATATGTACATTGGCAAAAAAGCAAATAATTGTAGTCTGCATATTTGAGCTCACGAGGTCTTCACTACCAAAATACAGAATAGAAGAATAAAACTAAACCAAAGGCCAGAGTCCCACCAACTCAAGGAGTGGCGGTAAAATGCACATGACCTTATCCCTAAATTAAAAAACGGCTGTTTTCATTAGATGCCAAATTCAGAGAAAGCACGACAATTATGGCATGGAAAATCTAGATGTCTAGGGGACCAGATGCACGAACTTCTCCATTGCCTGTTTGCTAATTCTCTTCAGGAGTTTAACCTGAGTTGTCTGGGATGCTTTTGGGTTGCGGCAAGCTTATTCAAGCATCAATTATTTGCTTGAGAGGGTTGCTTTGAAAGAAAAGTCAGATTTGAAGTCATTGAAGACACGCACTTGCTATCTTTTGGATGATTTGGTTGGACAGAAATACAAGAGTTTTCGGTAGTGTTGAGATTACCATTTAGTGATCAAAGACAAGTGGCTCAAGACATTATACTTTGGGAAGGAGGAGGAATTTTGCTCGCCTTCAATTGATGCAACTGTTTTTTTTTTTAATAGCAATTTCTGGGATTGTAAACTCGTAATTAGCTTCCGCAAGATGCCAATCCTTGAGGATCATCTACAATAATGAATATGTATTATGTTTGCTTATCAAAAGTCCGAAAAAGGAAAAGTAATCTGAAGGGGATGCTCAGTTTCTTGCAGTTTTTGGAGGACACAACCTACAAAAGCGGAAACCTGACCCTCATCAGCTTTTCATTCAGTTTAGGTGCATAACAAAGACAGTTGTAAGTACGTTGAGGTCATAGATGACAACAGTGCTAAACCGCCCCTTCTCCCTGTACAAGTACACAGATTGAGTAAATGTCAGCAGTTTGCCACCTGTGCTCTTCGGTCTCAGGCTATGGAGCCAGAGGAAAGCTTTAGTCCCCAGCAACAGAAAACCAAGATAAAAAACTGGCGCAGACGTAGATTTGCAAAAGCCACAGACCAGTATCAGTGCTGCCAAGGTCTTTCTGCTAATTAAATGAATGATTGAGCGAACGAAAATAATTCCCCAAAATCAATCTATTCACAACCAGAAGAGGAAGCTGTGGAGGGACAGTCTGCTCTGAGCGATTAGTGTCTTCCTTTGGAAGAGAAAAGAAGGCATCTGTGATTTCCCATAAACAACACTCCTAAAATAGATCTTGAAAGTCAAAATTCTCAATATATGCAAATATTGTAAAGGACCATGAAAAACCAAGGCCATGCTCGATATCAGAGTAATTACCAGCAAGTAGAGGTCAGCAAGGCTCTCGGGAACCCTGGTTCCTTAAAAGAGGAATAGGTCCAATTGCATCCAGTTCCGACTCTCAAAAAAATATTCGGAACCTAGTACCGGTGTAGAGAGAGGAAAAAGAATAAGTTTTTGATTACTTTACTATCTTTTCTTTTGTTTCTCTACTTTTTTCTGTTTGATTTCTTTCCCTATAAAAATGACTCTTCAAATAGTGAACTTAACTCAATAACAGTTAATTTTCTGCTACTAATTGAAGAATGAATCATTATATTTTTCAAGTAACTAAAATAAAAAATACAAACTTAGTAAATTAACTTTCTTTCTTTTTGGTAAAGATATAATATGAAAGTAGGGAAAGATTAAACATCCTCCTCTCCCACTCCAAATAAATAAAAAATTTTAATTTATTAGGTGTTAAAAATTTCAACAATAGGTGCAGCAGGCACCCTGGAATCAGAACCGAAACCTTTCTGGTTTGCAAAAGTTAGGAACCAGTCAAACTAGTTCCAGTTCCCAATTTTTAAGGCGGGTATTCGAAACCGCTTAGCCCTACCAGCAAGCAAGATGTCAACCAGGCGAGATGCATTCAAATAGCAAAAGCACATATAAAGCTAAAACCTCCAACATATTTATGGAGTGACAATGTGTATAAGAGATAGACAACACTAAGACACAGAAGAGTCTGGAAGCAGCTCAATTGTCCAATTAGAACTTTCTCCTATGTTTATCAAACACCCTTTAGTGAGAGGGCGTATAAGAGCCCTAAGAGGTAGATAATGGTCAAACAAATCCACAAAATGAACGAGAGAGATCACTGCATCTTTATAATCAAGCTTCAATGCTTCCACCACGCATCTAGTCTATTCATAGGAAGCCAACCAGGCTTTCTTTTGCATATAAGGCCATCAAATGAGGCTTCTTCCCAGTTCCTCAACCAGAAATTGTTCCTTAAACTTTTTAAAGACTCCTACTGGCCTTGTAAAGCTTTTTAGACAAAAGATTGCACACAAGCTTATCATTACACATATCATACAGCATGTCTATCAAGAAGCATCAAAATAACAGGATGTACCACTAGAAAAATATTTTATCTCAGGTACTTAACAAGACATAATAATTCAACTAACCATGTATAAAGCAAAGGCAAGTTACATGGAAAAGAACCCATATGCCATACCTCTCCAGCAGCTACATTGATGACGTGTGGTGTGAAACCTTGTCCACCTGCACAAAACAAGTACAATTTGCCATAAACAATAGAACCAAAGTATAGCAAAAAAAGATTTATTCAGACCCAGCTTCTAAAACAGATCATAAAACAGGATATATAACTCATGCCACAGAGTTCCATCATGTTACATAAGAATTTAAGCATTCTATAAATCGAACTCTGCAGATTATCAGCTGATATCATGTCCTACTACAGAAGTGCGCCGGTTTCATTTTGGCCGCATAGAGTATCCTTTTCCAATAGAACTAGTGACAACTGACAAAAACCTGCCTAATGTGACATACTGACATAGGAAGGAATCTGCTCTCCCTCTTGTTCTTCATATTTCTTACCTATTCTTTGCTGTTGCACCAAAACTTAGTCAAGTATAAGGGTCATAAACTTAAGTAGACAAAACCATGCAGTTTGGTACCTACACCTTAGCATAGCAAGAAAATTAAAAATGATCAGTATATCAGTCCTGAATCCCATATAAATCTCATATAGATTACCATCTACATTGAACTCAAGTATAAGGGTCATAAACTTAATTAGACAAAACCATGCAGTTTGGTACCTACACCTCAGCATAGCAAGAAAATTAAAATTGATCAGTATATCAGTCCTGAATCCCATATAAATCTCATATAGATTACCATCTACAGTGAACTCAAAGCAACAGAAGCGGAAAACCCAATAAGCACAAAATTCGTCTAGTGCATTCAAAAGAATCATCTTCATGAAAAACAACGGAAACAAATGCAGAAACTACCAATGTGATCAGCACTTAAGTGGGAAGAAACAAAATTAATCAAGGGATGAACAACAAAGAAATGATTATTAAAGGTATTCTGCAAATAGCCAGCCAGAAGGCAAGGACTGAGTGAGTGTGCACAAGAGATTAGGCAGTTTGTTTTTTTTTTGGGGGGGGGGGGGGGGGGGGGGGCCCCCGACGGGAAGAGATATGACAGAGAAAAAGAACAATCAATATAGGACTTCCCAAACCAATGAGCTTCATAACAGAAATGAGTCAAACCAAATGATCAATTTTTGAAACAAAAAGCATCATATTGCTCTGATGCAAAGCAAGAAACTAAAGAACAAAAGCAAAGTTGATGGTTTGCAGCGGAGCAATGGGATATTTTTTTCCACACTTCAGGCATTTGCCAACAACAGCAAGAGTCTTTAAGCCGATCCTGTTCAAATTATGATCAGAAACCTTCATTGTCCAATTCCATGTCCCATGCAATGACCTGCCTTCTTTGCTCTAAAAACTCATTCTTAATCCCTTGAGCTGCACTAATTTCTTATGGGGAAATAAAAAATTCTCTTGTTTAATTTTGAAAAGACGAACAAATTAAAAAATGCCCCACAGAGACTACCAATGGAAAAATAATGACCAGGAGGGACCAAATCTTTTTTTTTTAAAAAAAGAAAGTCGCAAATTCCAACAAAAGAAATCAATAAACAACGTCCACAAAGATTCATCGCACATGCAACCACGATTAAGGATTAACAATCCAATTGAAAATTCAGCAAGTTCAGCAGACATTCTCTATCTCGAAATCAACAATTCGTCAACTGGTAGAGTTCTTCCCTCTCCATCGAATTAAACCACATGCGACACTAATCAAATTCACCAAAATCCAAGAAAGTTCACTAAGAACTGTCACAAGCAACCACAATGGAAACACAAACCCCCTAGGGTTTAAAATTGACTTACCGACAGAAGCCAAGTTGGGCTTCTTCGACGAAGACGACGAAGAATTGGTCGAAGAGCCGCCGCCAAGGAAGTGCTGCTCCTTCCTCTTAATCGCCGCCGGAACATACGCCCTCTTCGCCGCCGCGGCAGCCTCGGGAGTTCCGTACTTCCTAGGGCGGCCCCGCTTGCGACGCTGTGGCTCTACCGACGCCGCCGAAGGGGCTTTTCCGGCGACGGACTGGGGGTAGAGGATGGCACCGCCGTCGGCAAGGCCGTTGGTGGTGGGAGAAGCGGCGGCGGCGGAGGTAGTGGTAGTAGTGGTGGGAGCATGAGAGAGAGTGGAGGAGGGTTGTTGGTGATGGTGTTGGTGGAAGTAAGAGGTGAGTCCGCTTTCATTCGGTTCCATCCCAGACTGACTGAGAGGTGGAGGAGAGAGAAAGGAGGAGAGAATTTTCTGAATTTTTTTAGGGATGCGAGAATTCAATAATAATTTAAGAAATTGAGGAAAACTGTTTTTCGAGGGGGCGTTTTGATTTTACGTTTATTTTATTGGGAGGGCTTTTGGAGGTTTTATACGAGGTGGTACCTTATGGGCCGTCCGATATGGACGCTGTTGTTGAGATCTGTTTTTTTCGGATTTTAACCTTCCCTTTTAATTTTCTTTTTTTTTTTTATGTGAGACTTGGAAGCAAAACGAATATTGAATGCACGTGAGTGAAAAAAAAAAAGGAAGTAATAGTTACTTCCTTTATTATCCAAAAGGCTTTATTTTCCCCTTAGTTTTGTTGCTTTATCTGAATTTCCTTAATTCAATAAAAACAGTATCTATACTAAAAGTTATTGTTGTTATTATCATATAGTTTATCTATTATTGATTTTAATTATCAATTAAATGGGTTTATAGTTACAAACTTGCAATATTTTTTCAAATTGGGATATGCCAATCTGATAACATAATATGTGTTGGAGTTTGTATTTTTTAAGGGATTTTTAAATTAGATATACGCACATAACTTACGAATTGAATCTTTAGTTTTTCTTGTAAAAACTAAGCATTTTACAAATAGGATGCCTCGATAAAAATGTAGTTTTATACTTTTCTATTACAAATGTATAAAATATGAACATTTTTTTAAAAAGAACTAAACCAATAGAAATCTACAACAAATCATTATTTTATGCACTAATAATAGAGTTGGAGTGTGGTAGTAGGGCTTGTCCCATATTGATAAAATTAAAGGATTTGAACATGTATATAAATTTGTGAGTTACTCTATCTATTATCAATTGATTTTGGATTGAAACTTTATTTGGGTTTATATGCATGACTCTTTGTTAATAACCCAATTGATACAAAAAAATTTAATATTGTACCAGAGCGGGCAGCTCGATCTTGATTTGTCACTACTCACCGTCCCCATTTGATTAAAATTATGTGCACGTGTCGGACCTTATCAGTAGTTTATATGTGAGGGGACGTTTGGAATATGAAAGTGAGTGTTGTGCCACATTGATAAGAATAAAAGATTTGAGCAAGTATATAAACTTGTGCGTTACTCCACCCTTGGCTAATTGGTTTTCGGTTGGAACCTCATTTAAACTTATATGCATGACTCTTTGTTTATAGCCCAACGTTTGATTAAAAATTCTGTGCACATATTCAGTCTTTGTAGTAGCTCACACATGAAGGGGTGTGTTGGATTATGAAAGTGGGTATTGTCCCATTTTGATAAAATACAAAGAACATGAAAGTGAGTATTATCCTATATTGATAAAACTAAAGGGTATGAGCATGTATATAAGTTTGTGCATTACTCTACCCATTATTAATTGATTTTTAGCTGAAACCTCATTTAACCTTATATGCATGACTCGTTATTTATGACTCAATTTATATTTAAAAAAATTACATAGTATCGGAGCAGGTTGCTCAATCTTGATTAGTCACCATCTCCATTTGATTAAAATTGTGTGCATATGTTGGTCCCTGTTAATAGCCCACACGTGAGGAGGCGTGTTGGAATGTGATGTTGGGGGGTTTGCCTCACATTGATAAAATTTAAACGTTTGAGCGTGTATATAAGTTTGTAAGTTATTCTACCTATTGCCAATTGATTTTGGATGGAAACCTTATTTGAGCTTATATATGTGACTCTTTGTAAATAGCTAATTAATAAAAAAACAAAATTAACAAATAGCAACAACTATCAAAATTAAATGAATTTTCTAAGCTTTTGTAAAAATAAGGTGCTTGAAATTTCAACGTTCCTTTGAAAATTTTTACCTTCATTAAAACTCCTAAAATTTATTAGAAATTATAAAACACTTCTTAAAATTTTCAAATAAATTTATAGCAAACTAGATGCAATGAAGATAAGCAATATGTTGTTCATATTTAATAGATGATAGAGACACAAATCCAAACCTTCTTGAGTTTACCGTGAGACTAGCACTAGAAGTCCAGGACAAAAGCGGGGAGACATCCTAATACCTCACGTTGTTGTCAAGCCACTGAATTAGTCACCCAACAAGTATTTTATACTTCAACCAAAACATACTCAAATCAACAATTATTACATCATATATATGAGCAAAGTTGACCTGACAATCGCCACAATAATTAATTGAATATTATCTCATTATCATTTTTCTAATATATTTTTTAAATGTATAACCCAAACAACTAAATTCATACTATATATTGGATTGAATGACACAATAAAGCGATACTAAAATAAAAACTCTAAAATTGAAGTTAATCAGCACTCAAAGTGATGGTGACATCCAACAAAGTCAATGTAATGGTTAACTTGTAGATATAACATCAAAACATTGTTTAAACATTTTCTTTCTATAAAAAAAGAAACCTCAATCTGACAAATCACATTGTGAATGCAGATGTGTATTTACTATAGTTGGTTATACATCAAGTGATGAGATCATGACTAGTGACGTTGAAATGACACCATTACTCCGTTAGTCACCTCTAGCTCTTATAACTCTTTAGAATCTCAAACCTTGATTTTGGTCCAGTACTCTATTATCAACCAGCAAAAGTCATTGTCGCTTGTCACGTATGATTATGGCTTGTATACAGCGTTAATCAAGACACATATAATATCTTGTGTAATTGTTTGAATTCGAGGATAAATATATAATCAGTGCCAACAATGAACAATGTGTTAAAATAATAAACTTATAATCAATCAATAATTCCATATAGTAGCAAAAAATATCTACTGCTTCCATAGAACTTGATCCTTTCACTCTGCTATCTACTTCCTCCCTGAGCTTCACTTTCAAAAATAAACATCACTAGTAAAATCACAGAGTTCACGAATGAAGTGTGACTGTACCTGTTTATACACAAATATGGGCATCACAATACATCTTTTTGGGGCACAAAGGCAGGGACAAATGCTAGTCAGGATGGGGTATGAGAACTCCCATGGATTTTACAAACTAGTTTAGTTGGCACCTGCTGGAATCTCAAGACTTCATGTGCTCTGTTTTGTGTTTGTACAACTGTTACCAGTAGTCTCCACAAGAACAAGATCCATCTATGACAAGGTGGAAGCGGTTTCTATCCCTAACTATTATCTACCTCCCATAGGTCTTAGAAAGGAGCTTAGTCGCATTGTGACAATCATCACAAATCCGGAGGTTCTTTACAACCCGGATGTGGGTTCCTGGGGCTCTGCTGATGAGGCAAAATGCTATGGCAATCTTCTCACTATGATATCTAAGCGACTTCTCTTTCTCTTCTTCGCCTACATTCAGCAAGACTACAGAGGTGTCTGGTTTGTGGCTAGCCTCCCTCAATTTCCTTGTCATCTCTCCCAGCATCTCATTAATCACCTGAAATTGTGGGTGAGTGTCATCTCTTGTGATGAACTGATGGACTGAACCATTCACTTCAATGCAGCTGAACCCCGGTTCCTTCATCCCCTTGCTTTTCATGGACGTTCTAACACCTACAACATCACTCCATCTGTTCTCGGTGGCATATATGTTGGACCCGAGAACATTATAACCACAATTTGCATGATCCATTTCAAGGAGTTCCCTAGTAGCTATTTCACCCAAGCTGAAGTTCCTATGAACCTTACAAGCAGTAAACTGAGCACCCGACACGACCGTATTCAGTTTCATGGGCATGTTTTGTATCATTTCATGTGCTTCATGAAGCAATGCAGCTCAGCCTGGAAGGTCTACCATGCAACCATAGTGCTCAATTTTTGACACCAATCCGTACTTATTGATCATGTCTTCAAAACCTCTCTTCGCTTCCATCACCATCCCCGCATGACTACAAGCATGAAGCAGTCCGATAAATGTGACATCATTAGGTTTAACGCGTAAGCTTTCCATATCTGTGAAGAGCTTAAAAGCTTCCTTACCAAAGCCATGCATGGCAAACTCTGCTATCATTGCATTCCACATAGATATCTCGCCCCCTTTGCTTCGCAGAAGAGCTTGTAAGCGCTGGTTATGTCTCCGCATTTAGCATACATGTCGATAAGAGTCGTGCTTAGTACCACATCCAGTTCCACCCCTTGCTTGTCTATATATGCATGCACCCACTTGCCTAGATCAACCGCATCAACTTCTGCGCACAATGACACAAGGCTAACCGTTATCACCTGGTTAGGGTTTATATTACTATTCCTCATCAGAAGTTCAGAACAAGGAGATTAATGGCCTCATCAATGCAGTTTCTCTTTGCATAAGCTGAGATGAGAGCAGTCCAAGACATAACATCTCTTCTTTCCATACTGTCAAAAATAGCTCGGGCACATGAAATCTGCATACATCTATCATACATGTGTACCACAGAAGTTGCCAGAGCCAAAAACAAGGCAACCCCATTTCTAAGAACATAAGCATGTAACTGTTTGCCAAATCCAGAGCTTCAACCGCTCCACATACTGTGATTAAACTCAGCAGAGTAATTTCTTTAGGCCAAATCCCTCTAGCTATCATATGCCTAAAAAGCTTTACACCCTCCTCTAATGCCTTGCAACGAATGTAGCCTACAATATTAGCAGTATAAGAAACAATGCCCCTCTCAACCAATCCATCAAACAACCATCGTGCTAGAGTTAGATTCCCGCTCCCGGCAAACAGGTCTATCAGAGAATTCGTCAAATAAGTACTGAAGTGGACCATGCTACTGTTCTTGATCACATAAGCATGCATGGCTTTTGCCAACTTCACATTTGCAATGTCTGCCAAAAGATTAGCCATGCTAATCGCGGAAACCTCACTCGCCTTCACCGAATTACCCAGCATTTCTTGAATCACTCCCAGAGCTTCATCGAATATTCCACGCTTGCAGTAAACCTGAATCATCGTGCTCCAAGAAACACCATCCCTCCCAGGCATTTTATCAAACAGTAGGCGTGCAGTCACTGCTGACCCGCACTCTTTGTACATTGGAATCAACGCTTTACCCACGAAGACATCGGAACCCAACCCATTCTTCAACGTAAACCCATGAATCTCCTTCCCAATCCAGACCCAACCAATCTGGGCACATGATTTCAGAATTGAAGGAATCGTAAAGCTGTCAACTTCAATGTTTAAATCTCGCATTTGGGCATAGATGTTGATTGCACATTTCGGGTGGTTATTTCTTATCATAAAATGTTATGAGGAAATTATAGCGAGCAGGAAGCGTGATTGGTAATTGAATGGAATCATGCGAGATTTGAACAGGGTATTGGAAGTGTGTTTTTATAGCAAATGGGCATGGATTTGCTTGGTTTGATCAAGGCTGATTTCAGCAAGATTTTGGTGGGGAAAGCTGTTACGTAAGTTTTTTTGGTGGTTGGGTTCGAGGGAGGAGGGAGGATTTGGTTGTGATAATGGGTGAAATGTGAAGGGTAAGGGAAGAAGAGGTGGGTTCGTTGCTGCCATTGTTATTTGTTAGGTCCACAGTTGTCTATGATGGTGGTCCTTTTCTAATCCCTAGTGGCTAGTAGCCTCTCAAGTAGTTGCACACTGTGACCACATTCATTCAACTAAAAGCCAATGCCCACCTTCCAAACAAAAGGGACATCGATGTCATGTATGCAAATTGAACGTGTGTTCACGTGTAAGCTTTGCAAATTCAAATTCAGCTTCATAGACATCATCCTCAATTACGGATATTTATAGTTCAAAATCTATAATCTTTTAAAGGCAATTTTACTCACCATGTTGACTCTTGAGATTATAGCAATACCACTATGATTTATATATTAAAGCCTTGTTCTTTTCATTCATAAATTCTAATTTATCAACTTCAATATACTTCAACCACCATCAAGTTACTTCAACCCACTTTCTACTATTTTAACCAACTTTTACCCATCATATTAAAAAAATTCAACCTACTTTAATCAACTTCAACAAAAAAAATACCAATTTCAACTGACTTTAATCAATCTCAACCAACTTCACTCATTTTCAAACCTATATTTCCCAACGAAAAGAACAAACCCTAAGTTCCATAAAAACTTTAATTGTCCTATGAAAATCTAAACACTTTTAAACAATCAATGGAATAAGATAATGTCTTGCTGAATTTTATTAACTTAGCAAACTTGTGGAAAATTTTATTTAACGCTTAAATCAAGTTGGTTGAGTTATGCTAGGTTTGCTTGATAGAAAGGTCTTATCGTTTTTTTTTTTTAAAGTTTATCAAAAGTAGAGATAAAAAATATGAATATGTTGAAAAGAATGCTAACTAAATTTAGTTGACAAAAAACTTTAAAAGTTAGTACAGAACATTTAGTTTAAATTCTCAACCCTTGTTCCTCATTTTTATCATATATTTTTTTTCATCTTATAAGTACTAACATCTTCTTGTTGTGCAATTGGTGATATAAATATTCTTGCGCATGTGGATTGGGATCTCCCTCACCCACATATGAGTAGGTTTTGGGGAATCTGGTTTGGTTAGGCCGAGTTTGGAACAAACACAATGTTGTATCATTTCTCTTTTTGTTATATGATTATTTAAGAACACACATTGATTCGTGGGGTCAGAAAGTAGTGGGGCCAGTAAAGTGGATGCTTTTGGGTCAGATATCAACAAATGGGCTTAAAATATCTCAAGTCAACAAAAGCAGTCAGCCCAAATTACCAGCCCATCATCACTCACTCACACTCTTCTCCTAATCTTCTTCTTCCTCCTCATCGAAGATAAGGCACCACAACACTCTTATGACATTAGCTCCATTTCCATCCCCACAATCAACCACCATGCTTTCTCTCTCCTCCAACACCCCCACCTTCCTCTCACCTCACCCACTCCGATCTCTACGCCCTCTCCACTTCAAATCCCCACCTTCCTCGGTCATCTCCGCCGCCTCCTCCACCCGTCCGCCACCCATCAACCTCATTATCCCCAAAAACGCCGGTTCCGCCGGCCCACAATCCCAGAACGTCTACCAGCCCTACCGCCCTCCGCCTTCCCCTCTGCCGGAAAAGTACCGGACCCTAGACACGGCCGCTATCATCGACGTCCTCTCCAACCGCCTGGGCCTCTGGTACGAGTACGCCCCCCTCATCTCCAACCTCTTCCGCGACGGTTTCACGCCTCCCTCCATCGAAGAGCTCACTGGCATCTCTGGCGTCGACCAGAACCGCCTCGTCGTCGCCGCCCAGGTCCGGGGGTCCATCGCGGACTCCCCCGACCTCGACCCGGATACTCTCTCCTTCTTCGACTCCGGCGGGTCGGAGCTCCTCTACGAGATCCGCCTCCTCAACGCCTCCCAGCGTGTCGCCGCCGCCAATTACATCGTCAAGAACAAGCTCGACGGCGAGAAAGCCCGGGATGTGGCTCGGGCTATAAAGGATTTTCCGTCTAGACAAATGGTTCCGGGTTGGAACCGGTTTGATTATACCAAACCCGGGGATTGTTGGGCATTCACGTTTTTCCGGCAGTCCATGGAGTTTCGGAAGAACTCGGAGAAGTGGACGGCTGCGCTGACGACGGCGTTGGAAGTGGCCGAGACGGAGGAGGCCAAGGTGGCGGTCACGGAGGAGATGGAGGGTAAGGCCGAAGGAGAGGAGAAGGAGAAGCATGATAGGGTAAGAGTGCCGGTGGTCAGGCTGCGGTTGGGGGAGGTGGCGGAGGCCACCTCAGTGGTGGTATTACCGGTTTGCAAGGCGGAGGAGAGAGAAGATGGGTTGTTAAGAGCGCCATTTGACTGCAGAGCTGAAGGGGAGTTCGGTGTGGTGGTTTCTGATAAGGGGTGGGACCAGTGGGTGGTGCTGCCCAAGTGGGTCCCAGTGGCAGGGATGGGTCCGGGGGGTGTGGTGGTTGCATTTCCCAATGCCAAGGCGCTACCATGGCGGGTTAACAGGTCGTATGAGAAGGAGGCCATCTTGGTGGTGGTGGACCGAGGGACAAAGGCAGTGGCCGCTGATGAAGGCTTTTACTTGGTGGCGGAGGCTGGTGGCGATGGGGCGTCAATGAAGGTGGTGAGGGGTTCAGCATTGAAGGAAAGAGGGGTGAGTGAGAGCTTAGGAATGGTTCTTATTGTGGTCAGGCCACCAAGAGATGAGGAGGATGATCAATTGAGTGATGAAGATTGGGACTAACTGTGATAAGACGGGATGTTGGTTCCATTTCAATTTTGGGATTTAGTTTTCATGTAGATTGGGAAACAGGGGTTGGATTTGTTTGATTTCTGCTATTCTAGTACAGAACTTGTAGTTGTACCCTTTCAAATGGATACTTGTTTTTTCTTTGTAGTAACCAATCAATGAAATGAATATGAAGAATGACATTGTAGCAAACCTGATATCCCAAACTCTTTTATTTGATCTTTAAGTCATAGATATTGCCACAGAACAATCAGTTTTTGATCAATCACTATGTGATTTGGTTCACTTGGATATGTGAATCAGTGTTCATTCTTATAGTGACATACTCGTTTGCATATTGCTGAAATTTACAAGAAAGACAACACAGGTGACCAAGGCAAACCTGTAACTTGAGGCAAATCGAATATGCAGACAATACAGCTGAATGCTCCTATGGATATGCTCCTATACTTCCTCAAAACAAAGCCTCGCTTCAGCGATATATTGAAGATCCTTCATTCATTGCCCGAACTTGCACGAAGTTACAACTTTCACCCAGGGTTTGAAGTACACTTACAATAGAAATAAAAGACTAATCTACGTCTCTTCCCATCATAAAACCAACACCCATTCCCTCGAAGAACGCTCCTCTGATCTTCCGGCCTCATCAGTTATCAGGCAATTGACCAGAGTCTTCAATGACCACAGGCTCAGTAGTTCTCCCACTCTCACTGCCCACTGCCTCCATCTGTTCGACCACCTTATAACCATCTACTACTTTCCCAAAGACCACATGCTTGCCATCCAGCCATGGTGTCTTAGTGGTGCATATGAAGAACTGCGAGCCATTCGTATTGGGACCAGCATTGGCCATTGATAGAATACCAGGCCCTGTATGCTTCAACTTGAAGTTCTCATCATTAAACTTCGCACCATAAATTGATTCTCCTCCAGTGCCATTCCCCCTCGTGAAGTCCCCACCTTGGCACATGAAGTTGGGGATAATCCGATGAAATGCCGAGCCCTTGTAGTGGAGTGGCTTCCCGACTTTTCCAATTCCTTTCTCTCCAGTGCACAGAGCACGGAAATTCTCAGCAGTTTTCGGGGTAACATCAGCAAATAGCTCCATAACAACTCTTCCAGCCTTCATTTGCCCAATGACAATGTCAAAGAAAACTTTGGGGTTCGGCTTTGCCATCGTTGCTCTTCAAAATCCCTCCTACTGAACCCTAAGAAAATGAAGGTTAAAGTTGAACAATATCAGCTACACAAAAAGATTAAAACAAACCATTTCCTCAGTTGAACTACAAATTTCTGACATGGGTTGATCTGAAATGAAGAGTAAGAGCAAA
Source organism: Selenicereus undatus (assembly GCA_017589665.1). Taxonomy (NCBI): domain Eukaryota; kingdom Viridiplantae; phylum Streptophyta; class Magnoliopsida; order Caryophyllales; family Cactaceae; genus Selenicereus; species Selenicereus undatus. The sequence continues at coordinate 10,607,234 of JACYFF010031955.1, read as the reverse complement.
AGACCATTTAACAACAAACAAGTGTGCTGATTCAACCAAGATCAACACCATTACAACAAAAGTTTGTATCAATTAAAACAAGCAACTACTGCTTCAGAAGCAGAGAAACTAATCTGCCTCCCTAGTCAACACAACCCCCCCTCCCCCCCAAACAAGGAAAAACCTTTTCTTATTAGGTGAATGAATCCAAACAGAATGTTCATCACCCAGCACCAATCCTCAACTACAGAGCAAGAGGAAAGAAAGAAGGGGCTAGGCGACCAGATTGTTCGATATCGCACAGCTTTTGAGCTCAACAGGGTTTAAGTAATCACCTGCAAGCCTTCGATTTGTGCTTTCTTTCAGAACTAAATTACCCAAATAATAAAAAAAACAAAGGATTAGCAGTTGACTTCACAGATGAAATTCAATTTTAAATAGTCCTCAAATGGGATATCATTTTCGATCGCTATTCTTCACCCAGGCGCTAATCAACCATGTTTGTTGGTGCAGGGGAACAAAAAATTACAAAGGATTACTTCAAACAGACAAACCGGAATGTAAGATAACCTAGAAAGCATAATAAGGTGCAGCGGTTAGATTTACTGTACCTTCACCTTGTGTTGAGTTCTCGGCGAGCTTGTGGTTTGTGATGCAGAGGGGTTTAGGGTTTTAGCAGAGAGAAAATGCCGATATTTATAAAGATGATAATGAACGTCTGTGGGCTGGGCTGTTGGGCTGTCTTAATCTTCTATTTTAGCAGCCCAAATTGCAACTGCTCCTATCCAAATTCTTTTTTTCAGTCTTGAGAATTTTTTTTCTTTTTTTTTGGGGTGGGGGGTGTTTGAAAGACAATACATTGATAAATAAGAAAGCACGAAATCTTAAAAGGAACATTGATTTTTTCTATTTTTTTAAAAAGTTGCATTACGAAGCACAAATCCAAAAGAGGTAAAATTTAAGCTTTGATTTTGACGGTAGGTTTTAAAAGCTTTATCAATTATACTGATTGATATTCAAAAAAAAAAAAAAACTACGTGGATATATCATAAATTTTTCAATATTCAAATGGTGGAGTTAGGTCAAATAGAACCACTTCAACTTGACCCACAAATCGAAAGGGATGGAGGATTGATGATAACTTTCATTTCGTGTTCTGGTTCATCTTCAATTAAATTTTGACACTAATTCTAGATTTCTTAATAAAAAGAAAGTCTAATTCTTAACTCTTTGGCACTGATTTCAGATTTCTCATTATTCAACCCCCCGAATCAAACGTCTGAATAATTAGTACTAATTAAATGCTTTCCAGTTTCAGTGTTAACTAAAAATTTGAATAGTCTATATATTTCTGAATAGATGTAACCTGTGTAACCACGTCAAACAAAGGGAATACATCGACCAAAGCCATACGCCCATACCTTAGAACTTGTAGCATGATACATTTCTAACCACCACACCACAGAACTGATCATATTTCATATACAATCACAGCTTTTACAATGCCAATTTAGCACAGAAACACTAAAGTATATCATTTCCCTACTCTCCTGTCTTAGCATAGTCATCTTACAGTGGAGCCACAAATACTCTCTCTGAACTCCTAGAGCTTAACACTAACCAAGGCTAATTAGAAATCAGGCAACAGGCGGCCTGAGGACGTGATCTTGGGAGGTATCGAGCACTGCAGGTGAGCTCCACTGCCACATCGGGAACCCTCCATACCCTGAAAAAGCCATCAACTTGTTTCCTTGACCCTTATACACTGCTGGTTGTACCGGCACAAACCCTGCTTCCATGTTTTCTTTTCTTGCTTTCAGCTGCAGCTTCTCTTCCTTCAGCTTATTCTTCTCTGACTGCGCTTTCACACATTGCATGTCATTGTTGGGTTGGTTAAGCTAAGAAAGAGTTAATCTGCCTAGGACAAGGAAGCTCACTTTTAGATTTTGAATGTCATCTTGAAGCTTCCTCTTCTTCTCTTTTAGCTCTTGAAGCTCAGACTGCAAGTTGTTTAAGGCACAAATCGCGTCACCAAGGACGGTAGATTTATCAGCTTTAGCAGGTCTTTCAGGATGCAGAAACAGGCACAACTCCGAGAACCTTGATCAGGAAAATACGAACACAATACCTCATCAGGAAGTTAAAGAGTAGATCTAAGCATTTGGTGGTAAGACATATGTCACCAAAATGCAGCTTTGTTTTTCTTAGCTGATCATTTGCTAAGAAAAAAGCATTTTTCTGGAAACGAAGAAAGACATAATTCTAAGTGCATGAAGGACTCAAAATGGAGGGCACATACTTATCATTCATCTTCTCTCTTCGCAGCTTCTCTCTACAAGCCTTGGACTCTGATTGAGGACTCCTCTTCTGCTCCCTGTTTGGATTGTACTACATTGTTTTAAGTCTCCATATAACACCTCAGCCGTATCTCTACCATGTTGCGATTACTTAATTGTATACGAGTGTTAAACATAAATGCATATTTCAGAAGCCTTGCATGTTTTATTCTAAGGCTGCAGAAAGTGTCAAGTGTATTCACAGAGTGTTTGAGATTAATAAAGTCTATGATCACCATAACCCCACAGTTAATCATGTACTGTTAATTTTCTTATTACTAATGCAATAAAATACTACTGAACACAAATTATGCATACCTCCCTCTTTTCATCCCTTTTTCTGTGAAAACATTGCTTGTCAGAGACATACCAGGTGTTCCACTTGCCCTGCCACAAAAAAGAAACCATCAAATGGGTTCACCCCCGATTTCCTTCTTTCTTTTTTTTCCTTTTTTGGTGATGAATAATGAATAACAATACCTGGGGGTGGGGGAGGTCCAGCATAAATCAGAGGCATCAAAATCCATGAAGGAAGTGTAATAATCACCAAGTCCATTCCAGCAGATGTACTCATCAACCTGAAATGGGTCCATGCTCACTCTTTCTCTGTATTCTTGCACTCTACCAATCTAACCTAGCAAGAACTTCCAGTGATTTAGATGAGTTCTCCTTTTTAAAGGGATGAGAAGTTAATCATGGTTTGTATAGGGAGATGAGCAATTGATGGTGTACAAGAAAAGAAAAGGTCCTGTTTTCAATGAATTATCTATCATCTATAAAATAGAGAGAAGAAAAGAAAGATGGAGGGAAAAGAAGGGGGAGAGGAAGTTCAATTATTGTTTCTTCCTGAAATTTCCCTTTCAATTGTAACCGATCAGGATTCTGTTTTTAAGCTTTGATGGGAAGGGATAGATGCTTCTGTTTGCGTACAGTGTACTGTAACAATATGATCTTCTTGTTCAGGAATGACCCGTTTCCTGATTCCAGTTGGGAAAGGCACTTGAAATGGTATAAACCTGAATGAGACAGTTTTATTTCAAGTTTTCAACATATACCATAAGATTATAGTAGGGTTATACTTGACCCAACCTTTGTAATTACATGGTGTTTTAGTTTATCACAAATTTTATAATGCAATTTTAAAGAATTATAACATGGGTGTACCGAACCTAACCCCTAAAATCTTTATTAACTTCTACCGATCAATATAAACTGAATATGGTTATATACTACTAAAGTAACTTTTACTTAAGATGGCAAATATCGATCTATATTAACAACTACGGTCAGATATTTATAAGCCTATCTTTCAGTGAAATCCAACTTAAGAGAGGGAAACGAGGAAGGAGCACGTACTGTAGTTATGAGGTCATTAGCTTGAAGCAGACGTTTAGTAGGCCAATTAGTCATTGCGTGTGTCACTGGAAGAAGAATCAAAACGTAATTTTCAAACCCAATAGCTGCAAAGTCGTAATTAGTAATTATCGACTTTAGGCTTATTCTTGCAGAAAAGGAGGAAAGGGCCCTAATGAAAGACCATGAGAGTCATGAGACTATCCAAAGGAATTTACATTTCTTCTACGAAATTGTTTGGCACCTGGCATAATGCTTGCAGAACAAACAATAATACTTGAGGGGCTGTAGGTAAATAAATTGCTACATTTTATTTTATTTTTTGTTTGAACTGAGCTATTGTCACATGAAATAATTTTTAAAGTGGATTCTTCTTGTGTGATTTTTTGAACTAAAACTTCAAATAGTGTTGATGTTTGAAGTGGCGTTTTTAAAAAATTAAGAATATTTAGTTTTGATATTCAAAAATCAAAAGTAGCATTATATATTTTTTTGTCAGAAAATACTTTGTGAAAAAATTTTCTATGAAAATTATTTATATAATTTTATATCAATTTACACTAATTAGCTAATCAAACAGCTAAATTTACTAAACAAATTTGCTTCAACTGCTCATCTAAACAGCCATTTTCTACAAAGTAAAACCGTTATTAGCTAAAAAGTTAATTTAGTAGGCCTTGTTTGGCAATATGATTTTGGGTAGCGTTTACGGTTTTGACTAAGGGTCTGTTCATTTCAGTAGTTGCAAGGAGTGGTTAGCAGTTGTGAGTAGTTGAGAGCCGTTGTGGTTAGTAGTTAGCAGTTGGATTAGTCTTTGTAATATAATATAAGCAGTTGCGAACGGTTGGGAGTGCGTAAGAGCAATTGAAAGAGGTTGAGAGTAATTAGAAGCGGTGGGGATTAACAGTTAACAGTTGAAAATGGTTGCAAGTGATTAAGAACAGTTGCGTTTGGACGGATGTTGAAATGAACAGACCTTAAGTTAAACCAATATTTACTCTAATTTTAATTATTCGGTAAATTAACATTTTGGGTGTTTGGAAAATAGCTTTTTAAAGAACTTTTTTGGACAAAATTAATAGTTTGACTTAGTCAAAAAACTAATTTAGGTGCTTGGTAGAATAAATTTTTAGAAGAGCTTTTTGGATCCAAAAAACTAATTTCAAAAAGCTAATTTAATTAACTTTTTGAAAGAGCTTTTTGGAGAATTAGTTTTTTGTCTCACAATTTTGTTATAAACAACTAATTTCGCCAAATAATTTTTCTACAAACATCTAATTCAAACAACTAATACAAATAACTAATTCAAATAACTGACAACTAATAATTAATATAAATAGCTAATAACTATTTGTTGAAGACCTTTATAATAGAAGATGGCGTTTCACACAACGTTTGATTGCATGCGATAGCGTTTGGAATCTTGCTTTCTATTAATGCCTCTAGCCATCATAGTGCTACGGAAGATACACTTGGTATTGCACTATTGCTATTATATAATTCCTTGTCAGGTTTTTTTTTAAAATTTTTATCTACATGAAGAGCATTTGATCACTCAATTTGAATGTTTCTTTTTTAATGGATTCTTTTTCGCCAAAGTCAGGGGATCGTGTACTCTATTCTTTCCAATTTATTATAAGTAATTATTATCAACAATCTTCACTGATCAATACCAATTAACACTTAGTCATATTTTCTATTCATAATTCAGTCATGATTAGCATTCATCAGGACTTGTCAACACTTATTGACACTTATCATCAGTGGTTAGTACCGATTAACAATAAGTTACTTATGATAAGTTAAAAAGAACATGTCATGCAGACATATACTCTGTTGGCATGTAATTTAGGGTGGTGGTGGTAGTATTAGTATTAGTATTAGTATTAGCAGTAATAATAATAATAATAATAATAATAATAATAATAATAATAATAATA
>JACYFF010031955.1:10583158-10601616 GCA_017589665.1 Selenicereus undatus | reverse complement strand
ATAATAATAATAATAATAATAATAATAATAATAATAATAATAATAATGATGATGATGATGATAATGTTGTTGTTGTTATTATTATTATTATTATTATTATTACTATTACTATTATTATTATTATTATTATTATTGACAACAATTTAATCAATTAAATTGTTGTTAATAACAACAACAACATTATTATCCAACAGCTAATTTTACTAACACGTATTTCTTAAATAACTAGTTAAACTGTCATTTATTACCCGTTACTTAAATAGTTATCAACTACTTAAACATCTGAGTTTTCCAAACAAGACCTTTAAGTTATTGAACATTGGAATTGGTTTTGTCGTTATGCTTCAACATGTGATGACAACTTTCAATATGGGGCCTCCTTTTGCGTAGTTTGAGGAACTCCTTATGCAACATATTATAATATATGAGTTCGAGTACAGAGGAAAGTGAAAATAAGAAACATATGAACACCATTAGTTATAGATTTTGAATATTTATTGTTTTTCTGACAAAATTCCAATTTCGGTTGCTTTTTATACATAGGTTGATTATAATGAGTCATTGCTTTTCATTTTCCTTATTATAAAATTAACAAACCTTTAAATTACTATGTAAATAAGTGAATATGTCTATGAAGTCTTATATTTTTTATTTTAAATAATTTGTACATAACATAGACAAGAACAAATATAACTGCTTCTAAATCTGACAAAATTAATCCATTCTTAATTATCCAACGGGATTGACCTAGGACCACGTCCAACCTAATTAAAATAAATATTAATTTGAGTTAGAATCCCAATTGATCTAGTCGAAATTAAACTTAAACCAAAATTTCCGTCAAAATTGATCATCTATTCAAGTTAGGGTTGTGTATGAGTCAAGCCGGCTTGGTAAGCACTTGGTTTAGGCTCAATCTAAGCTTGGCTTGGATTCAGTTGGACCAAAGCTCAACTCGCATGCTTAGCGAGCCAAGCCCAAGCCTAGGGTAGTTAAGTTCGGCTTGGCTCATGAGCTCATTTACTTGTTCTAGAAGCAAATTCTACAATGCTTATAGTTGTAATTACAATTCAAATATTGATAAATGATAATACAACCTTAAAGCATGCTGCCGATTTATCATTGCTTGCAGTTGGGTGTCATAATATAATCTTTTTAAAGTTCAAATATATTTTAAATAATCACGCAAATATTTGAATCATGTAAAGAAAACATTATAGCATGTCAAGGCTCAGCCAAACTCAGGCTCCAATCAATCAAAGCTCTGCTCGAACTCAGTTTGGCCATGCTTGAATCGTGTTCAGGCTCAACTCGATTACTTAACGAGCCAAATCAAGTCTAGCCTAGCTCGGACTCAGCTTGGCTCGAATATACTCCTAATTTGGGATGAATTTGCTGAAATAAACAAATAATAGACTCAGTCGCAATCGAACTGAATAAAAGAAACGGGGCAGCTTAAACGCAAACAGAATGGAAAGCCTGATTAACTTAAGACACGGCAGCTTCTAAAATGACTGGCTAGTTCAGCTGCGAGTAGTACAATTCTTATCCAAAACGAATGACGTACTTGATCGGTAGAACCCCAAGCAGCTTCGAAGGGCCGCCATTCCCGGTAATAGTGCGGTGGGGTTTCTTTAAATGAGCATCAACCGTTGTTCACGATATATATGGGCCTTTATCCATCACCATCAGCTGCAAAGGAAACGGTGCATCATTAACTCAAAAGCCCGGGGGCCCTTTTGACATTGTTGGTCTTTCAGTCATCCAATCCAATTGCACCATTCAAGGTGCCAATGTGTTCCCATAGGCTAACATCCCCCTGATGAAGGGCATACTTGCCACCTTTAAGTCATCTTTCACTTTTCCGGTGCAATTCGACTTGGAGAAAACTAATTTAAAATTCAAAGCTCAAATCGAATGATGTGAACACATACCCAATTTGATAACTAAAACAGTTAGTTCAGAATTAAAATATCCGATCTTGAAATATATCCGACCTGAATATTTTTTTTTCCTCATAGTTATTTTTCTTTGCTAAATAAGTTTGTTGAAGTAAGAAATCGAGTGATTTAAAGTTACTTCAAACCGAAAATGACCAAACTTGAAACCAAACTGAACCAAATGTGGTTGTGCCAATTGACTTGATCCGAAGTTAACTAGATTTATAACCAAACAAAATTACCAGTTTGCCAAGTCTGTTCAAGGCTAATTTCGGATCATATATAACCTTGCAACATAACTTACGAGCTAGCTAATCCTATCCAATCTAGACTTTAGAAAAGCTCGACGTAATGCGATTAGGTTCAGGTAAAACTAAGTTCCATTTGGGAACGACCTAAGATCAACATCATACCTCTTTTCTTTGATTTATTTACTTTATCAAAATAAAAAAATAAAAAAATATCAACATCAGGCTCTTAACTTTTTCAACTGTTTGATGATAATGTAAAGCTGCTAACCTCTTCGGATAATGTATTTTATCTTACTGTCCACTATCACTAAACAGCAGGCGCCAGTCATAGGCTACCATCCCTTGCAGGTTTGAATACTGGGGTATGGGGAAGCATTTCTCATCATACAAAGAAAAATAGTTGGGTATATAAGTAAGTTGGGCCCAGAAGAAATAGAGATTTATCCTTCAAACTTTTATATAATAAACTTGTGCACTAACTATCACAGATATGCCAAGTCATACTTACAACAATAGTATGAGCTCTGCTTTGTGTAAAGACATCTTGCGTTCAATTCTTAGTATATGCATTCTTCATGGGGAAAATTATGCAGAGATTTATCGGTCTTATAGGGTTAGACTTTGCCCCCTCCTCTGAGGCTTAATAGTCCCGGCCGGATACAGGGCCCGGTGAAGGCCTGTATTACCTTCATTCACCTTTTATTTGAGCCTTTGAGGAATGTCCATGTTACACTTTCCTCGTGAACTCTTCTAGAACAAAATATTGCAACGCACAAAATCCATAATAGTCAATTAATTACATACAATCCAAAGATAGGTTGATGATTCATGGATTATGAACACGAAGAAAAGATCGAAGGACTGTGTATGTGACACGAAAGATGAGCCGGTCAGGTCACAAATGGAGGAGGCAGAATAATGTGGTTTTGTCAATGGTTCGGCGTTGGTGGTGGCAGCGTCTTCACCAGGAGCATCCGGTGGCTCAACAATGGAGTCGCCATATGGAAAAGTTTTTGGCCAGTTGTGTAACCCCACTGCACGATATTACAATAACATGAAATTTATGACTCACTGATAATTTATATATAAAAACAGGAAATTGATAACCGTTGCCTTATGGGTAACACTTAAGCTGCAACTATTTAGGTAGTTGTATACTTCTATGTAAACTCATTACTTCTGTTTTTTTCAGTAAATGATAATCTTCCCCAGCATTAAATATCATAATTATATCAAAATTTGTATTAATTGGTCCACACAAATTGGTACAATAATTTCTCTATGTAATTATCTCTATATTTACATTTATATTATTTCGAAAATACCCTTAAGGTAAAGATTTTATTAACCATCAAATTTTACTTGTATTTTAAGTCTCCACACTTCTTTGGACTACTTCATCTTTATCTTCATCTGAAAATGGGTTCTCGAGCCCACAATTGGTTTCTATCTAACCCCTAAACATTCCTTTGATGATATTTATGTCATCCCCACTCATTCGTCTCCATTTTTTGGTTGAGGTTAACCGATTCTCCTATTTTCTTTCAATCTTTTAAGGGTTTTTCATTTTATTTCGCCGTCTTTGATCAATATAAGGATAGTAACTGTGAAAATAAATATATATATCAGTAACTGTGAAATAAAACAGTTACCTACCATGTTAAAATGTATGTACTGTGAAAATAAATATATATCAGTAATGCAATCAATAAAGTCTTTTAAAAAAGCTTTATTAAAGAGGTTGAGCTTAGCTTTATTAAACTCCTGCCGGGGAGAGAGAAAGAGAGAGCTAAATAAAATTTTAGAAGTAAAAATATATCATATATAATTTTTTAATGCAGTTATCGAGTACTTAATTATTGGTTTTGATCGATGACTATATGGTCCACTTAGTTAGGTGCACATGCATGATTCATGAATGCTTTATTTTACACGATTGCCCGCATTCCTAGGGCATAGTTCATCTTGTGACTATTTTAGTTCTCTTGAATTTTGTTTCTTGTGTGTTGTGTACCCTTCTTTTGTTCTAATTCTTTTTTTTTTGTCTCTCTAGTTAGAAGATGTTCTATTCATGCATCACTTAATTTGTTTGATCTTTGGGATTAATCCACATTGAACTCATTTGGAAGATTTCGTCAATATATTTTGATTAAGAGAGATTTTTTTTGACAACATTGACAAAAAATAAGACTAAAAAAGCATGTATATATATTGACGAATTTTGATTGGTTTAATTTTTTTTATCATTTAAGGTCTTCATATTTATTTCATCATAATTCTTTTTATTTAATTAAATGACATCATATTAGTTTCAAATTTAGTATATGCTTCGTCGATATGTTTTTAGCTACCTTAATTTGCAATCAATTTTTTCATGAATATATTTGAAAAACATGAATATTATACACCAGTGACTTGGAGATTATTGTTAAATTGTATATAAATTGAGCCTTAAACAAAGAGTAATGCATGTAAGTTTAAATAAAGTTTCAATGCAAGCCTACTTAACAATAGGTGAAATAACTCATAAATTTATATACGTATATACTTAGACATTTTAATTTTATCAAGGTGGCAATTAAAATGGGCACTACTGAAGATAATGCCATCGTAATACCACGTTGGAAATTGAGAATTTGAAGATATAATTGATTCATCCAATGTACACCCTCCCAAGAGGAGGAAAAATGGTCTAATAGAGCCCTCAATTAATGTACATATGCACAAGAAAAGCCATATATGTGTCATTCACAAAATCAACTAGAAAAAAATGTTGAAGAAATTATAGGCCAACATGCAAAATCTGCAACTTATAGGATCCTGAGCTTACACAGTGGCAACTGGCAAAATGTATGACGCATAACGAATTCCAGTCTTCTACAGGCTGTAGATAATTTATAGAGCACTAAAAATTATAGCCAAAGCTTGAGTGCTTGACCTCGAATCAAATTAAAGCTGATTACTAATAAGGTGGCGGCGGCAGTGGCGAACTGGCAGGGGTAGATGTGATGGCTTGCATTGTGAGCTGCGGCACCAAGGTGGCTGTGGCAGAGGGGGAAAAGAACTCAATATGACAGTGAATGGTTGCAGAGTGGAGGGGGAGGAGGAGGAGGGGCAAGAAAAGGTCAGAACCAGTGGGAGGGTCGGTTGCGGATTGGCGGTGGAGCCGCCCTTTTCTTGTTATAATGTGGCGGCCCCCGCCTGGGGCTCAGCGTGAGTGGTAGGATCTGGACTCTAAGTTGGTCAATGTGCTCTTTGCGTGGCGGCGGAGCGTGCAGTCACGCACCGTGATATCTTCCATGTGAAACAGATCAACGGCAATGCACAATATTATCATGAGCAACATTGACGGAGAAATTCTACATGACCTCATTGTTTCTTGTTGCCCTTGCCATTGAGATTGACCCCACCGAAAAAGAGGGGCGCGGGGTGGAGAAGTGTGATTAAAATTATGATGAAGGAAAGGGAGCACCCTACGAGGAGACTGGATTTCTTTTCATTATAAATGTGCAAGTTTCAAGTCTTGGTTTGTATTTTCTTTAGTTACTCCTCTCTTTCATTGGTATTGTTAAAATTGCTCCCACAGATTATCAATTTTTTAAAAATAAACCTAACAATGTATATAGTTTATAAATCTTATTTCTTTTACACATTTAGAATTTGATTGAATCTATAAAAAAAAATCAAAATATACCCTCTTTAGTTAACTTATTTTGATAACTTCTATGAGACAAATAGAATTTATTTTTTTTTGAAAAGCGGGGAGAATAGGTATAAGGATCTATATCTAGTTGCCAACTGGTTTAATTATCGGCAGAGTTCCAATTGGTAGGATATTTAAATTGTTATTTATCTATTTTAGGCCTAGGCAATAAGCCTATTGGGCTTAATTTGACTTTGCTGAAGCTTGCAACCTGATCCGCATTTTTTATCACAAGGAAGGCATGTCTATTTCATATATCATTTTATGATCCAATTTTTTGAATCTCCATTCCTTATCGTCATAATGCAAGGTTCATTATTTTGAATTACAAAATAAAACATTTATCATAAATCTACTTCATAGAACTCACTTCTTTTTAACCAACCAAAGAAAAAAAGCATAAAAAGACAGAAAAAAAAAGCGATAAATACACAAAACGACAAAGTGGCAGTGTGGCACATTTGGAATGGTCGTTGCACTTGTGCCAAGCCGTTCATGGGTGGCTCAAACCTCAGGATCCAAGTGGTACACAACTATATACATAGTTTGAGGTTTTATGTGATAAATTAGTCAATTTAGCATCAAGTTAGCTTTGTGGTCGATAAAATTAATGGCCAATTTTAAATATTAATATTAACCTCTCGTTCAATAAACTTCAGTTTAGATCATTAACTATAAAAATAAATATGTGACTCATAAATTTGATTAGTCCATTAACTATAAAATATTTATTGATTAGTAATTGTGCAATTAAAACAAATAAAACAATTAGGGCCGGTTTGGTTGACTTGTAGTGGAATGGAATGGAATGGAACTTAAAATATGAAAGGAATGGAATGGAACTTGATTGTTTGATATAATGTGTTTGGTTTAATTATGGAATGGAATCAAATTGTTTATTTTTTACTTTTTTATATCAATGTTTAATTCCATTCACATTCTCTTCGCTTCATTCTCACTCCTCCCTTACTTTGTCTCTCCTCAACTAATCAAATCTAGCCCTTCTTCATCCTCTCCGGCAAAGCTCTGACATCTTTGTCCTCTCCGATGAGAGGATGACGCCTTCTTCCTCCCTGTTCAACAACCAGCACTTGCCCTACTCGTTCTTTTTGACTCACCTGGGCAAGATTCAGGCATATCTAGAATTCGCCTTCGTCGTCTACATCTCGATCTCTGGCTACTCTCCTTCTCTTTCTCCAGCATCGCCTTTGTCTACCTCTCCGGCACTATTTTCTTCGCCATATTTTTCTCTCTTTATCGCTCTTTCCCTCTTTCTCATGGTCGATCTAGAGCTTTACGGAATGCTGTCGCGGTTGCCGATGTGCTTCTAGTACTTGCCTACGGCGTCTTCCTCCCCGGCGCTCTGGTAATCTTCGTGTCTCTCCTCTTCATTGTCTTTGAGCACCATGGTTATTGGCAGATCTTAAGAACAATAAATTAATATTTTTTTATTAAAAGTGGAATGGCACTTGAAACCCTTCCCAAAATGGGGGGAATCAAGTCCCAACCAAATAAGGGGAACTTGATAACCTTAGGTATCAAGTTTCATATCTTTACAAGTCTAACCAAACAATGGATATGGGAACTTGATGTCTAAACGTAACAAGCTCCATTCCTTTCACTCCAACCAAACAGGCCCTTAATATAGATATAGGCCCTGTTCGGCAAAATTAGCGGTTTAAGTAGCGGATAGCGGTTTAGGTAGCGGATAGCTGCTTAGGTACCGGGTAGCGTTTCTAATTTAGCTGTTAGTGGATAGCTATTTAGAAAAGCTGTTGAATAAAATGTGTTCGGAAAATTTAACTGTTGGATTAGCTAATTAATATAAATTAACATAAAAAGGATATAGATAATTTCCAAATATAAAATTTTCAAAGGGTAATTTTTGGTAAAAAAAAATATGAAACGCTACTTTTGAATGTAAAACGTTAATACTATTAACTTTTCAAAAACGCTACTTAAAACGCTAAATGCTACTTGAAATGCTAGTCAAAATACTATGTTACCGAACACTAAAAATTACGTGATGAATGTATTGACTTAATCAAAACGACAAACACTACCCAAAATGTTGTTGCCGAACACACCCATAGTAACCAATGAAAATATGATAAAATTATGTGGTGAGTGGTCAATGAATGCAATTAACTCTAAGCCTCTCAATTCGGGCGGGCGGGTTAAATACGGTTTGGGTATATTCGGGTTCAGGTAAAATACGAGTCGGGTATATTTTAGGTTCATGTAAAATACGGGTAGGTGTATTTCAATTTTACGGGTTTCGGATCAATCGAACAGATTTAGAGTGTCTTTTCTGTAAGTTATTTTTCTTTTTTTAAAATTAAAAATTCTGCATATTCATTTCTCAAAATAGTCAGTATTTAATGAAAATGCATAATAATTTTAATTTCTCAAAAGAATATTACAAATTTTCAAACTTTTTGTTATAATATGCGGACATCTTGAATGGGCGGGTAAAGAATCAAGTCCCACTTGATTTTAGGTAGATCGATCCATATATTGAAAGAAGGTCAATAGCGGGTCGACCATTTATAGGCCGGCCTATTTAGAGCCTTTTAATGAGTTGTAAAAGTTTGAAAACTAATAACCTATTTAATAATTTAATATTTTTATTAACTAACATACCAATGTCCAAACAAGTAAAACTTTATCAATGGGCCGACCCCAATACGAATGCGGCTATCCGTTTTCCTACCGCTAGCATAATTGTTCAAGAATAATTAGAACGAAACCAAATATAATAGAATAAAAGAAGTACAAGATATTATCTTGCATTTATAACATCAAAAATTTAAATTAATACAAACTAATTAATATAAAAATAATTAGACAAATTTGTTTAACTAAGCATATAGCGGCATGACTTACGCATCTTTAATACTTGTGTTCTTTTAATTAACTTTTCTTAAAAGATTAGATAATTATTTCATTCACTTTTACACCGATTTTTAAATATTTTTTTCATTTAAAAGTTGTGTACGATATTATTTTCAGAGAATGGAGAAAAAAAAATAAGTTTATTATTGTCTAATTTGTAAATAAATGCAATAGTTATATAATGTCTTTTTAAACTATTCAATAAAAATGACTAGCTAGTTTTTTTAAGAGGGATAAATTAGAGAAAAATAAAAAACTGAGTATATAATGTTCGAGTCAAGCGGTCGGGTTTGGGTTCGAATCAGGTTTGACCCGCTAATTTGCGGGTTTTTCAGGTTCGGTTTATTTCAGGTTCGGGTCGAAAAAATTGAACCACCCCGAAATTTTTATTACTTATTTTGAATTATGTTCAATATGTAAATTATGTGTATGTTGTACGCATTTTATTTTAAGCGCATGTGTTTCAATGTTATTATGATTGTTATGTTTTGGGGAATAATTAGGATATGTCTCATTTAGTAATTGTGCAACAACAAAAAGAAAAAAGAAAAGGGAGTCAAAGAAGGGCACTTGACCCACAAAAAAAAGAAAAAGAAAAGAAAAGGGGGATTTTTGTTTTATATCTAACATGATGTTGTAAGGCTTGTCGCGGTACCTACAAATTAAATAACCTAAATACCCTTGTAATTAAATATTAAGAACTATAGATAGGGCAAGCAGGGTCGATCCCACGAGGAAATAGAATTAAGTTACAAAGCAATTAATTCTCCCAAAAAAAAAACACAAATTACTAACTACGAAAACGTCATTCTATGACTCAGATGACTAAAAAAAAAACCGACTTGGGGGGGGAATAATTGGATAATAAATATTTATTAAACTGATAACAATATAATTAAACTATTTGGCACCAAGAAATATAAACTAAAAATTAGAGCAGAGTAGAAGCAAACAACTATCACTTGACTGAAAAACTGCTTAACCTTAATATATATTTTACCATGTTCCGTTATTTAATCATCGATACACATATTATATTTACTGAATAGTTAGATTGTAGGTTAAGAACGTCTGTAACCCCTATTTTCCCTTACTGTTTAATACACCCTAGAACGTATAAGGATGAATTCTTTTAAGTCAACTAACTCATTACTCTACAGCATAACAAATTATAGACTTAAAGCATTAGGCTTTAGGAAAACTTCGACTAACCTAAACCATTAAATCCTCAACAGCAGATTCATGTAATTTAGACCCAAGTTGACCCTTTTAACCCTACTGGTCAAAAGATGTTACTAGTTAACATTATTAAATGTTAGAATTATTTAGGTGGCCAAACAAAAATAATCCAACATTCAACATTAAACAAATATTTCCAATCAGCTTAGATTATTCACATAAATATAATATGAAATTTAGGCACATAAATCTTATCTCAAACAAATAACTTCACATGGTAAAATAAAATATTAGGTCAAGCAAATATTAAATTAGCCTAGCATAATGACACAAAATCCATCCAAGTAAATCAAATTCAATAATTAACTGGAAAAAAAAGAAATAAAATCAAACTAACGTAACAACACCAAAAATTAAAAAAAAAGATAAACAAAGACTAAAAAAGAACAATCCTACTTTGTGAAAGGGTGGTGAGGATGAACGATGATGCTGATGTGAGGTTATGAGGGGCGTGGGGTTTTGACGTGAGGAAGAAGCTGGTGGTGATGGTGAGGAAGAGAGGGGGTTGCGTGATAGAGAAGGAGCGGCTGGGTAGCGTTCTGCGTGAAGAAGCTTGGTGGGCTGGGGGTGTGTTTGATGGTGGTTTATGATGGTGATGCTGCTGGAGATCACGATGGTGATCAGAAGCTGATGATGGCGCGTGATCTTCAGGCAGTGAGAGCTTGGGTTGGTGATGGAGGTGGGATGATTTAGGATGGGGGAAGAAGAAGGCGGCTGCTGATGGTGAGATGGGATGATGATAGATGATGAAGGTGATGTACCGTGATGATGAAGATGGGGCGTGAGGAAGAGAAGATGATGGTGCTGTCGTGGTTGCTGTGCTATGGGGTTGGTGATGAAGTGTGATGGTGATGAAAGAGATGATGATTGATGGCAGTGATGATGGGAGGTTTGCAGCCGTGTGGTGAGAAGATGATCGAAGAAGCTGATGAAGAAGATGAACGGTGAGGTTGCTGTGTGATGGTGAGGCTGCTGTTGAAGTTTTATGGTGTTGTTATCTTCTGTTTTTGGAAGCTGCCGTGGGGTGGGGTTTTTATTAAGGTGGGTTAGGTTTTTTTGTTTAGGGTTTCTTCTTCCTTCTTCCTTAGAGTTCTTCTTCTTCAAGACTTTTAGCTCTTCTATAATTCTTGAACCCTAGCCCAATATAATAATTATGAAAATAATATTATTTTCACAATTATTTTTTTGGACCGTCTTGTAGCCAAGTGTATAAAATCGAGCTTCTACGTCCTTTCTCCTCCTCTTTATTAACTTAACACTAGTCCTGAAAAATATATAAAACAAATCAAATTAAACGAAATAATATATATAATACACTAAAAATAATTATAAAAACAATGTATGATTTTTGACTTAACAAATTCCCCCACACTTAGACTTTGGACGTCCTCGTGCAAAGAAAATTTAGACTCGACCTAAAAACTTACCCTCTTCCTTTCTTACAAAGTCATGCATAACTATGATGTTCATACTGGGCTTTGGCTTGCTTTAGAAAAACAGTTTTACTGAATTAATTAGTTGTTTCCTTCAATAAGTGAATACATGCTAAACATCTAACTACCCTTAGAGAGTTTATTCATCAGCCTCACAGCATTTTCATATTGAAGTAACAAGATCAATAATTATCCATCTCTTTTTGATTATGCATACACCAATCAAGAGGTCTAAAAACTTATGATAGAAAAATTTAGGCATGGTCTGGCTATAGAGACAATTGAACTAGGTAGAATAACTCATTGCATTGATTCTAAACTTGCCTTGTATTTATTTATTTTTTTCTTATTTTTTTTTTTTTGTTGCTGTTGGATCACTAGTATGGGAAGCAAGCTTTCCAGTGGCAGTATTATCTCAAAGGGTAACACCCAGTAGCGCATGCCTCAAAGGAGTACTTGTCATTCTCAACTTTGACTCTCTTTTTTTCTTTTTCTTTTTTTCTTTTTTTTTCACACATGAAAAACAGGCAAGTAAAATCACAATTTTAATGAGTTATTCAACTAATTCAATAATCTAGGAGATGGGCCAGGTCATTTTATTGCCTCTAAATCAGATATATTACATGACCAAATAAGATGGATAATCAAGAGAGTTACTCATTAAAAAGATGTATGAGGATCAGCTCAAACTTCTCTAAAGGATAACTATCATGCTTAGAAGTCTTCACTTATAAAAGAATAAACTAAAAAAAAAAATAGCTAAAAAAACTTCTAACCAAGCAAGCCTAGTATAAACTCATCTCATGCATTATTTACAAGAAAAGAATTTTTTTTTTCACATGGTAAACTAAAATCTGCATGAATTAAATGCAGGATGCACCCCCCCACTTAATTCCTGCATTGTCCTCAATGTAAGGAAATAGGAACAAAACAAAAAGAAAAAGAATAAAGGAAAATAATACTCCCTGAAAGAATCTTGGGTTGCCTCCCAAGCAGCGCCTTTGTTTCTTGTCGTTGGCTCGACCTCTTTTCCGATCACGGATCTTCCAAATCAATATCCTCAATTTTGCGAACAACTCCTTCATAAAAATACTTCAACCTGTGACCATTCACCTTAAAAATCTTATTAGTATCAAGACTCCTAATTTCTACCGCCCCATGAGGATGGACCTGAGTGACTTCAAAAGGGCCTAGCCACCTAGATCTAAGTTTCCCAGGAAATAGTTTCAATTTTGAATGAAATAACAAAACTTTTTCTCCTACATGAAACTCTTTTCTAACCAACTTAGCATCATGAAATGCTTTAGACTTACCCTTGTAAATGACAGAGTTATCATAGGCTTCTAACCTTATTTCCTCCAACTCCTGCAGTTGTAATTTCCTCTCTTTTCCTGCTTCCATATAATCCATGTTACATTTTTTTACAGCCCAAAAGGATTTATGTTCTAATTCTACAGGCAAATGACATGCTTTCCCAAAGACTATCCTGTATGGTGACATCCCAATTGGAGTTTTGTATGCAGTCCTGATGGCCCAAAGTGCATCATCTAATCTATCGCTCCAATCCTTCCTATCAGGTCTAACAATTTTCTCCAAAACCCCTTTTATTTCTTTATTCATGCTTTCAGCTTGACCATTAGTTTGTAGGTGATAAGCAGTCGAAACCTTATGCGTAATATGAAACTTATCTAGGAGACCTTTCAAAGTTCTATTACAAAAGTGGGTTCCCCTATCACTAATGATGGCTTTAGGCATCCCATACCTATTCAAAATGTTTTTCTTAACATGCTTAACTACAGTCTTTGCATCATCAGTTTTGGTTGGAATAGCCTCAACCCACTTAGATAAATAATCCACACAAACTAGAATATATTGGTTACCATTGGAAGGGGGAAATGGGCCCATAAAGTCAATACCCCATACATCAAAAAGTTCACATACAAATATATTATATAAAGGCATTTGATTTCTACTACCCAAATTTTCACTTCTTTGGCACATGTCACATCTTTTACAGAATTCAAAACAATCTTTGTGAATTGTGGGCCAGAAAAATCCACATTCTAGAACTTTATGTGCAGTGCGTTTAGGACCAAAGTGACCTCCTCCCTCTCGGGAGTGACAAAACTCCAAAATAGATAAAATTTCAGAATCATCAACACATCTTCTAATTACTTGGTCACTACAAAAACGCCATAAATAGGGTTCATCCCACACATATAGTCTAGCTTGTGATTTAATTCTATCTTTAGCATGCTTAGGCATAGTAACAGGAAAGGTTTTGGTAACTAAATAGTTAACAATGTCCACATACCAAGGAAAAGTTTCTACAACAGCATATAAATGTTCATCAGGAAAATAATCATTAGAATCTTTACCAATTTCTGCAGTTGGAATCCTACTCAGATGGTCAGCTACATGGTGATCTAGGCCTTTCCTATCCTGAATTTCTAAATCAAATTCTTGCAACAGTAAAACCCATCTAATTAGCCTAGGTTTAGCCTCTTTCTTTTTCATTAAATACTTTAAAGCAGCATGATCAGAATACACAGTGATTTTAGTACCCAGCAGATAAGATCTAAATTTTTCCAATGCAAACACAACAGCATACAATTCTTTCTCAGTAACAGTATAATTACATTGTGCAGCATCTAATGTCTTATTGGCATAACAAATCACATGAGATTCCCTCCCCTGTTTTTACCCTAAAGCAGCCCCTACTGCTTTATCGGATGCATCACATAAGAGTTCAAAAGGAAGGGCATAATTAGGTGCTTGAACAATAGGAGGTGAAATCAGACACTTCTTTAATTCATCAAAAGCATGCTTGCAGTCGTCATTAAAAACAAACTTGACATCCTTAGCAAGCAAAGCACATAACGGAGAAGCAATTTTTGAGAAATTCTTTATAAATCGTCTATAAAACCCTACATGTCCCAGAAATGATATGATATCTTTCATAGTAGATGGGTAAGGCAAAGACTGAATCACTTCTACCTTAGCTTTATCAACTTCTAAACCTTTTTCTGAAACGATATGCCCCAGTACTACTCCATGATCAACCATAAAATGACATTTTTCAAAGTTCAAAATTAGATTGGATTCAATGCAACGCCTAAGAGCTAATGTCAGATTATGCAAACTTTGGTCAAAAGAGTCACCATGCACGGTAAAATCATCCATAAACACTTCCATAATCTTATCGATGAAATCAGAGAATATGGACATCATACAACGTTGAAAAGTAGCAGGTGCATTACAAAGACCAAAAGGCATGCGTTTGAATGCATAAGTACCAAAAGGGCAAGTGAAGGTGGTCTTATCCTGATCCTCTGGAGCTATGGGTACTTGTAAGTAACCCGAATATCCATCTAGGAAGCTATAGTAATAATGACCTGCTACCCTTTCTAACATTTGATCCATAAAAGGTAAGGGGAAGTGGTCTTTCTTAGTTGCTTTGTTTAGCTTCCTATAGTCAATACATACCCTCCATCCTGACTGTACTCGTGTGGGTATGAGCTCTCCCTCTTTGCTGGTCACTACAGTGGTGCCACCTTTCTTAGGGACTACATGAATGGGACTAACCCACTTAGAATCAGCAATGGGGTAAATCACCCCTGCTTCCAACCACTTTAAGATTTTCTTTTGCACCACCTCCATCATAGGAGGATTGAAACGGCGTTGAGGATCTCTTTTAGGGATCGCATCAGGTTCTAAGGCAATTTTATGTGTACATAATGTTGGGCTTAGTCCTTTAATATCAGCTAAAGTTCATCCTATTGCACTCTTGTTATCTCTAAGAACTCTAATCAATTTTTCCTCTTGCAGTTCAGTTAGGGAATTAGAGATAATCACAGGTAATGTCTCATTGTCACCTAAGTACACATATTTCATATTAGCAGGCAAAGGTTTCAATTCAGGCTTAACTACAGCATCTTGGGTCGACATGGTTTTAACACATAACTTTTGTCGAACAACTTGAAAAGGGGGTTGCATGCTTTGTAAAGAATTCAAATCATAAATAGTATCCACCAATTCATCACATAAAACATAATCACATTCAGTCAAATCAGTGCCAGACAAACTGTGAGTAACAGCCAGATTCAAAACATCATCATTATCCAATTCAAAAACATCTTGCGACAATTTCTCATATACATCCAAGGCATTCACATTACATACATCAGTAGGAAATCGCATTGCCTCAAATATATTAAACTTAATGACTTCGCCATCAAATTCCATGGTTAACTGCCCACTATGCACATCAATCTTTGTTCTAGATGTTTTCAAAAATGGTCGGCCAAGTAGTATGGGTGGCTCATTATCTCCCCCTCCCATGTCAAGTACAAAGAAATCAGCTGGGAAGACAAGCTCATTAACCTGGACTAAAACATCCTCTAAGACACCATCAGGGTAAGCATTGCTTCTATCAGCTAACTGAATTACTAGGCTAGTCTGTTCCAAAGGTCCAAGATTAAGAGAATCATAAACAGATATAGGCATAACATTGATAGAAGCTCCTAAGTCAAGCATACATCTATCAAATCTACTGTTACCTATTTTACAAGGTATAGAAAACATGCCAGGGTCTTTGCACTTAGGAGGTAACTTCTTTTGAAACACAGCAGACAAGTTTTCCCCCACACTAATCTTTTCATTCCCTTTTAGCTTTCTTTTATTGGTGCACAGTTCTTTTAGAAACTTAGCATACCTAGGCACTTGCTTAATAGCATCTAAAAGAGGAATATTGATTTCTACCTTCCTAAACGTCTCTAAAATCTCATCATTAGCTGCATCACGCTTAGGCTGGGCATATCTATGTGGGAGGGTTGGTCTAGGAACATAATGGGGGAGTTTGTTGAAGTCCTCTAGAGTCATTTCTTGATACTTCCTACTCTTAGGTTCTTCCCCCTTTTCTTTCTCAGTCTCAACTAGTTCCTTGGTCTTAGTCTTCTCACTCACCTCTTTCTCAGTCTCAACTTCTTTCTTAGACATGTGGGGCTCTCCTAGTTCTTTTCCACTCCTTAAGGTTATTGCACTGACATTATCCTTAGGATTTGTAAAGGGTTGGGCAGGCAACCTATTACTACTTTGAGATTGCATGTTACTAACTAAGGTTCCTAAGGCGGATTGGGTTTGGCTCATTTGCTTAAGGACAGTTTCCATTGAGTTAAATCTAGCCTCTGTCTCTTTCTTATCTTGGTCCATCTTTTTCATTAACTGCTCTAACAAAAGAGAGGTCTTATCAGTTTGGCTAGCTACAGGTTGAGGTCGAGAGAAACCAGGTGGATTAGGTGGTCCGTATCTAAAGTTAGGATGATCTCTCCAACCCTCATTGTAAGTGTTGGAGTAGGGGTCATACTTCCTGGGTTGATGGTTAAACATAGCATTAACATTCCCCTCTTGTAAGGTTGGGCAAGCGTCAGTAGGATGACCTTCTATACAGCATACTCCACATACTACCCCAGCACTAGGTCCTTTGGCTATCAACTTATCTAACTTAGAGGTCAAGGCTGCTAGTTGGTGTTGAATAGTATCAACCTCATTAACCCTACCAGTCACCAAGTCATATCGAGTATTAAACTGTTGTGAGTTTTGTGCCATATTAGAGATCAAAGTCATAGCTTGGGTAGGTGTCTTATCAACTAAGGCTTCCCCACTGCCAGCATCTATCATGCCCCTATCATTAGGCAATAGTCCTTCATAAAAGTATTGAATCAACAATTGGTCCTTAATCTGATGTTGGGGGCAACTGCTACATAGTCTTTTAAACCTTTCCCAGTATTCATATAATGACTCATTCAGATTTTGCCTAATTCCACAAATTTGCTTTCTAATGGCACCAATTCTACTAGCAGGAAAAAAAATTTCAAGAAAAGATTTTTGCAATTGAGTCCAAGTAGTAACAGATCCAGTAAGAAGGTTATATAACCAATCCTTTGCTAAGTTTTGTAGAGAAAAAGGAAAAGCACGAAGCTTAACCTGATCCTCATCAATCCCATCAGGTCTCATAGTGGAACAAACAACTAAAAATTATTTTAGGTGCATATGAGGATCTTCGCCAGACAAACCATTAAATTTAGGTAAAAGATTTAGAAAACCTGAATTCAGTTTTAATGGTTTTTCCAATTCAGGAAAGACAATTCCAAGTGGCTGCTGCGAAACATCCGGCGCAGCCAATTCTTTTAAGGTCCTTGCTGCCATGGGTGGTTCTTTCTCGTCTTCTTCGTTGTTCTCAAAAATTTCTAGTAGCTGCTCTACGGTGGCGGTATTCAAGAATTCAACGTACGTGTTTATACGTTTTATTCTCTCGTCAACGTTCATAAACCTGAAAAGAAATATATAATTAATCAAAATAAAAGAGACTAAAGCAAATACTAAAGGTAGTAAAGAAAATAATAATAATAATAAGATTAAATTCAAGACTTTGTAACAAAAGTAATTTCCCCGGCAACGGCGCCAAAATTTGTAAGGCTTGTCGCGGTACCTACAAATTAAATAACCTAAATACCCTTGTAATTAAATATTAAGAACTATAGATAGGGCAAGCAGGGTCGATCCCACGAGGAAATAGAATTAAATTACAAAGCAATTAATTCTCCCAAAAAAAAACACAAATTACTAACTACGAAAACGTAATTCTATGACTCAGATGACTCAAAAAAAAAACCGACTTGGGGGGTATAATTGGATAATAAATATTTATTAAACTGATAACAATATAATTAAACTATTTGGTACCAAGAAATATAAACTAAAAATTGGAGCAGAGTAAAAGCAAACAACTATCACTTGACTGAAAAATTGCTTAACCTTAATATATATTTTACCATGTTCCGTTATTTAATCATCGATACACATATTATATTTACTGAATAGTTAGACTGTAGGTTAAGAACGTCTGTAACCCCTATTTTTCCTTACTGTTTAATACACCGAAGAACGTCTAAGGATGAATTCTTTTAAGTCAACTAACTCATTACTCTACAGCATA
>JACYFF010031955.1:10536643-10575214 GCA_017589665.1 Selenicereus undatus | reverse complement strand
TTGCTAGTCCATAAGAGCATTTGCAACGGGAAAAGAAAAATGAAACGCGGGACCTATACATGTCACTTGTCTAAAAAACACTCGGGCAGTATGAAATTGCCTTTCGGGGGAGAACGCCTGCCCGTTTCTCCCTGCGGGGCACTTTTATGATTTTCTTAATATATTTTTTCTTTTTTTTTGAATAAATATATAGTTCTTAAATGATTAAAAAAAATAGGTTGTGTGTTAGAAGGTGAGTCCATAACAAATATTTTTATTGGATGATCAAACTTGGAGTTCCATGGTTTGGAGAAGTGATGAAATACAAGTTTCAAATTTGTAAAACTTTTACTGACGTGACAGAACAGAATTTCAAAAACTGAAACTCTGAGTGGGAATGTTCTAATGAAACTTAGGGGCTATAAACTTGAATTATCCGTCACCATTAATGGATATCCACCAAACCACTTTGTCGTACTAGTTGACCGACATTAATTGACGACATTCAACTCACCATAAAGTTTGGTAG
Source organism: Selenicereus undatus (assembly GCA_017589665.1). NCBI lineage: Eukaryota > Viridiplantae > Streptophyta > Magnoliopsida > Caryophyllales > Cactaceae > Selenicereus > Selenicereus undatus. Next base: position 10,574,706 of record JACYFF010031955.1, on the reverse strand, counting down.
TGCTCCATATATGCTTTTAGAAGCGATCACTAGCTCAGTCATATATGTTTGTCACGTAGCGGTGAAGGCGGTGTATTAAGGGGTCTTCCCCTCCTGATGGTCCTCCTCAGCCTTACAAGCTCATTTCTGAGTTCATCAATGCTGTTGTGACCCGGAGGATCATGCAAGTCACGTGCCATGGCAACGTTGACGATGCCGTTTGATGCTAAGAGGATTATCAGCAAAATCAAGACAACTGTTGATGGTTTAATGTTCATTGTTGCTCTTGTGAAGAAGGACAAGAAAGAAGAATTAAAGACCCTATGCGAAATTTGATTATGGAGTTGGGTAATTATAGTAGAGAAACAGGAGCACTTTTTCTTTTTTCTTTATTTGGGGGGGAGGGGGGGGGGGGCGGGAGATTCACGGCAGATTTTTGTATGTGGAAAACTGGACGTGCCGTTTCCTTTGTTGAAAAAAATACGCTTGCTTCGGACTTTCTTTTTGACTCATTCGAGTCATCGCTCCTCCCCACACGCCTATCTAATATGGGGCCCGAGGTGTCACATGTTTATAATATTTATCTGTAAGTTTACCTGACACTGTACCACAATATTCTATCGTGCAAGTGATTATATGTTCACTAAGCACAATTTAAATTACAAAAACATAGACGGTCTCATTGATAATAATTTTTATAGTATTTACTATTTTTGGTAAAAATGATATCAATTTCTTAAAAAATAGTTTACAGTCAAATAAGGTGTAATTGAATTTTATTTAGTGTATTATTAAACAAGGAGCAAGCCACCGAGAATAGAGATGGCAGTGGGGCGGGGACCATCGGGGCCCGCCCCACATTGCGGATAAATTCTCGTTCCCAATGGGAATGGGGACAAAGGTAAATCCCCGAGCAGGGATGGGGATAGGGACGAGGATCAGACGGGGACGGGGTGCAAATTTATCCCGTCTCCGTTCCCGCTTCCCGGCTCAGGGAAATATTCCGTTCCCATCCCGGTTTCCCCATCCTTGATTGGGAAAAAATCTCCATCACCTTCATCGCATATTAATTTAAAACTATATATGAGCCCTTTATTTGTAAACATAAGATTAGGGTTATATCGGTAAATTAAGTTGAAAAAACCCTAAATTGTATGGACTTATTTTGTGTAATTTGTGCATTATCAGACTTATGATTTATGAACTTGTTACACTTTAATTTAGGTTAGATTGTAAACTTTAATGAAGTTTGTTTGACTTATGTTGCGTGAAACCTACAAGAGCTAATTGTACAATTAACTGGACTAAGATTTAGCGATGGCAAATTGGACATTCATTTAAGACTTATAATGTAGCAATTACAAAGACGAGAAAAAAATGGAGAGGAAAAATTCCCGTCGGAACCTCGCCAGGGATTAGATCCCCACTGGGGATGGGGACAGGGGAAAATTTTTTCCCGTAACGGGGAACGGAGCGGGGATCCTAGTGGGGACCGGGACGGGGAGTATGCACCCTGTCCCCAACCCGCCCCATTGCCATCCCTGGCTGAGAATGAGTCTTATTCGCTACGAACAGAATGTAACCACGATATACAATTATAATTTTAAAACAAATAGTTCATAAACAGTGGTTGAGTTTCTAGTAACAAAACTTGAGTGTAGACCTGACAAAAATTGACTCGAAAACCCAACTCGAAAGTTTTGGATTTTGAACACGATTTTTGTAACGCCCCGCCCAAAGGGAACAGGTGCGTCACCGTTGTGGACGCTCGATCAGGGGCGCCGCAAGGCTCTCTAAACTTCTTAACCTTAATTGACGTGTTCATAGGCGATAGCAACAGAAGCACTTATCGAAATCTAACTAAAGTTCTGGATGGTCAATCTAAAATATGCACTTCATACATACTTAACCGTATCCATAATGTTCTTCCATATATGCGAACCAAAAATACATTCAAAACTGTATTTATTAAACATAATCATAACATAAACATACAACGAGGCCTGCATTCCCAACTAGGCTCTTCAAAAGTGTTGCACAGTTGGCTAGTTTTTTAATGCTAATACAATCCCTTTTTGCTTCCAAAACCTGAAAAATGGTGAGGTCATGAGCTCCTCGAGCCCAGTGAATAACTCTTACATTCCCCGCTGTTACACTTTGCACATTAACCGGTTAACACATAATCACACAGTACACGTATCTTATGATATATAAATAGAACATAGCACATGGCACATAGAAGGTGATAAGAGAACATGCATATACTTCAAGAATCAAAATAAACTCATACCTTCCATATCTAATATGTTCACAAATATCACAAACATACACAAACACATTTATGTCATTGAACGGGCAATTAGAGTAGCTTAATTAGTCGTACTTGTCCCATACCAGGTACGATTCAAGCACTCTCGTTTTCACTTAAGTCCCTAAACAAACTCTACTGTTAGTCTATTCACTAAACTAGTCATGATTGTGTCATACCAATCATGTCATTTGGACTCATAGTCCTCACTAGAGTCCAAAAGAACGCAAAATCTGCTAAGCAACTAGGGTCGGCAAAAATATGTCCGACCAGATTACCCAAATCTGTCCGGCCTGAAAAAAACCGGGTACGGTCACCAAATTTATGTCCGAATTTAAAATTCGGACAATCGGTCATGTCCGAATTTAAATCCGGGTCGGGTTCGGGTTTGGGCATTCAGGTTCGGGTTGTTCGAATTTTTGAACCATTTTGGTTTCGGACAATCGGACAATTATGTTTGTATGTAATTTTAGTCCAAATTCTTTAGAAGATTTTATAAAACAAATTCAGACATTAAAAAATCGAGTTCGGGTTCGGTCACACAAAATTTCGGTCAGAATGCCCTAAAATCATATCACAAATTCGGACATTCGGACAATCGGGTCCGGACATCGGATATTTGGGTCCGGGTCCGGGTCCTTTCAAACTGTCCGATTTATAATCCGAACAGGGTCCAGGTATGAAGTTTTTGTCCGAACATCCAATTTGTTCAGACTCGAATTTTTGCCAGCCTTATAAGCAACCTAACGACCCGCCCATAACCATAATTGGTACACACATCAAAGCAACCTTAACACAAATGTTCACATACTAGCCATAAACACATAACATATATCTTAAAATATGCTTATCATTCACATATGCATTTCAAAATCAATCACGTACTCATAGATATTTTGAATGAGCCTTCAAATCCAAAACCAAATCCAAAATTCAAGACTGAGATCAAAATTAATTTCATAACTTATCCAAATTTCAAATCTAAGCGAAACTGATCAATTCCATATTATATCTAAAATCCAAATCCAAGCCAAACAAATTCCATAACATATCCAAAGTCCAACTCCAAGCCAAAATCAATTTCACAACACGTCACATATCCTTAACTGAATGCAAAACTTTTAGTTTAGGGAAAATCAACTCATGACTCATGCAAAGAACCATCACAACACAGGGTCACAAACACATCCTAGCGGACCGGGCGACGCCCACTCAAGGTACCAACTAAGAACCCAACGCGCTAGAGTATGTAGATGCCCTCAAATCGCAAACTGTAGAGTCACATTCACATCCTGGAGAACTAGGGACGCACACATCTCCCAAAAAACACAAACTGAGGAGTTAACGACTCACACAGCTCCCAAATAACATAAACTGAGGAGTCAATTGGCGGATCGGGCAGTGCCCACTCAAGGTACCAACCAACGACTCATATAACTCCAAACACAAATAAAACTACTTCTATGGCCATAGCTCTAGAACGCTCTGTAATAGCCTCAGACAAGGCATGAACTTATTTTCCCAAAAACATAACTTAATGAAATCATAAAATCCATATAATCACATTTTTATTCCTCAAGAAGCCCGATTTCTCAATTTTTAACAAAACAAAGTTGAAACAGGGCATAATTCCACCCAAAATAATTTCACAAGTTTCCCATACTTCATCACACAATCAGAATTCTCAAGATGCTCAACAATGGCCTTTTCATATCTAATTTACGGATGAAACATACAAATAATCCATAATTACACTAAAAAAAGTACTTTAACCCAAAAATTCATAACTTATAGCATACACAACCAAAACTCACAAAAGTTTACAACCAATCACCCCATATCATGAGGAATCTCCAGTAATATTTTGATAATTTTTTATCCAAACAAATCCTTCAAAATAATTAAAACAGTAACCAAAAACCATGCACCCAAAATAGGGCAGTCTCAATAGAAAATTCATAACTCCTAAAATACACATCAAAAATTCATAAACATTCACATAAATTTTCAAAAAATCATCATAAGTTTAAATTAAAATTTTTATAATTTATATCAAATCCAATAGCTCACAGTAATTCAAACATCATCTGACTTTTCGCACACAATAACAGGGCAGTTTCAATCAAAAATTCATAACTCACAAATTAAATATCCAAAATTTACGAAACTTAACAAAAAATTTACAAATAACATTAATATTCTACATTAAAATTTTCATAATTTTTATCCAGCCCAATAGCTCACAATAATCAAAATATTAACTGAATTCCAGCATGAATTTACAGGGCAGACTCAATCAAAAATTCATAAATCATAAAATAAACATCTAAAATTCATTAAAATTTACCATAAATTTTAAAAAACATATAAAACCTACATTAAAATGTTCAGGAATTTTTGTGCTGCCAATAATTCACAAAAAATCAAACAGTATCCGACTGTTTGCAAAATCTGAAATTCAACCCTTATTTTTTCTTCCATTTTGTTCTTCCAACAGCAATAATCAATCCAAAAATTCATAGTTTAGTATGTATTTGGATGAATTCACAACTTACCCATCAATTCACAACACCCAAATCAATCCAAAAATCACAATTAAACATACAACTCAAAGAAATGAGTTTCAAACAAATGAATTTAGGGTTTTAATTTACTAAATTTTAAAACATCAAATACATAGCTTCAATTTTCAATTAATTTTCCAAATTCGAACATAAATCAACAAATTAATCTTGACCTAATCAATTTTAGAGTTGAGAAAAATAAGATTTACTCACCTTAGTTTGAAATCCAAAACCAAAAACCCAATTTCCTCTCCTTCTCCTCTTTTTTTTATCCTTCTTCTTCTTTTCCTCTTCTTCTTCCCTCCTCTCTGCCTCTCTTTCTAGGGGTGTTCATTATTCGGTCCAAACCCGGACCGGACCGAAGACCGGCCTAGACCGGACCGGACCGGACCGAACCGAATGAATTCGGTCCGGTCCACGGTCCACAAATTTTTTTTATTCGGTCTTCGGTCCGGTCCGGTCCATCGGTCCGGACCGAGGACCGAATAAAAAAATTTAAAAACCGATTTTTTACTAACTAAATTTTAATTTTCTTTTTCAACTTACAATTTTTCAAACATTCAAGAATATTGATTTGTTTTTCATAGTGAAAATATGTCGAAATTGTTCATATTGAAATAAATATAAGATGTTCATATTGTAAAAATTTGCTAGCTTTACAATTCGGTCTGGTCCGGTCCGGTCCTACTTTTTTCGGTCCGGTCCCGGTCCGGTCCTTGACTTATTCGGTCCGGTCCACGGTCCGTAACTTCCCTCCTATTCGGTCTTCGGTCCAACCCGGTCCGGTCCGGTCCGGGTTTGGACCGATGAACACCCCTATCTCTTTCCCTCTTTGTCGTGCGTGTATGCTGTGTTGAAGAAGAAAAGCAAAAACTCCTCCCCTTTTTGATAGACATCACGTTAGATATAAAACAAAAATCCCCCTTTTCTTTTCTTTTTCTTTTTTTTTTGTGGGTCAAGCACCTTTCTTTGAGTCCCTTTTTTTTTTTGTTGCATAATTACTAAATGAGACATATCCTAATTATTCCCCAAAACATAACAATCATAATAACATCGAACACACACATGCGCTTAAAATAAAATGCGTACAACATACACATAATTTACATATTAAACATAATTCAAAATAAGTAATAAAAATTTTGGGGCGTTACAATTTTTTCGACCCGAACCTGAAATAAACCGAACCTGAAAAACCCGCAAATTAGCAGGTCAAACCTGATTCGAACCCAAACCCGACCGCTTGACTCGAACATTATATACTCAGTTTTTGATTTTTTTCTAATTTATCCCTCTTAAAAAAACTAGCTAGTCATTTTTATTGAATAGTTTAAAAAGACATTATATAACTATTGCATTTATTTACAAATTAGACAATAATAAACTTATTTTTTTTTCTCCATTCTCTGAAAATAATATCGTACAGAACTTTTAAATGAAAAAAATAGTTAAAAATGGGTAAAAGTGAATGAAATAATTATCTAATCTTTTAAAAAAAGTTAATTAAAAGAACACAAGTATTAAAGATGCGTAAGTCATGCCACTATATGCTTAGTTAAACAAATTTGTCTAATTATTTTTATATTAATTAGTTTGTATTAATTTAAATTTTTGATGTTATAAATGCAAGATAATATCTTGTACTTCTTTTATTCTATTATATTTGGTTTCGTTCTAATTATTCTTGAACAATTATGCTAGTGGTAGGAAAACGGCTAGCTGCATTCGTATTGGGGTCGGCCCATTGATAAAGTTTTACTTGTTTGGACATTGGTATGTTAGTTAATAAAAATATTAAATTATTAAATAGGTTATTAGTTGTCAAACTTTTACAACTCATTAAAATGCTCTAAACGGGCTGCCCTATAAATGGTCGACCCGCTATTGACCTTCTTTTTTTCTTTTTTTTTTGGTGCTAACGAGGGGCTACGCCCCTAAGATAAAATTACTACTCTCGGATCATACGAGTTCAAGAAACATTACAACAGTCTTGGAATAGAATAGGCTTTGCCCCACTGGGGGGTGCGCAGACATAGCTACTGGTGACTCCTGGTTAATTCCTAAGTTTGCCAAATAATCGGTCACCTTGTTGGTCTCTCTATAGCAATGCTCTAGTGTCACCCTCCACTCCGAATTGAGGAGAAGAGTTTGACATTCCTTCAGCAGGTAGAGATAGGGCTGGTTATAGGAGACTGAACCGTTGACCTTCTTTCAATATATGGATCGATCTACCTAAATCAAGTGGGACTTGATTCTTTACCCGCCCATTCAAGATGTTCGCATATTATAACAAAAAGTTTGAAAATTTGTAATATTCTTTTGAGAAATTAAAATTATTATGCATTTTCATTAAATACTGACTATTTTGAGAAATGAATATGCAGAATTTTTAATTTTGAAAAAAGAAAAATAACTTACAGAAAAGGCACTCTAAATCTGTTCGATTGATCCGAAACCCGTAAAATTGAAATACACCTACCCGTATTTTACATGAACCTAAAATATACCCGATTCGTATTTTACCTGAACCCGAATATACCCAAACCGTATTTAACCCGCCCGCCCGAATTGAGAGGCCTAGAGTTAATTGCATTCATTGACCACTCACCACGTAATTTTCTCATATTTTCATTGGTTACTATGGGCGTGTTCGGCAACAGCATTTTGGGTAGTGTTTGGCATTTTGACTAAGTCAATACACTCATCACGTAATTTTTAGTGTTTGGTAACGTAGTATTTTGACTAGCATTTCAAGTAGCATTTAGCGTTTTAAGTAGCGTTTTTGAAAAGCTAATAGTATTAACGTTTTACATTCAAAAGTAGCGTTTCATATTTTTTTTTACCAAAAATTACCCTTTGAAAATTTTATATTTGGAAATTATCTATATCCTTTTTATGTTAATTTACATTAATCAGCTAATCCAACAGTTAAATTTTCCGAACACATTTTGTTCAACAGCTTTTCTAAACAGCTATCCACTAACAGCTAAATTAGAAACGCTATCCGGTACCTAAACAGCTATCCGCTACCTAAACCGCTATCCGCTACTTAAACCGCTAATTTTGCCGAACAGGGCCTATATCTATATTAAGGGCCTGTTTGGTTGGAGTGAAAGGAATGAAGCTTGTTACGTTTAGACATCAAGTTCCCATATCCATTGTTTGGTTAGACTTGTAAAGATATGAAACTTGATACCTAAGGTTATCAAGTTCCCCCTATTTGGTTGGGACTTGATTCCCCCCATTTTGGGAGGGGTTTCAAGTGCCATTCCACTTTTAATAAAAAATATTAATTTATTGTTCTTAAGATCTGCCAATAACCATGGTGCTCAAAGACAATGAAGAGGAGAGACACGAAGATTACCAGAGCGCCCGGGAGGAACACGCCGTAGGCAAGTACTAGAAGCACACCGGCAACCGCGACAGCATTCCGCAAAGCTCTAGATCGACCATGAGAAAGAGGGAAAGAGCGATGAAGAGAGAGAAATATGGCGAAGAAAATAGTGCCGGAGAGGTAGACAAAGGCGATGCTGGAGAAAGAGAAGGAGAGTAGCCGGAGATCGAGATGTAGACGACGAAGGCGAATTCTAGATATGCCTGAATCTTGCCCAGGTGAGTCAAAAAGAACGAGTAGGGCAAGTGCTGGTTGTTGAACAGGGAGGAAGAAGGCGTCGTCCTCTCATCGAAGAGGACAAAGATGTCGGAGCTTTGCCGGAGAGGATGAAGAAGGGCTAGATTTGATTAGTTGAGGAGAGACAAAGTAAGGGCGGAGTGAGAAAGAAGCAAAGAGAATGTGAATGGAATTAAACATTGATATAAAAAAGTAAAAAATAAACAATTTGATTCCATTCCATAATTAAACCAAACACATTATATCAAACAATCAAGTTCCATTCCATTCCTTTCATATTTTAAGTTTCATTCCATTCCATTCCACTACAAGTCAACCAAACCGGCCCTAATTGTTTATTTGTTTTAATTGCACAATTACTAATCAATAAATATTTTATAGTTAATGGACTAATCAAATTTATGAGTCACATATTTATTTTTATAGTTAATGATCTAAACTGAAGTTTATTGAACGAGAGGTTAATATTAATATTTAAAATTGGCCATTAATTTTATCGACCACAAAGCTAACTTGATGCTAAATTGACTAATTTATCACATAAAACCTCAAATTATGTATATAGTTGTGTACCACTTGGATCCTGAGGTTTGAGCCACCCATGAACGGCTTGGCACAAGTGCAACGACCATTCCAAATGTGCCACACTGCCACTTCGTCGTTTTGTGTATTTATCGCTTTTTTTTTGAATGTCTTTTTCTGCTTTTTTTCTTTGGTTGGTTAAAAAGAAGTAAGTTCTGTGAAGTAGATTCATGATAAATGTTTTATTTTGTAATTCAAAAAAATGAACCTTGCATTATGACGATAAGAAATGGAGATTCAAAAAATTGGATCATAAAATGATATATAAAAGAGACATGCCTTCCTTGTGATAAAAAATGCGGATCAGGTTGCAAGCTTCAGCAAAGTCAAATTAAGCCCAATAGGCTTATTGCCTAGGCCTAAAATAGATAAATAACAATTTAAATATCCTACCAATTGGAACTCTGCCGATAATTGAACCAGTTGACAACTAGATATAGATCCTTATACCTATCTGCCCCCTTTTCAAAAAAAAAAATAAAATTCTATTTGTCTCATAGAAGTTATCAAAATAAGTTAACTAAAGAGGGTATATTTTGATATTTTTTTATAGATTCAATCAAATTCTAAATGTGTAAAAGAAATAAGATTTATAAACTATATACATTGTTAGATTTATTTTTAAAAAATTGATAATCTATGGGAGCAATTTTAACAATACCAATGAAAGAGATGAGTAACTAAAGAAAATACAAACCTCGACTTGAAACGTGCACATTTATAATGAAAAGAAATCCAGTCTCCTCGTAGGGTGCTCCCTTTCCTTCATCATAATTTTAATCACACTTCTCCACCCCGCGCCCCTCTTTTTCGGTGGGGCCAATCTCAATGGCAAGGGCAACAAGAAACAATGAGGTCATGTAGAATTTCTCCGTCAATGTTGCTCATGATAATATTGTGCATTGCCGTTGATCTGTTTCACATGGAAGATATCACGGTGCGTGACTGCACGCTCCGCCGCCACGCAAAGAGCACATTGACCAACTTAGAGTCCAGATCCTACCACTCACGCTGAGCCCCAGGCGGGGGCCGCCACATTATAACAAGAAAAGGGCGGCTCCACCGCCAATCCGCAACCGACCCACCCACTGGTTCTGACCTTTTCTTGCCCCTCCTCCTCCTCCCCCTCCACTCTGCAACCATTCACTGTCATATTTTGGTTCTTTTCCCCCTCTGCCACCGCCACCTTGGTGCCGCAGCTCACAATGCAAGCCATCACATCTACCCGTGCCAGTTCGCCACTGCCGCCGCCACCTTATTAGTAATCAGCTTTAATTTGATTCGAGGTCAAGCACTCAAGCTTTGGCTGTAATTTTTAATGCTTTATAAATTATCTACAGCCTGTAGAAGACTGGAATTCGTTATGCGTCATACATTTGGCCACTGTGTAAGCTCAGGATCCTATAAGTTGCAGATTTTGCATGTTGGCCTATAATTTCTTCAACATTTTTTTCTAGTTGATTTTGTGAATGACACATATATGGCTTTTTCTTGTGCATATGTACATTAATTAAGGGCTCTATTAGACCATTTTTCCCCTTCTCTCGGGAGGGTGTACATTGGATGAATTTATTATATCTTGAAATTCTCAATTTCCAACGTGGTATTACGATGGCATTATCTTCAGTAGTGTCCATTTTAATTGCCACCTTGATAAAATTAGAAGGTCTACGTATATACGTATATAAATTTATGAGTTATTTCACCCATTGTTAAGTAGGCTTGCATTGAAACTTTATTTGTTTAAGGCTCAATTTATATAAAATTTAACAATAATCACCAAGTCACAAGTGTATAATATTCATGTTTTTCAAAAATATATTCATGAAAAAATTGACTGCAAATTAAGGTAGTTAAAAACACTACCGACAAAGCATATACTAAATTTGAAACTAATTAGTATGATGTCATTTAATTAAATAAAAAGACTTATGATGAAATAAATATGAAGACCTTAAATGATAAAAAAAATTAAACCAATCAAAATTCGTCAATATATATACATGCTTTTTTAGTCTTATTTTTTGTCAATGTTGTCAAAAAAAAATCTCTCTTAATCAAAATATATTGACGAAATCTTCCAAATGAGTTCAATGTGGATTAATCCCAAAGATCAAACAAATTAAGTGATGCATGAATAGAACATCTTCTAACTAGAGAGACAAAAAAAAAAAAAAGAATTAGAACAAAATAAGGGTACACACACATGAAACAAAATTCAAGAGAACTAAAATAGTCACAAGACGAACTCTGCCCTAGGAATGCGGGCAATCGTGTAAAATAAAGAATCATGCATGTGCACCTAACTAAGTGGACCATATAGTCATCGATCAAAACCAATAATTAAGTACTCGATAACTGCATTAAAAAATTATATATGATATATTTTTACTTCTAAAATTTTATTTAGCTCTCTCTTTCTCTCTCCCCGGCAGGAGTTTAATAAAGCTAAGCTCAACCTCTTTAATAAAGCTTTTTTAAAAGACTTTATTGGTTGCATTACTGATATATATTTATTTTCATAGTACATACATTTTATCATGGTAGGTAAGTGTTTTAATTATTTCACATATTGTTCAAATTTTGGTCTTGGTTGAGGTTGTGACTTTTACTAAAGAAATGTCTTAGATGTATGTAAGAAAAATTAATAAAAAAGAAACAAGTTATACGACAACTACTTGAGAGCCTATCTTATACAAACTATTTAACTTATTATTTTTGAATCTAAAGCAACCTTCTTCTTTTTCTAAACTGAATCATCCATTAAATATAAAAAGTTATAGCGATTTACAATAAGAAAATCTAAGTTTGCTAGTCCATAAGAGCATTTGCAACGGGAAAAGAAAAATGAAACGTGAGAACTATACATGCTACTTGTCTAAAAAACACTCGAGCAGTATGAAATTGCCTTTTGGGGGAGAACGCCTGCCCGTTTCTCCCCGCGGGCCACTTTTATGATTTTTTAAATATATTTTTTACTTTTTTCTTTCTTTTTGAATAAATATATAATTTTTAAATGATTAAAAAAATATGTTGTATATTAGAAGGTGAGTCCATAACAAATATTTTTTATCGGATGATCAAAACTGCAGTTCCATGGGTTGGAAAAGTGATGAAATACAAGCTTCAAAATTGTAAAACTTTTGCTGACGTAGCAGGTCAGAGTTTCAAAAACTGAAACTCTGAGTGGGAATGCTGTAATGAAACTTAGGGGCTATAAACTTAAATTATCCGTCACCATTAATGGATATCCACCAAACCACTTTGTCGTACTAGTTGACGGACATTAATTGACAACATTCAATTCAGGATACAGCTTGGCAGTGCTCCATATGTGCTTTTCGAAGCGATCACTAGCTCAGTCATAAATTTCGTCTCATTTCCAATCTAATTATTTCTTGCAAAATGAAGCTTACTTCTTCACCGTTGGTAGCATTAGTTCTTGTATCAATATTATTTTGTGGAGCGGCAATATTATCTCCAATATTGCGTTACAACACTTACACAAGTGACCAAAGAGCTGATCTCATGACAACCACCCCAAAGTTGAGCCACCGGATGCTCCGATTCAACCCAATGAAGGCGCTGCCACCGCCGACGCCCAACCTTCCGCAGCAATACTTTATCCGACCTCCTCCGTCATCTATGACCTGACCACTTCATACCACATGTCAAATACTTCTTCTTCTCTTCGTGTTCATCTATTTGAAGATGTTGGTATTTGTGTTCAGGCTAGGCTTCATTGGGTACGTGAAGATTAAGCATTGTACATACGTTGGATCTACATATGAAGAAGGCAATTAAAGGAGATTTTATAGTGCCCCGCCATTCGTTCTAAAATTATATTGTCAGAACTTCGATAAAAATATTGTAATATGTATAATTATAAAAAAAGAACATTAATTTTATGTATATATATAAAAACTATGCAAATACTTTAGAACAACTAAAAAAGAAATAACAAACAATTAAATTGGAACGGATGAGTATTGTATATTATTACATATTGTTCACTCAATTAATTCAAAATGCATTAGGGGCATGATGCATGAAAGTGTATAGATATAAGCTTATAAAGTGTTGATTTCGACACTTCTAATTATATATGCATATAATTATATATAAAATTATATTATATTAATAGAAAGATTTGTTTTTATAAAAAAAGAAAGAAAGATTTGGTGGCAATCAATATCTCTTGTTGAACAAAAACTAAAAATAAAAATGTAAAAAAAGGAGCCAGGTGGGGTCATTGTTGGTGGTATAACATTTTCACAATAAATAGGTTTCTACCGAACACTTGGTCATCCTCGTTGATTACCATTAAATTCATACAATTTAATTCAGGATATGGGCGGCTGGTCTCCCCACTTGCATTTATTTAAATATATATAAAAAAATCTCTTCAGGAGTTGGATGCACTACAAGATAGTTTCCAGTCTAATATCTTTGCCAATGAAGTTTATCTCTTTGCTATTGCCTGTAGCATTACTAGTCCCTATATTTCTTGTCATGAAGTTTACATTCTCGATCGGTTACGTAGCTGATTACCAGAAATTAATTTATTTGCCACTCAAATTTGGTTCACTTGATCTTATGGCAGCTTCGCCGTATGCTTCGTCGAGGAAAGGTACACGTGATGCCACCACCCTTGGCTAACCGGCCGCGTAATTGGATGGCCAGCCCATCTGCTCCTCCCCTGGATCAACTCTTCCCTTCCATCGGCTCCCCACGTTAATTAAACGTAACATATATTCTTTGCTTTGATCCAGTTCATCAATTAAAAGGGAGCATTTGCGTAGCATATTGAACACATATTGTACCCATGCCATTCACAATTCATATGGGCTTAAATATCCTAGATGCTACATTTCTGTGAGCTTTCTACATGACCGTATATAAAAAGAAAGGTGTTTTTTATAATTATCCAACGTTATTATAGCAGTATATTTAGTGGATACCAATTAGTATAATCAGTAAATTCTTTGAAAATTGTTGTCGAATATATGAGTTCTAATTTCATATATATTAATCTTTATAACTCATATGTACCAAAAGAAAATGCTAACTATGATTAATATTTAAAATTGGCCATTAATTTTATCGACCACAAAGCTAACTTGATGCTAAATTGATTAATTTATCACAGAAAACCTCAAACCATGTACATAGTTGTGTACCACTTGGATAGTGAGCTTTGGGCCACCCCACCCATGAACGGCTTGGCACAAGTGCAACGGCCATTACAAATGTGTCGCTTGGTCTTTTTGTGTCCTTATTTCTTTTTTTCTTTTTTCTTTTTCTGCTTCTTTTTTTTTTTGGTTGGTTAAAAAGAAGTAAGTTCTGTGAAGAAGATTCATGACAAATGTTTTATTTTGTAATTCAAAATAATGAACCTTGCATTATGACGATAAGGAATGGAGATCCAAAAAATTGGATTATAAAATAATATATAAGAGAAGCATGCGTTCCTTGTTGATCGAAGATGTGGATCAGGTTGCTAGCTTCAGCAAAGTCAAATTGAGCCCAACAGGTTTATCGCCTAGGCCTAAAAGAGATAAATAACAATTTAAATATCCTACCAATTGGAACTTTACCGATAATTGAACTAGTTGGCAACTAGATATAGATCCCGAGCTGCCCCCTTTCCAAAAAAAAAAAATAATACTCCATTTGTCTCATAGAAGTTATCAAAATAAGTGTTGAACCAATTATGTGTAAGGTTTTGATGATAACAACCCAAATGTACCAAGTCAAAATACTATTATACTATGCTTGAGCTGTGTGCTAAAATTGTGTCTTGAGATACGTTCCAAATACCCTATGGAATGGTTTGAAGAATTGCATGTTTGAGTTCAGGTTGCAAACACCCTAGAGATCAGTTCGAAGGAGCTTGGAACATCAAAAGTGGAATATGTGCACAACATCAACAAAGTATAGGAGTCTTAGAGTCTTAGGTTAATTACTGGTTGTATTCATCTAGATTCTTGTTAATATGCTAATTAGAAGATCTTGACTTAACACTCACCTTGAAGGAATTTCTTGAGCTAACTCAGAACACTGCTCAGAACAGGTTGAGCAAACAGGTCTGCAGTGTTCTAATGGCAACGTATAAAACTCTTGTCTCAAAGATTTTTAAGCGTTTTTCTACTGTCAAAATTCCTAACAGATTTGGGATTGATTTTCTGATAATATTTTGTCCTACAAAGAGATCTTCACTGAATAATATTGTTTTCCTAAAAAGATATTTTCAAAAGATTCTATCTTATCTTTTAAGATATGATTTCCCAAAAAGATATTGTTGGGAAATTTAATTCCTATTATCTGCTGAGTATTTTTTGGAAGTTATTACAAAAATAAAATACCTTTTCGAGGGTATAAAATCTCTCACCTCTCAACACTATTTTCACGGTTTTTCAAGACTAAAAATTGAGTTTTTGTTAGCTTATTTTTCTGAGTGAAAAACCTTCAACAAGTGTGCAAAATTGAGTCATTTATATTGGCATAATAGGCTAGAAATTGTATTGTACCTTACATTCAAATTCTTTAGAAGCATTCAAAGTAAGGTGTTGCTCTATCACTACTGAAAATCATGTTTTTTCCAGCGGAATATTCCAGCGGCCCGCCAACCCGTCGGAGATGTCGGCGAATATTCCGACGTCAACACCGTCGAACAGGTCAAAAGGAGCATCTGACGGATTTTCCGGCGACATAGGGCGTCGGGACCCCTTTTTTGAAAAATGCCCGGTCTTTTTCTGTTTTTTAAAAAGTTTTCATTTTTTTTAAATTAGGCCGACGGAATAACCGTCGGACATTTATGTCCGACGGCTGTTCCGGCGGACCTGTCCGTCGGAACCCCTTTAAAAGAGGCCCCCCGGCTTCAGTCCTCGATCCTCTCTCCCCTGAAATCAAGCCCCGAAATCCCCCCCCCCGAGCGCACGCCGCTTCCCTCCGATCGCTGCCCGCCGGTCGAGTGCTGCCTGTCCCCGTGCTTCTGCCGGCGACCAGCCCCTGTCGCCTCCTCTTCACCCCTTGGGCGTGGCTCCTTGCCGCCCAGCTCCGGTCCCTCCTTGCCGCCCAGCGTCCACCGCCAAGTCGGCCGCCTAGCTCCTGTCCCTCCCACCGCTGACGTCAACATCCCCCGCCATTTGTGGCCCATTAATTTTGATATTTTGAAGTAAGTATTTCAACCTAAATATTTTGTAGATTTGTGAAATTGAAGAGATAATTTTGCTAATTTTGTGATAATTAGTGATTGGTAGATTTATATTGAGTGATTTTTGAAAATTATCTGAAAAAAAATGTATAAATTGATTGTTAAATTAAAGTGGATTGATTATGTGATATGTGTTAATTTGTTGATAATGGTTTGTGTAAGTTGAAATTTTGTGTAAATTAATATGTAATTGTTAGGTAAGTGCTATTATTAGTAATTTGTTGGCGTTGTAAATTATAGTGAAGTAAAGAATGTGTTTGTATAGACTTTGAACATAATTAGTTGTGAAATTTATTGTTGAGGATTGATAGAGAACAATTAATAAGCAACAATGAGGTTAAATGATTCTGTTAAATGTGAAAAAGTTGTGCATATATGTTATTGTGTGCGATTTGAGGGAAGGGTGTTATTTTAATTTGCGTGTTAATGAGAACGATTTTTGTGGATTATTAATATGAAGGAAATGAGTCGTAAGAGAAAACGTATTGCGAAAGGGGAAAATTTTCGTTATTGTTTCTGTGAGTGTCATTATCGTCGATGTGCAAGTCACAACTTTGGGCTCCCACTTCAGACATTCAAATAGGTTTATATCCTGGCTTAATTGTCATAATATGTGCTTTTGTTGGTATTGTGTTAATCGTAGCGTCTGACGAAATAGTTTAATGATAAGTGCATCATGCATTCAGTTATATACGCATTAAAATGTGATAAATACGTCGATGATTAAAGTAACCAATGTACTGCTTACTTTGTCAATGATGAACAGTGGATAACATGTGTGGACCACCCCATCGAAGGTGGATGTATGAAAGATTTCTATCAGGGAGAAAATCTTATAGGCAGGAGTTCTTAGAATGAGTAGAAATGTTTGATCAATTTGCAAGGTATCAAACAGAGTTCATTAATAATGCGCATTATAGGTGTCCTTGTGCCAAGTGTGGAAACAGAGCTTATAGGGAACCTGATGATGTTAAATTACACTTGTACCAAAATGACTTTGTTAAGGGGTATTGGTATTGGACATCTCATGGGGAGATAGAACCAACTGAATATGCAAATGTTGGCAATAGTAACCAACAAAACTTGTATGATAACATGGCTCCAACAAGTCCTATGGATTTCGATAACACGAACTCGTTTGTCGATCGTGTTGGAGCAATGGTGAACGATGTCATTGTTACTAATGAGTTTGAAGTTAGTGAGCAACGAAATGCAGAAGCTCAGGCATTTTATGATATGCTTCAAACTACTCAGAGGCCTTTGTGGGAGGGATGTTCAAACCAAACTGAGTTGTCCAATGCTATGAGGTTTATGAGTATCAAATCTGATTACAATATGCCGCAAAATTGTATGAATGAGGTGATGCAATTACTGCATGAGAGTTGCCCGCCAGACAATCGTGTGCCCCAAAGCTACTCAGAGTTGAAAAAGAAGGTTCGAAGTTTGGGTTTAGATGTGCACAGGATTGATTGTCGCCGCGATGGATGTATGCTTTACTTTAAGGAAGATTCGGCCTTTGAAAATTGCAAGTTTTGTTATTTGCCAAGATGGAAGTCGATTAAGTCAAGCGATAATAGGAAGAAGTTAAAATCATATGCAAAAATGTTCTACTTCCCTTTGATACCAAGGTTGCAATGCCTTTACGCCTCAAGAAACACAACTGAGCACATGAGGTGGTATTATAACAATAAGCATGAGGATGGTGTTTTATGTCACCCTTCAGATGGAGAAGCGTGGAAACATTTTGATCGCAAATACCCATATTTTGCTTCTGAGCCTTGTAATGTGAGGCTTGGTTTGTGTGCTGATGGGTTTAGCCCTTTATCACAATTTGGTCGTTCTTATTCAATGTGGCCTGTAGTTGTGACACCTTACAACCTTCCTCCAGATATGTGCATAACAATGCCATATGTGTTCTTGACTTGCATTATACCGGGACCATCAAATTCAAAGAATAAAATAGATGTGTACTTGCAACCGTTGATTGATGAGCTCCAAACTCTGTGGGATGGTGTCCAGACTTATAACATTTCCATGAGACAGAACTTCTTGATGAGAGCTGCCTTAATGTGGACAGTGAATGACTTTCCGATGCTCGGAATGTTATCTGGATGGAGCACTCATGGTGTTTTGAGTTGCCCTGTTTGTATGGATCAGTTGAGGGTGACACATTTAAAACATGGGGGCAAAGCATCATGGTTTGACTGTCACCGTCGCTTCCTGCCTCGACATCATGCGTTTCGGAAAAACCGTATTGCGTTTTGTAAGGAAAAAGTGTTGAAAGAGGGCTCTCCATTCAGGAGAACTGGCGAGGAACTGTAGAATGAGGTGCGTAGTCTTCCAAAAGTAACCACCGATGGAAATTTTGTAATCCCGGGTTTTAAGAAAAATGTTCACAACTGGACGAAGAGAAGCATCTTCTGGGATTTACCTTATTGGAAAGACTAGTTGCTACATCACAACTTGGATGTTATGCATATAGAGAAAAACTTCTGCGACAACATCATTAACACTGTCATGGATGTTCCGGGAAAAACAAAAGATGATGTGAAGGCGAGGTTGGACATGGCAGACATGTGTGATTGTCCCGAGCTAAATGTTGAACGAGGTGTTAACGGGAGGACACTAAAGCCAAAGGCTTTGTACGTCCTTTCTTTGGACAAAACAAAGGGGGTATGTGAGTGGGCCCAACAGCTTACAATGCCTAATGCTTACTGCTCCAACTTTGGGAATTGCATAGATATAAAGGCTGCAAAGTTCCAAAACATGAAGAGTCATAATTGTCATGTGTTCCTGCAGACGCTTATGTCAATAGCATTTTGTGTGCTACCAGACGATGTACTTGAACCACTTGTTGAGTTAAGTGAGTATTTTAAAAACATTTGCTCAGCAGTGTTAAGGGTCGATAAGTTACAAGAAATGCAACGCAATATAAGCATCATCCTTTGCAAATTGGAGAGAGTTTTCCTTCCTGGGTTCTTCAATGTCATGGAGCATTTACCTGTGCATTTGGCAGAAAAAGCATACCTTGGTGGTCCAGTGCAATATCGATGGATGTGTCGTTTTGAAAGCTAAATACATTTGAAAAATTACGTCACACGTGTAAATGTAAAACTAAAGTGTGCTTCAAACACTCATAAAATTTTAATGTAGGTACTTTGGGTGGCTGAAGAAGAAAATTAAAAATAAAACATCCCCTGAGGGGTCAGTGGCCGAAGCATATCTGGTGTTCGAGATATCACAGTTTTCTTCATTCTATTTCGGCGGTAATGTGCCTTCAATGCGCACATGACGTCGACGAAATGAGGAAATTAATGTGGAGACAAAAGGGGAGCTAATTTTGTCAGTTTTTGAAATCAAAGGTGTAACGGTCCGAACCTAATCTTCTTTCTAATTACGTTAAAGTATCTCAATTACAAGGCCTCGCTTTTCAATTCAATAAAATTTTGAATTTAGTAACTATATATATATCAATTCAATAACTATCGCTTTTCAATTCAGTTGCATATATATATATATCAATATATGTTTAACAAAACCAAAAAAAAAAAAGGTTTTAAGGGGCCGAAGCCCCTTCTGATTTGGGGGGAAAAAAAGAAAGAAAACGAAAAAAAAGGGGAAAGAGGAGGAGGAGGCTCGGGAAGCAGCAAGGGGGGGTTTCCTTGTCCCCTGTCCCGGCAACCAGCAACGCAGAGAGAGAGAGGGCGGGCTGTGGTGGCCGCCGACGACCGGCTGACGTCGCCTGGGCGTCCCCCGCCCCAGCCGGCCATCGGTTGAGCAAGCCACAGAGAGAGAGGGGGTTAGCGAGAGGTGAACAGAACCGGTCAAACCAGGCCACGACGGTGCCACCCGAGGTCGCCAGCGAAGACTCGGACGCTCCTCCACGGCTCGCCAGCGGCGGCCGTTCAGCAGGGGCCGGCGACTAGTACATGGGAAGCAATGGGTGAACCGAACCTACACCGAATCAACCCGGATCAAACCCTAAAACGGGTCATTTAGCTTGGTTTCGAGGTGAGTTTCCTAATCCTCCTATTTATGGTTAAATTGTTAATTTCGATGAAGCTTATTGAGTATGGATTATAATTTGTTCAGGTTGAATTCAATAGTTATTGATTATAGTTCGTTCAGGTTGAATTAAATAGTTATTGATTATAGTTTGTTCAGGTTGAATTCAATAGTTATTGATTATAATTCGTTCAGATTGAATTCGAATTAATTATCAGTAATATGAGGAAGTTGTAGCGTGAGTTGAACGATACCATGTTTATATATGTGTTAGTCGCACTAAATTAAAGTTTATCGTTTGGCAATTAAATAAGGGCCTTTTGAGGCGTGCATTTATTGTTTCGAAATTACATTTCAAGTCTAATTAAGCCATTTAAGCATAATCCGATCCTAAATGTTCGGTTATTACTTCGAGGTCCGAATCAAAACTAAACATGCATAATTTATTGATTATATGTCATTTGCCAATTATATGAAAATTTATGAGTATGTCAAGTTTATCGATTATATACAGTATTGATTATATAAAATTTAGGCATAAGTTTATCGAATATATACATGGATAAATTATTGATGCTAAGAAATTACTGACAATATGAGGGCTTCGGTTTATATGTTCATCGCCGGCTTATAACGAGTTCATTGACTATAAAACACTCGTCGATTATACAGGCTCACTATTCCTATAAAAAGTATTAATTATACACGTTCATTAGTTATGCATTTCGCATTTTATCGATTAGATATATATATATATATATATATATATATATATATATATATATATATAACGTTCATTAATTATGCATTTTATCGAATTATATATATAATGTTCCTCGTTATTGTTAATTATGCATTTTATCAAATTATATATAATGTTCCTCGTTATTGATTATATAACGTTTATTCATGGCATTTTATTACTCATTGATTATATCACGTTTATTAATTACATTTTATTGATCATTGGAATTAATTGATCATTGATTATGCATTTTATCGATTAGACGTAATGTTCATTTCGTATGAAATAAATATCGTTCATCGATTATGCATATTTATCGAATTAGATATAGTGTTCGTCGATCGTATAAGTTTGTCAACTATCTAACGCTCGCTGATTATGCATGATTATATTATCGATGAAACCATTACCAATAGATCTTGATCCATAAGGTGAATTCATGGATTATATGATAGACATTTTAGGTAGAGAATAATTTCACCTTAAATTGGAGCAGAGGTGAGGCCATCTCGGTACGTACATTGCCTATGTTCTTCAAAAACTCTATGTTCTTCACAAACTCGCAGTATTCTCGGCAAAGAAAAATAAAAACAAGATTCATTTGGTATGAACCAAGTTCTCAATGTTTTGTCACATAAACAAGTGGCCCCGCCAATCAATCATCAAGGCTTATTTCGACCAATACACCCGTGCGCGGCGTCAGGGCTTATGCCCATCAATTATCAAGGCTTATGCCGACCAATACACCCGCGCGCGGCGTCAACTCAGGCTTCTCGATCGGCCTGGGGGGTGTGACCACCTAAAGTACGATCGTTTCAAGATGTACATCGACCAAGGGGTTCACTTTCAGATAAGAATCGACAAATCAATTTTACTTATACATTCTCTCTCTCCTGTTTGCAAAACAAAATATTTTGAAATGCACGCGCTCAACCATTTAACCACCACGTTTGTTTTACTGCATAGGGATGTACGTCTGAGTTTCGACCCATACTTCGAGACATGTTAGGTAGAAAATAGTTCATGTTTCGTCCATTACCTAAGTTGTAACCAACTGTTAATGTCCGTACCTAAAATAGCATCATGTCTAGTCGATAGACATTAGTTTATCGATTGACATTACATAGTTTATCGGTCGACATTTTTTAAGTCTATTACCTCTATATGTTTATCGATCGTTTACACCGTATCCATTATATAGCTTATCGACTGCATCGTTCATCGTATCGTATCCATGGGTCATGTGAAGAATCTATTCATAGCGTATGGTGATTACATGACGTTTGTCAATTGTAAATTATACTCAAGGTCCATAAATGCTTTATTATATGATCACTTAGTGCTCCTAATTGTTTATCACTCGCCTGTTTGCATCGACAAGTCATTGGTAACGAAATAACCTAAAACCATTGAATTGAGCAACCGAGCGAGTCAGGTGACTAGTAAATAGGTCGAGGAATAAGGCATTTTCTTTAAAGGTTATTTGCATCCATAGCTTAACCAACCCAGTACCTTCCTAGAAGTTTGCATATAACTTCAACTAATGTTTCAAGGCTCATTATTTGGCAGAGAATTTAAAAATCAGAATTTCACTTCTCTGCTAGAAGGCAGAGACAACGCACAGTATTTCATTTCTCTGTCAGTAGGGTTGCCATTACATGTTTTATAACTCTGTTATTATGTAGTGGAGTCACGAGAAACATGGTCAATTGAATAAACAAGCATGTAAAGTTCGGAGGTCAATATATGCACTGTATTGCTCTTATTCAGCAAGGGATATTATATCTTTCATACTTTTCAGCCATCAATTACTTACTTCCTGTAACTATAATGCCATTTCTCTTGCCTTGTGCTTGGAATGAACGATAGGTGAATTCTTCAAGAAAAAAAAGAGAATGAACGACGGTCGTAAGTTATTATTGCATCTTTTAGGGGATGGGGCTATCCACTGTGCGATTATCACTCATCCCATCTATCATTGTGCCTCCAGGTTTCTGAAGTAAGCCAAAAGGGAGTCTCTGCGCCCTAGAGGTTAAGTGATGGACTCATACGTGAACCGCATTGTGTTTTATATAGTGTGTGATTGTAAGTTGAGTTCTTGTGTGCTTAGTTGCATATCATTTAGAGTCGCTCTGTATGGTCGTATGAGCCACCATCTAAGTTGCCAGGGCTGTATTATTGTTTATTTCGCTGTTTATTTGGTTAAGCATTGAACTACATTGGTTATAGTGCTCCAGGCGGGTGGCCCGTAGAGCTGTGAACTCCGGCGAGTGGCCGTTGAGTTAGTTTTATTGTTTTTCAGTGCATGGTATTTATTGTAAGGCTGCAAGCCTGGGAAAATGGTCAAGTTTTAGGGGAAACTCTGTCCGTTTTGTTCCAGGATTTTAAGGAAATAGTAACACTCCTGACTTTAGGGTTGGGGGGCCTTACAATTTGAGCCCCCAAAAGTTCAGTAAATCAAGCAGTCATGTTCCATCATGGAACGGCGGTAATGCCTCCAATCAAATTAGAAGTCTTCCGTTGCTAATTTATAACAATAAGTGGTTATGTTAGAATAATCAAACATTAGCAATTGGGGGCGTTACAAAAGGTACTGTTGTGGGAAGTCGGACACAGAGGTACCTAACTGATGAAGAAATGAACGCTGCACAGCTTGATCTTGTGTTGAATTGTAAGTCGGACACAGAGGTACCTAACTGATGAAGAAATGAACGCTGCACAGCTTTATATTGTGTTGAATTGTAATGAAGTTGAACCGTACATCGCGTAAGTTACAAAAAAAAAAAAATTACACCTTTCATCCATTACATGCATTGAACGAATAACATTTTATGAATTGAAACATGGTGCTAATCAGTGAATAATGACTTGTATAGACTATTCAAACAACAAAAGTTACAAGGAAACCCAAATTTCACAGATGTGGAGTTAGATGCACTGATAGAGTCTGAGTTTATTTGGTGGTTCAAAAAAGCAGTAAGATTTTTAAATGTTGCCATCCGCGTTAGAAATTAATATACTAATTCATCAGAACTTATTTGTAGCAAATGGTCCTGACCTTATGAGTTGAAACATAAATACTTGTAGGTTGACATTGTTCAAATGTTCAATGACGAACGTCAGCTACACCTGTACCATTTGGCTCAACTGCCTTTGACGAAGGTCACAAGCTGGTCTGCATTTAGGGTGAATGGATTCTTATTTCATACACAGAAAAGGTGTGAAGGAAAAAAGAGTTACAATTGTGGGGTTTGTGTGAAAGGGAGTGGCGAAGGTGGATTCGAGGATGATTATTATGGAATCCTTCAAGAAGTTATTCGTGTTGAATATCTAGGAGAACCACTTAAACAATGTACATTGTTTAGGTGTGATTGGTTTGATAACACCCCTCGAGGAACACGTAGCCCCAAACTATGTCCCTTCGTTGAGGTTAATGCAACAAGAAGATACAAAAAATATGATCCATTCATATTTGCTGCTTCCGCAATCCAGGTGGTGTACATGAGGTACCCAAATGGAATAAGAGATAAAGCTAACCGGTGGGTTGTCGTACCAAACAAATCTAGATACAAAGTGAATAATGAATTCACTTTACCAGTTGCATTTCAAGAGGAACAAGTGTCCCACATGACACCAGTAACTAACATGCTCCCTGCAACTTTGTTGAATGAAAAGGAAGAAATTGAGGAGGTAAACAAAGACGTTCCAGTTGAGAGAAGTGAAGAGGAGGAGTGGGATGATAATGACGACGGTACTGAAGACTCTGAATGAAAGTGATAATGATAAATGAGTAGATTGTGACATAAAACCAAATTTTATTCTATGTTAACTTAGACACTTATGACATTGTATGCTTAACACTTATGACATTGTAATTAGGGTCACATACGACATTTGCTGTTAATTTAACTGCAATTAATTATTTGTCACTTATATTATTTGATCACTACGCTCTGTATATTTGTCTCAAAGATGTCAGGTACACATCGTGGCCGTGAGGCCGGACGTGGACGTTTTCGAGGAGTAGACCGACAGGACCCCACCAGTTAGCAAGAAGAGCAATATCAGGGACATCAAACCCCTGAGGCTCCCCACGCCATTATCCTAGACCCTCGCACTATTCCATCCAAATACTTCACCCAGCACATGACACCCAACATCCCCCATGTACACATGTCTGGCAGCTACATGGTCCCGAACCCACCTCTTATTCCACAACAATCTGTAGAAAGGAGTTGGGAACAAAGTGAACATGCTTCTAGCCATGGCAGTACCACAAACAAGCAACTCATCACACCTGACGGCAAAGAGTAAGTAATTATGTCCTACCAACTGTGTTATGAATTTGCAATTTCTGACGGGGATCCATTCTTTCTTAATTTGCAAGTTTATGTCCATACGATATTGTGTTAGAGATTACAAGGATATTTACGAGCAAATATCCTAAGCCATGGCCAACATGGGGGAAAGTGCCTAAACAACAGCGAGACTTGTGGTTTGGTGAGTTTAAGGTAAGAGTTTTTCCAAATTTTTGTACATTTATCTACATATACATATACATACATACATACATACATATATATATATATATATATATATATATATATATATATTCATATTGTTAGCATCATTTACATTTTATGGCATGTAATTGTGTTCATGCAGAAGCATTACCATTGGGCTCCAGAGCATGAGACCCAGATACAGAGGAATTTCTAGGGGAAAAGGGCAAGTAGATTGAGGGACACATTCAGGGAGTTGAGGAAGAGGAAGAAGCAACCGTTGTGGTTGTCTGACAGCACTTGGAAGTCGCTCCAGGAATATTGGGTTTCCGAGAAATTTCTAAAGATGAGTTCCCAGGCAAAGAAGAACCGGAACAGTGAGCAGGACGGGTTATGTCCTTCTTTGCGTAGATCTGGTTCGGTCCCATTTACTGAGCACAGAAGACGCATGGTAAGTGCGTGGTTTATTATTTCTTTTACTTATTTTTCCCAACGCCTTATCCAATTAGAAGAATCCTCTTGTACGTTAACGTATTCTGATATTGTATAGGAGAAGAAGCTTAATAGGGAGGTTACGAACCTCAAACTTTTTAAGGACACTCATGTAGACGCGGCTAACAAATGGGTGGACAAAAAATCTGAAAAAAGATGGGTAAGTCACCTGCATGATTTCTTGCTTGCCTAACAAATCAGCTCAGTATCTTCATGATTGAATGTTATGTTTGGAATGTGTAATTTTTTTGAATATGATTTTGTAGATAGAGCACCAATTAAAATGGAACCACATTCGAAACTCGCAATCTTCCACAGATCCCAGTTCTGAACCAACTGAAGTCCCATTTGAGACCGAGTTATGGGTGCAAGCTAACTACAACAGAAAGGGTCATGTGTATGGGCTAGGATTAGAAAGGGTGAAACTAAAGCACCTGGTGAAGTCCACAGCGACATCCCGGGACCGTGATCATGACCCTGATGTGCGAGCAACGGTCACCCAGCTGAACAGCGAGCACAGTACGATGACGGAGAAAAACCGTCACTTAGAAGAGAAAGTGACTTTACTCACTTCGGAATTATCTGGTCTGAAAGATACATTTCGTGAGTTTATGAGAGCTTAACAAGCATCTGGGTCTGAATCTCGCCCCCGGCCTTCTATGCGCCATTGACAACACCGTCGCGCTGCTTCTTATGTCCCTCCTTCACTCCCTCCTCCTCAATCGCAACCATGTGACGACGACGATGATGATGATGGTAGCGCCAACCTTGGGTATGATGATCGCCCTCATGGCTACAGGGATTATTTCAACTAGAATGTACCTCGATCCTCCGCTTCCTCCTCGATACTCATTTGAACAGTTATGTTTTCTTGCATTTGTTGCCTTGCTTTTGTTTCTTATTACTGTACTTCCTACTATTAGAATGTACATTTGGTGTGGTTCTTTTTTTATACTTATTGAATGAAAGTAATCACGTGTGGTGGTTACGTTTGTTGCGATTTGTGTACCACGTATAGTGGTTATATTTGTTGCGATTTGTGTACCACATGTGGTGGTTTTGGTTCGGTCAACATATGGTTGTCCTGAATTTGTATATGCAAGTTGTAAATTTGTATTTGGGGAACTACATTTTCAAAAAAAAAATTATTTTCCCCAAATTTCCGATAGAAAATGGCCATTCCGTCGGAAAATTCGGACGGAACCTGGTAATTCCGTCAGAAAAATTTGACGGAATGGCCATTTTTCGTCGACCAGTCCGGCAGCTCGTGGACATTTACACCGGGTATGCCGACGGGATCGTCCGTCAGACGCCTGAAAATCCATTGGTCGGCCGTCGCCCTGACCGTCGGGGAATGGCCGACGGAATACGTGATCCATCGGAAAGGTGGGTCTACGGACCCTATTCCTGCGGAACATATCTGTTGGATTTTCCGATGGAAAAAACGTGATTATCCATTGGAAAATCTGCCGGGAAAGGGCAATTTTTTAGTAGTGTATTCTTCTCTGTCATCAGTGAGATTAGAGTGTGTCCAAGTCTTTGGAGACTTTGGACGTGATGTGTGACTAGTTCTCAAGTGGAGGCTAGTTACGTGTTTGTAACGAGGGTCTCGAGGGAGACTAAGTTATGTGTGTGACGTAGTCACGGTTGAGTTACATGTGTAACGAATTCGGCCCGTGTTAGTGAAAGTGTTGCTGAAATCCTATTGATGTAGGTCGTGGTTTTTACACCTCAATTAGGTCAGAGGTTGTTTTCCACGTAAAAATATTGTGTTTCCTTTATTATTTCCGCAATTAGTTTCGTTTCTGCCTAACTGCAAATACGTCTCCAAACAGTTCTCACGTGCAACATTAGAGTCGCTAACGAATGCGATTCACTTCGCATTGGTAATGTTGATGGAGATTCTTGATGTGTATGCTAAAATTGTTATGGCTGATGTATTACGATGAACTGATTATAGTTTGATAATTATATTACCCTATATGGCCTTTGCATAAACAAAAAAAGCCCAAATTCAAAAACAAAAGTTGATTAGGCATCCAAAAGGCAATGACAAACATGAGTAGCAGCAAATTCAGTAAGCATCATGAGAGCAGCATAATGATTAATGGCTTAATATAGAGGGGAGGGAGAAAAAAGAGAATAAAGAAACATGGATCACATGAGACGTGAAGCCCAAGGCATACACTCTTCTCCCCCCCCCCCATTTTTTCCGAACAAATGGAAGCATAAACAAAGCGAATTGATATGCAACAAAACTTAGTACCTAGTAAGGTGGGGTTGGTGGCAGATGCGGCGTCTTGGATTGTTAGGTGGCGCGCCCAGGTGGCGTAGGCGTAATTGTGGGAAAGGACGCTGGTATGTTATGGCGCGGTGAAGGCGGTGTATTAAGGGGCATTCCCCTCCTGAGGATCCTCCTCAGCCTTACAAGCTCATTTCTGAGTTCATCAATGCTGTTGTGACCAGGAGGATCATGCAAGTCACGTGCCACGGCAACGTTGACGACGCGATTTGATGCTAAGAGGATTATCAGCAAAATCAAGACAACTGTTGATGGTTTAATGTTCATTGTTGCTCTTGTGAAGAAGACGAAGAAGAAGAAAGACCCTATGCGAAATTTGATTATGAAGTTGGGTACTTATACTAAAGAAACAGGAGCACTTTTTCCTTTTTCTTTATGGAGGAGGGGGGGGGGGCCGGGAGATTCACGGCAGATTTTTGTACACGGCAGTTTTCTTTGTTGAAAAAAATACGCGTGCTTTGGACTGTCTTTTTGACTCATTCGAGTAATCGCTCCTACCACACGCCTATCTAATATGGGGCCAGATGGCCAGAGATTCATGACAGATTTTTAGACAAATTATTATATACATTCGAGTGAACATACTCCCATATCTATCATATATATATTTTTTTAGAGTATATTTATCATATATTTTATATTTTAATATATAATTGTTTATATGTTATATGGGAGTACATACACTTGGGTGTACTATATAGGTTTTGCAGATTTTTATATGTAGAAAACTAGACCGCAGTTTTCTTTGTCGAAAAAAATACGCGTGCTTTGGACTGTCTTTCGACTCATTCGAGTCATCGCTCCTACCACACACCTATCTAATATGGGCCAGAGGTGTCATATATTTATAATATTTATCAGTAGTTTACATGGGACTGTACCAGAATATCTTATCCTGAGAGTGATTATATATTTATAATATTTCTTTGTTGAAAATTTATCCCATCCCCGTTTCCGCTTTTTCGTTCAGGAAAATATCCCGTTCCCATCCCAGTTTCCCGATCCTCGACTGGGAAAAAATTTTCATCACTGTCCTCGCATATTAATTTAAAATTATATATGAACCTTTTATTTGTGAATATAATATTAAGGTTATATCGGTAAATAAAGTTGAAAAAACCCTAAATTATATGGACTTATTTTGTATAATTTGTGCATTGTCAGACTTATGATTTATGAACTTGTTACACTTTAATTTAGATTAGATTATAAACATTAACAAAGTTTGTTTGACTGATGTTGCGTGAAATCTACAAGAGCTTATTGTACAATTAACTGAACTAGGGTTTAGAAATGTCAAATTGGACATTCATTTAAGACTTATAATATAGCTATCACAAAAACAAAAAAAAAAGGCTGGGAAAAATCCCCGTCGAGGATTAGATCTCCTCTGGGGATGGGGATGGGGGGGAATTCTTTCCCTGCAACAAGGAACGGGGCAGGGATGTGGGCAAGGATCCTAGTGGGGACCCGGACAGGGGAGTATGCCCCCCGTCCCCAACCCACCTCATTGTCATCCCTAGTTTAGAATGAGTCTTATTCGTTACGAACAGAATGTAACCACGATATATGATTATAATTTTAAAACAACTAGTTCATAAACAGTGGTTGAGTTTCTAGTAACAAAACTTGAGTGTAGCGCTGACAAAAATTGACTCGACCCGAAAGTTTTGGTTTTTGAACATGATTTTCTCAACCCGAACTCGAAATAAATCGAACCCGAAAAACCAGCAAATTAGCGAGTCAAACCCGATCCGAACCTGAACCCGCCCGCTTGACTCGAATATTATATACTCAGTTTTTGATTTTTCTCCAATCTATCCCTCTTAAAAAAACTGGTTAGTCATTTTTATTGAATAGTTTAAAAGACATTATATAACTATATCATTTATTGACATATTAGACAATAAAAAACTTTTTTTTTCTTCTCCATTATCTAAAAATAATATCGTACACAACTTTTAAATGAAAAAACCGTTAAAAATGGGTATAAAAGTGAATGAAATAATTATCTAATCTTTTAAAAAAAGTTAATTTAAAAGAAGACAAGTATTAAAGATGTGTAAGTCATACCACTATATGCTTAGTTAAACAAATTTGTCTAATTATTTTTAAATGAATTAATTTATATTAATTTAAATTTTTGATGTTATAAATGCAAGATAATATCTTGTACTTATTTTATTCTATTATATTTCGTTTCGTTCTAATTATTCTTGAACTATGATGCTAGTGGTAGGAAAACAGCTAGCCGCATTTGTATTGGAGTCGACCCATTGATAAAGTTTTTCTTGATCGGACATTGGTATGTCAGTTAGTAAAAATATTAAATTATTAAAGAGGTTATTAGTTATCAAACTGTTACAACCCATTAAAATGCTTTAAACGGGCTGCCCTATAAATGGTCGATTCGCTATTGACCTTCTTTCAATATATGGGTCGATCTACCCAAAATCAAGTGGGGTTTGATTTTTTGCCCGCCCATTCAAGATGTTCGTATATTATAATAAAAAGTTTGAATATTTTTAATGTTCTTTTGAGAAATTAAAATTATTATGCCTTTTTATTAAATACTGACAATTTTGAGAAATAAATATGCAGAATTTTTTGTTTTGAAAAAAGAAAAATAACTAACAGAAAAGGCGCTCTAAATCTGTTCGGTTGATCCGAAACCCGTAAAACCGAAATACACATACTCGTATTTTACTCGAACCTAAAATATACCCAATCCATATTTTACCTAAACCTAAATATACCAAACTCGTATTTAACTAGTTCGTTTGAACTGAGAGGTCTAGAGTTAATTGCATTCATTGAGCACTCTATATCATATATATTATATAAAACTGAATAAGTTGTTGTGAGAGTGACATTTATCATATTTTCATTGGTTACTATATTAATCGTTTTCTTCGTTTTAATTGCACAATTACTAATCAATAAATATTTTATAGTTATTGGACTAATCAAATTTGGGAGTCACATATTTATTTTTATAGTTAATCATTCAAACCAAAGTTTATTGAACAAGAGGTTAATATTAATATTTAAAATTGGCCATTAATTTTATCGACCACAAAGCTAACTTGATGCTAAATTGATTAATTTATCACTAAAAACCTCAAACCATGTGTATAGTTGTGTACCACTTGGATCGTGAACTTTGGGCCACCCTGTTGACTCTAGGAGTCACATAATGATTTTGATGATAACAAACAATGTGGATAATAATTATATATGAAATAGTCATTTGTTGAATATTTATATTATTTGTTAGTTTCATATGTAACGTTTTTATTGGTCCAATTCATCAAATTGGTTACATGTCTGATTAATACATGGGCTTAGTAGTTGAATAGTTTAAGTTTTAGACGAAAGCCCTGATTAATTATTAATGGAAGTGATATGATAGAATATTGAGTTTCTATGGATATTTTTCTATACAATCTAAGTGAATAATATTAATGGATTTGATTGGATAAAATTATCTACCCTAATATGTGTTTATGGATAGAAAAATATGTGGGTATCATATAATATCCAAGGGTATTATTTGATTGATATAATCTAGCCAATTCAAATTTGAATATCATACAAGATCAATTATGGATTGAATTATCTTGCATCAATATTATTTGATTTGATCTTGGTAAGATTCTACTAAATAAGATAAAAGCTTAAATTGCAATGTAATATCAAAAATGATACTTGAATTATTTTGCTGCACATTTTAAGGGATCACTAACTATCATGTGCAAGGAAGATATCCTGTGCAGCGTGGCTGATTCAAAGGGAATATCAAATCAGAATGTTTAGCACAAAAGGAAAACAAATCAAAATCTGAAGAATATATTTCAAGGGCCTGATATCAGATTTCAGGATATTCTGACAGAAACTTCCATCTTGGCAAAATTGGAACTCACGAATTGCAAGGCTATAAATAGTGATCCGAGCAAATGAGAAATCACTTGAGCTACACTTGCAAATTAAGGAGAGCTTACATCAAAATATATTGAGATAGTACTTTGAGCTAGAAATTGCATATTGGTTTGATTGCTACTTGTACTTATCTTTTGAGAAAAACTTCTTGTAAGAGGATCCTATATTATAACAAGTAAGTTGGGGAAGGCTTACTTGAGTAGCTAAGTATTGGGTGGGCAATACTTAGTGAGTGACTCAACTTAAGTTACTTAGTTGAGTGGTAGATCGAGAGAGAGGTTCTCACGAGTGAGTAATTAACCTTGAAGGTGTTCAAGGAAGTCTTTGTCGAGTCGAGGGACTCGAGTGTGTAACTTCTTAAGTGAATAAGAAGTGGAGCGGTTCAAATACTAAGGAAAGAAGAGCCTTAGGCGGTGACTAACCCTGTTTGGAAGGGCCAACATCGTAAAAATATCATCGTATTGTGTCCCACTTTTATTTCCGCATTTAATTTTTATAATTGCTTTAATTTTTGTTAATCACCCTATTCACCCCCCTCTAGGGTGATTTGACTAGCCTAGTTGAACTTTCACACCCCACCCATGAACGGCTTGGCACAAGTGCAACGACCATTCCAAATGTGTCACTTGGTCTCTTTGTGTCCTTATCGCTTTTTTTCTTTTTTCTTTTTCTGCTTTTTTTTTGGTTGGTTAAAAAGAAGTAAGTTTTGTGAAGAAGATTCATGACAAATGTTTTATTTTGTAACTCAAAATAATGAACCTTGCATTATGACGATAAGGAATGGAGATTCAAAAAATTGGATCATAAAATGATAGATAAGAGAGGCACTCCTTCCTTGTTGATCGAAAATGTGGATCAGGTTGCAAGCTTCCGCAAAGTCAAATTAAACCCAATAGGCTTATCGCCTAAGCCTAAAATAGATAAATAACAATTTAAATATCCTACCAATTGGAACTTTGCCGATAATTGAACTAGTTGGCAATTAGATATGGATCGTGATTCCTCTCCCCTCCCCCCCCTCCCTTTCCAAAAAAAAAAATCCGTTTGTCTCATAGAAGTTATCAAAATAAGTTAATTAAAGAGGGCATATTTTGATTTTTTTTATAGACTCAATCAAATTCTAAATGTGTAAAAGAAATAAGATTTATAAACTATATAAAAAGTAATTTAGACTATAATTGTTAGATTTTTTTTAAAAAAATTGATAATCTATGGGAGCAATTTTAACAATACCAATGAAAGAGAGGAGTAATCTATATAATACAACAAACTTCCAATGTGGGTCCTACTATTTATCTAAATTCTCAAAAATTAGAGTTTTTCGACTGTTAGATTGAGATTGTCTTTTATAATTACCGTTGGATTTATACAAACATCAAATTAATTTTAAAAAATCTATCTATCTATAATCTAACTATATCCATAATATCTATAATCTATCTCTCTATATAATAGCAATCTTATGAGTCTTATTGTTTATCTAAATTCTCAAAAATTAGAGTTTTTAAATCGTTGGATTGAGATTATTTTTAATAATTACCGTTGGATTATAAAAAATTAAATTAATTTAAAAAATTTTATCTATCTATAATCTATCTATATCCATAATATCTATAATATAATCTATATCTATATCTATATCTATATAATTTATAATATTATAAGTCCAATCTCAACCATATAAATATTTATGCATTTGATCTAAGCCGTCGATTTTAAAGTTAAGATATCTATTTATTTTTATTTTAAAAAATCCCCCATGATTTCAGATATACATAATAAAATATAGATGAAAATTTAATTATCTAGGGAAAAAAATTTCTATCAACAAAAATTATCTAGGAAAAAAACTAGGCAGTTATATTTATTCAGTAAATTTAAACTGCGAATTTAAAGTTAAAAACAACTACTTTATCCAAGTAAAATACCCATTTATAATTTTTATTTTTTAAAAAAATCCTTCATTATTTCGATTATGTGATAAAGGATATATTATAATCCTATATCTAAAAAAATATCAAGTAGATACAATAACATGGTAATCTTTAGAAAACTCTAGAATGCTACAACGAAAGTGATTTGTGGGACTTAGTGTAATCCTAACCATAAAAATTATTGATGCATTAGTTCTAAATTGTTGATTTTAAAAGGTAAGATATCTCTTTGTTTTCATTTAAAAAAATTCCTATGATTTCGGATACATGATCAAAGATAGATGATAATCCAATTATCAAGAATAAAATTCTATTAAAAAATCTCGAGGAAAGCACCAGGTAGTTATATTTATTTATTAAATCTAAACCATAGATTTTAACGTTAAAAAAAAAATTACGAGATTTACTATAATCTCAACCATAAAATATTTATTTATGCATTAGATCTAAGTTGTTGATTTCAAAGCTGAGATGTCCTTTTATTTTCAATAAAAAATCCTCCATGATTTAAAAATATACATGATAAAAGTTAGACGATAATGCAATTATCGAGGCAAAAAAATCTATCAAAAGAAATTACCTAGGGTAAAAATAGGTAGTTATATTTATTCATTAAATCTAAATCGTAGATTTTAAAGTTAAAAAATACCTTATCCAAGCAAAATACTAATTTATAATTTTTATTTTTTAAAAAATCCTTCATAATTTTGATTATATGCGATAAAGGATATGTGATAATTCTAATATCTAAAAAAATGCTCAACAGTTAGAAAATATGATAATCTTTCGAATACCCTAGAATGTTGCAATGAGTGTGACTTGTGGAGTTAGTATAATCTTAACCATAAAAATTATTTATGCAGTTAAAAATTATTTATGTATTAGATTTATAATTTTTATTGTTAGAACCATCCATCATAATTTTGACTATGTGATAAAGGATATATGATAATCCTATTATCTAAAAAAATATCGATTAGTTAAAAAACGTGTAATCTTTGAAAAATCCTAGAATGCTGCAACAAGTGTAATTTGCATGATTTAGTGTAGTCTTAACGATAAAAATTATTTATGCAATAGATCTACGTTGTTGATTTTAAAGCTAAGATATTCGCTTATTTTTTTAAGAAAAATCCCCCATGATTTTGGATATACATTATAAAAGATAAATGACGATTCAATTATCCAGGGGAAAAATTCAATCAAAAAAAATTATCTAGCAAAAAAAAATAGGCAATTATATTTATTCATTAAATCTAAACCGTAGATTTTAAAGTTAAAAAAACTACATTATTCAAGTAAAATACCCATTTATAAATTTTTTTTAAAAATTCCTGATAATGTCACTTATATGTGAAAAAGACTATATGATAATCCTATTATCTTAAACAAATCTCAAACATTTAATAAAAATTATAATTTTTGGAAAAACCTAAAATGCTACCACATGAGTGATTTATTTGGTGTAATCTCAACCGTAAAAATTAATCATCTATTAAATCAAAGCCTTTGATTATATCTATTAAAAAAAGGTACATTCCCCAAATAAATCATGTCTTTATTATTACTTTTGTTAAAAAATCGTAAAAAATATATAATAATCCTATTATCTACGGGGTAGCCATCTATTAAATATAGATAGAGATGGGCATGGGGCGGGTTCGGGGCGAATGGAGTCGTACCTGCACGCATACTCATTTTCTAAAACCATCCCCATACCCACACCAGTACCCATTGGGTTTTAAAAATTCATACCCTACCCATATCCATCCAGTTTTTCGAGTTATTCAGGTTTTATTTTGGTACATATACATTGTAAAAATCGATACCTATCGGGTTCATTAAGTTTAATTTTTAAAGGTTCAAAACTAAATGAAAAATAATTTTTTACATGGATTTTCCTCTTATTAAATTTCTGCATACATATTCAAAATTAAAATAATACACGTCGGGTTTATTAAGTTTAAAAAATAATACTCATAATTGAAATGCATTGTATCCCTACAAAATATCAAATTTGTAGGTGCATAATAGTAGAGTAGCTGTCAGCTGAATCTGAGAGCACAATATGTATTTAGGTACAGATTTGAGCCTTTTTTTCACTACAGTCTACTCGCTTTAGCCCCATAATTTTTTTTTGAAAAAAATATGGTTTGGATATGGGGTAGGGTTGGGTATGGTATTCCTGTACCCGATCCGTACCCATACCTATACCCGTTTTTGGTACACCCGCCCCATACCTGTTTTTTCTCCATTTTTTGTACCCAAACCTACCATAAATAAAGGGGGTTCATTTCGGATTTTTCAGGTTTAGGTAAAACTCTCATCCTTAAATATAAACCACTAATTCTATATCTTTAAATTATCCTACATGATTCAATTAATTTTTGTTTGACTTTATTTATCTCAGTTGCTATTTATGAAGTTCACAACTTTTTAATTTTTCCACTAACTACTTATCGATAAATTTTTTAATTTTTTTAATGATACATATTTTTTAAATATCTGTTTTATCATGCACCGTGCATAGCACGGGT
Organism: Selenicereus undatus; assembly: GCA_017589665.1. Lineage (NCBI taxonomy): Eukaryota > Viridiplantae > Streptophyta > Magnoliopsida > Caryophyllales > Cactaceae > Selenicereus > Selenicereus undatus. The sequence goes on along the minus strand of JACYFF010031955.1, from coordinate 10,537,970 downwards.
TTATACTAGTTAAACAAAATACAAATCTCGCCTTGAAACTTGCACATTTATAATGAAATGAAATCCAGTGTCCTCGCACGGTGCTCCGTTTCCTTCATCATAAATTTTAATCACACTTCTCCGCCCCGCCCCCCTCTTTTCCGGTGGGGTCAATCTCAATTGCAAAGGCAACAAGAAACAATGAGGTCATGTAGAATTTCTCCGTCAGTGTTGCTCATGATAATATTGTGCATTGGCCTTGTTCTGTTTCACATCAAAGATGTCACGGCGCGTGACTCGCACGCTCCGCCGCCGCGCAAAGAGCACATTGACCAACTCAGAGCCCAGCTTCTAGCACTCACGCTGAGCACTAGGCGGGGGCCGCCGCATTATAATAAGAAAAAGGCGCCTCCACCGCCACTCCGCAACCGACCCACCCACTGACTCAGACCTTTTCTTGCCCCTCCTCCTCCTCCTCCCCATTCACTCTGCAACCATTCACTGCCATATTTCAGTCCTTTTCCTCCTCCGCCACCGCCACCTCGGTGCCCCAGCCCACAATGCAAGCCATCACATCTATCCCCGCCACTGCCGCCGCTACCTTATTAGGTAATCAACTTTAATTTGATTCGAGGTCAAGCACTCAAGCTTTGGGTGTAATTTTTAGTGCTCTATAAATTATCTACAGCCTGTAGAAGATTGGAATTCGTTATGCGTCATACATTTTGCCAGTTGCCACTGTATAAGTCAGGATCCAATAAGTTGCAAATTTTGCATGTTGGCCTGTAATTAATTTCTTCAGCATTTTTTTCTAGTTCATTTTGTGAATGACACATATATGGCTTTTTCTTGTGCATATGTGCATTAATTAAGGACTCTATTAGACCATTTTTCCTCTTCTCTTGGGAGGGTGTACACTGGATGAATCAATTATATCTTGAAATTCTTAATTTCCAATGTGGTATTACGATGGCATTTTCTTCAGTAGTGTCCATTTTAATTGCTACCTTGATAAAATTAAAATGTCTAAGTATATACATATATAAACTTATAAGTTATTTCACCCATTGTTAATTAGTCTTGCATTGGAACCTTATTTAAACTTATATGCATTACTCTTTGTTTAATGCTCAATTTATATAAAATTTAAAAATAATCACCAAGTCACAAGTGTATAATATTCATGTTTTTCAAATATATTCATGAAAAAATTGACTGCAAATTAATTAAGGTAGTTAAAAACACCGCCGACAAAGCATATACTAAATTTGAAACTAATATGATGTGATTTAATTAAATAAAAAGGCTTATGATGAAATAAATATGAAGACCTTAATGATAAAAAAAA
>JACYFF010031955.1:10524407-10536543 GCA_017589665.1 Selenicereus undatus | reverse complement strand
AAGAAAATCTAAGTTTGCTAGTCCATAAGAGCATTTGCAACGGGAAAGAAAAATGAAACGCGAGAACTATACATGCCACTTGTCTAAAAAACACTCGAGCAGTATGAAATTGCCTTTCGGGGGAGAACGCCTACCCGTTTCTCCCCGCGGGGCACTTTTATGATTTTTTTAATATATTTTGTCTTTTTTCTTTTTTTTGAATAAATATATAGTTCTTAAATAATTAAAAAAATAGGTTGTGTGTTAGAAGGTGAGTCCATAACAAATATTTTGATTGGATGATCAAACTTGGAATTCCATGGGTTGGAGAAGTGATGAAATACAAGTTCCAAATTTGTAAAACTTTTGCTGATGTGACAGAACACAGTTCCAAAAACTGAAACTCTGAGTGAGAATGCTCTAATGAAACTTAAATTATCCGTCACCATTAATGGATATCCACCAAACCACTTTGTCGTACTAGTTGACGGACATTAATTGACAACATTCAATTCAGGATACAGCTTGGTAGTGCTCCATATATGCTTTTATAAGCGATTACTAGCTCAGTCATAAATTTCGTCTCATTTCCAATCTTAATTATTTCTTGCAAAATGAAGCTTACTTCTTCACTGTTGGTAGCATTAGTTCTTGTATCAATATTGTTTTGTGGAGCCGCATTATTTCCAATATTGCGTTACAACACTTACACAAGTAACCAAAGAGCTATACATGCCACTTGTCTAAAAAACACTCGAGTAGTATGAAATTGCCTTTTGGGGGAGAACGCCTGCCCGTTTCTCCCCGTGGGCCACTTTTATGATTTTTTTAATAACTTTTTTCCTTTTTTTTTTGAATAAATATATAGTTTTTAAATGATTAAAAAAATAAGTTGTGTATTAGAAGGTGAGTCCATAACAAATATTTTTTATCGGATAATCAAAACTGCAGTGCCATGAGTTGAAGAAGTGGTGAAATACAAGCTTTAAAATTGTAAAAATTTTGCTAACGTGGCATGTCAGAGTTCCAAAAACTGAAACTCTGAGTGAGAATGCTGTAATGAAACTTAGGGGCTATAAACTTAAATTATCCGTCACCATTAATGGATATCTACCAAACCACTTTGTCGTATTAGTTGACCGACATTAATTGACAACATTCAATTCAGGATACAGCTTGGTAGTGCTTTTTTTTTTTTTGGGTGCGGAAGAGGGGGCTGTGCCCCAAAAAAAAGAAATTACATTATCATTTGATTGCTCGAGGCCATTTGGCCCCCATACAATCAGCATAGAGTACATCTCTCACCTCTGAAGGAGAGGTTTGGAATATTGTTACTCCTAGATTCATAGTAACCCCTAAATTCGCTAATCTATCCGCGGTCTGATTAGCTTCTCGAAAGTAGTGTGATATTCTTACATTCCATCCATCCCCGTGAATTAGGTCACTGCATTGTAGAAGAAGGATGCGGTGGTAACGGCACCAAGCCATGTGTCCGTGTAGCATATCCACCAACACCTTAGAGTCCAATTGGATCCAAAGATGTGTGACCCCCCGCTCCCGTGCAATCTTGAGACCTCGTAACACCGCCCGGATCTCTGCTTTCATGGATGAGCATGATCCCAGATTCTCCGCAAAACCCACCAGCCAACCGCCTCTGCAATCTCGTAGGACCCCACCTGCCGTCGCGGGTCCTGGGTTTCCTTTAGCAGCCCCATCAGTATTAAGTACCACCCAACCGGTGGGAGGCGACTCCCACTGCACGAGCATTTCCTGCCCATTGGGTGAGTGCTTGGATCGCAAATAAGTCGCCTTGTCATTGAAAGCATGGATGATTTGTTGGAATCTAAATAGAAGAAAGCTTCCTTCACGTTCAATATTCACCTCGGCCGCATCTAAACATGAAGCGCACCTCCACTTCTAGATATGCCACAACGTGATGAGGAATTTTGTAGCCCAGTGCTCATCAGCATGTTGACCCCGCGTATTGTGGAAAAGCCACTCAATGAAGTCCAGTTCATCTTGGATAAAATTCAGTTTCTTATTTTTAAGGTAGCACCACACCTGGGTCGACCTCGGGCATCGCCGGAAGATATGCTCAAGATCTTCCACAGTTGTTGGGCAAGCCTCACAATATGGGTTAGTGGCCATTTTCCTCTGAAACCGAGATGCATTTGTGAGGAGCCGACCATGTAGCAGAAGCCAAAGAAACACTTGCACCCGATACGGTACCTTGAATTGCCATGTCCACTTCCACATGGGGTTCTGTGGTATGCCTTGCTCGTTACGGATAATGGCTAGCGCGGATTTGAGATTAAAATCCCCTAAGGAGTGGGCCACCCATATAAGATTATCTCCTACTTCCTCTGAGGCCAGATCAAATGACGCAATGCGTTGTAGGATGGTTCCTGGTAAAAAGGTAGATAGTCGATCCCAGTCCCATTCGGTTCCTGGGTTCCAATATGCCCTCACTGGATATGAGTGTTGCTCTTCAGGAATAGCTCTAAGTGCATAGGAGATAGGTGCTTCCCCATCCAACCATCGGTGCGTCCAGAATTTGGCTATCCGGCCATCCCCGATGGCATACCCCTGCCCCTCCCTTAACATGGTCTGAACTTCCTGAATGCCTCGCCATACATTCGAACAACTCCGATTGGAGCGGGCCGACTCCAGATCACCCATTCTACAGTATTTGCTTCTAAGGATTTTGGTCCATAGCGTCGAAGGTTCGATGTTGAATCTCCACCTCAGTTTCATTAGAAGGGTCGAGTTAAGTTGTCGCATATTTCTCAGACCAAGGCCTCCATCCACTTTTTCTTTTGTGACTGTTACCCAGGACACCAAATGAGGTTTACGTTGCAAGTCCGTGCCTCCCCAAAGAAATCTTCTGATTTTTCGATCAATCTCATCACACACCGACCGGGGAACGCGCGCCGTTTGCATCGTGTATGTTGGGATATTATTTAGTACTGCATGTATAAGTGTCGTCCGGCCCGCCAGGGATAGGCACTTCACTTTCCATCCAGCAAGATTACGGACGATTCTTGAAACCAAATTCTTGTAGGTGGATTTCGTAACCCTCCCATGAATTGGAGGGACTCCTGGATATCTACCAAAATCTTCAGTTGCTTCCATACCCAGTTCAGCACATATGTCTTGGCGTGAAGCTTCAGCTACGTTTGAGGAGAAGTAAATTCGGGATTTTGAATCGCTGATCTTTTGCCCCGAGGCGTGGCAGAACCGGGCCAGTACATGTTTGATGCAACGGGCTTGTTGCATCGAGGCCACGGCAAACAACACAACATCATCTGCAAATAGTAGGTGCGAGATCATGGGCCCTTTTCGGGTTATCTGCAGTGGTTTCCAATGACCTGCTCGACATTCGTCGTCAATCATCCGTGAGAGTCTTTCCATGCAGGATACGAAAATATACAGAGAGAGGGGGTCACCTTGACGGATTCCACGGGTGGGTTGGAACCAGTCAGTGGTTTCACCATTCCATAGCACATTGAGCCTGATCGATGTTACACAGTTCATAATAACTTCAATTAACTTGATAGGAAGCCCCATCTTACCCAGAGATTCTTCTATAAAATCCCAACGCATTCGGTCATAAGCCTTTTCCAAGTCCAGCTTAATGGCCAGCCATCCCGTTTCTCCGGTCTTCCTTCTCATGCAATGTAAAATCTCTTGCATGATAATGATGTTGTCACTTATTTGCCGTCTCGGCACAAAGCTGGATTGTAGCGGGGAGATGAGATCAGGCAAAATTGGCTTTATTCTGTGGACAATACACTTTGCGACCAGCTTGTATATGACGTTGCATAAACCTATAGGCCGAAATTGGGTGACACTTTCTGGATTGGCTACTTTCGGGATTAGGGAGATAAGCGTGTCATTCATACCCTCCGGCAATGGGGTCCCATTTAGGACATTTAGAACCACTTGGCATACATCATTCGCTACAAGGTCCCAATAGCGTTGGAAGAAGATTGCATGAAACCCATCCGGCCCCGGGGCCTTGAACGGCCCCATGGTTTGTAGTGCCTCATATACCTCCGTTGAGGAGAAGCTCCTAGCTAGCTGTGATTCTTGTTCTGCCGTTAGAGGAGGAAAAACGCCTGGTAGTGGCTGCACCACATGGTCAGACTCCACTGATGCAGAAAATAATTCTTTGAAATAGGTGGTCACAATCCGTTTGACATGTACCGTATCGTAACACCGTTCACCCAGCGAGTCTTTCAAGCCATCGATTCGATTAAATCTCCGCCTAATAATTGTTGATGTATGAAAGAACGTTGTATTTCTGTCACCATCCAGGATGAGCTCTACACGAGATTTTTGGGACCAGTAGGTTTCGATTTGGTTCAACGTCTTTTCAAGTTCCTGTCGGAGGTGCCTGTCCAAATTTAAGAGATGTCTTGGGCCATCTTCTGAAATACGTCGTTGGATTCCTTCGATTCGTCTCCATAATTGACGTTTACGTCGGAATAGGTTGCCAAAAGTGTCCTTGTTCCATGTAGAAAGCTCTGAAGCAAGATTGGCCAGATTTGGCATGAGCGGGCAATGGGCACGCCAGTTTTGCCGTATGACTCGGTCGAAGTCTTGATGAGTCATCCATGCTGCTTGGAACCGAAATGGCTTCCTGTTGCTCGGGAGTGCAGTGAAGCCCATTGTAGAAATGAGGAGAGGGTTATGGTCTGAATGGGACTGAATGAGGTGGCGAACTGCCCCTTCCTGGAATCTAGTTCTCCACGCCAGGTTACACAGTGCTCTATCAAGCCGGGTGCATTTCCTTGTTTCCCAGTTGTGTCCTCTTGCCCATGTGAACTTTGGACCCGAAAAGCCCAAATCAATTAATCCATTGTTTTCAATCCAGTGTTTAAACCTACTGCATCGTCTGAGCATGTCTATTGAACGCGCGTTTCATTGAAGTCCCCGGCAAGGAGCCAAGGGGAGGAGCATTGGGTCGAAAATTATTGCAGTTCAGCCCATAAAATTTCCCTTGCTTGCACTTGTGGGCTTGCGTAGACGATCGTAAGTAGCCAGGTTGCGTGTCTGCGTTGTTAAACTTCCATAGTAACGTATTGCTTATGAGAGTGAATAATCCTAATACCAATCTCACTGGGCTGCCAGAGTATCCAAATGCCACCCTGGTACCCTTGAGCCTCCACCCGAAAACATCCTTCGAAGCCTATTTTGTCACACACAGCTTGTGCTCTAGGCCCCGAGATATGAGTTTCTACTAATGCTAGGATACTTGGGTGCTGCATACGAATGTGTTCTTTTAGCATATTAAGGAAGCTGGGACTACCAGCTCCTTGTACGTTCCATGCCAAAATCGTACATGCCGGAGCATTTGCATTTGTCGGAGTTCTTCCTGTAGCTAGATGTCGATTCATGAACAAAATCATTCTGCGAGCCCAAAAGAAAGGGCTTTAAAAGGTCCTCTGATGGGCCTATTCTGTGGCCCGTCCTGATCCGTTGGCAACATGCATTGCCGGTTCTCTGGCTTCTTCTACAATTCGGCCCAAGTTGTCAGGTTGTCTTTGTATTCTGGTTAGGTTCCCTGCTTCGTTAAGCCTTCGTTGCCCACTCGGAGGATGGGGTGGTTTGGGTCGAGTTGGATCAGGGGAGGCCTCCGTTCTCGATGGAGCAGGCCGAGCTCTCAAGCCTGGCCCAACGGCTCGCCTGTTGCTGGCCACAGTAGCTACGCAGTTGGGCGGGATAGCAGAAGTCTGATAAGGTATTTGGTGTTGGGTACTGGGAATGTTACTAGGCCGAAACTAAGGGGTTCACCTTTGACCTACATGGGCCTCCAGATTTGGGTTTTCCGTTGGAATTTGATCCTGATAGCGATAGGAGAGTTCTTCTTATCTCCGTACCTCTCGGGACCATTGTAGTCCCTATCCCCTGCCAAAATATTTGCCTCTTCACTCGCCTCCAAAATAGGAAGGGAATCCTCAAGATTAGCATCTTCCCTATCTTGAGACGTTGTTTCCCCTCTTATGGCCACTTCTGCTTCTCTGTTTAAGTCTATTTCGGCAAGTGCTCGAAATCTGGAACCAAGATTTTGCTCCACGTTTTGATTGGTCCGCATCCCATCTTTTTCCAAATTGGCTCCTCCTTCCAAGTTTGTCGTTGCCCGGTTCGGTTCATGGTGTTGTTCCTCGCCGGGTCGTATGGCCGCTCTGTTACCCGCCAAGTTTTGCTGTCGATTGGGTCGTCTCCTCGTTGGTTTTTTCACCAGCATCCAGCTCCCGTAGGTCGTGTCTGCTTGTGGCATTTCGGCCCGTCCGGGGTTCTCCTTTGCTAGTTGTACTGGTGCGCTTTGCCCAGTATCTTGTCCATGGTCTTGGCCCTGGTGCAAAGGACATACATCTTCTCTGTGCCCCTATCTCCCGCACTTGAAACAGATGAGCTTGAGTCCTTCGTATTGGATGCCCCAAATTCTACCATTGAGCCGAAACTTGGATAACAATGGTTTGGTCAAATCCACTTCCACACAAAGCCTTGTATATTGTCCACGTTCCACATTTGCCGTGGTATTATCGACTTTCAATACCCTCCCAATTTTTTGCTCGATTTTATATAACAAGAAACTTTTGTTGAAATATTCAACACTCAACTTTGGTATACGGACCCAGGCCGTAAGCTTCGTGATAGTATCCTCCTCCGGAACTGTAATAGTCCGACCCTAAATCATATTTATTTATTTAATTAAGCGAAGTTATTTATTTTTCACATTTATTTATCTCATTGAATCATCCCAGTTGAAAAAAAATAATACAAAAAAAAAATCATTTCAGACTCCATTTTGCAATTCGAGTTTCATTTACCGAAAATAATTTTTCGGAGAAATTGATATTAGGCCTCAATAATTATGATTTAAATGATTAAATTATTTTTCATGACATCATATTTAATTTCGAGTTTCGAAAAAAAAAATAAATTTAATTATCGCACCCGGTTTGATTTTTTTTTTCCAACCCGAGGTCTTTTAAGCCCAATTTCAGCCCAACAAGTTCCTAACCCATTTGCTTATCTGATACCATCATTAATCCCTAATTATCATTAGCAAAAGCTGAGTTTTTGTGTTTAATTCTCAGCCAAGTAAATGAGGGGCATTTTCATCCAAGTGTTTTTAAGGGTTTGCAAGAGATATCTTCGAGGCTTCCTTCTTCTTCAAGGCTTTCTCTCTCTTCTCTCCTCCTTCTCTCTACACATGGCCAGCAGCCCCCCTTAGCCCCTATTGTGGTGTTTTTCAGCCACCAACCGGCCACCCTCCGACTACTATCCACCACCCAAACACCTCCCACATCAAGCATCATCTTCATCTCCCTCTTTTAATCACCAAGTGAGGTAAACCCTAACCTTATCTTGTTAGGTTGTTGTATTTTGGTTTTGATTCTGATTTTGTTTCTTGATCATGCTATTTTGATAAAAGTAAGAGCTATTTTTGATGTGTTAATTTGTTGGTTAAGCATGAAAGCATGCTAAGGTTAAGCTTGTTCTTAATCAAGCAAGTTTGAGTTTGAAGTGATGGATTTAGGTCATATTGTATTTGATTTGGTAATATTTATCATCATAAATGATTATGGTAATGTTGGTATGGTTTTGGATGAGTTAAAGCATGATTGTAGTAGGTGGTTATGCGAAGAAAAGATTACAAAGATGTGATTATTAAGCTATCAACATACCTGAAACAGGGGCTACTTCGGGATTAAACTGGTACTGTTTGGCACATCCAAAATTCATAATTTTTAACGCAGTGATAGCTTGATGAGTTATCTTTCAATAGGATTTGGAATTAGTCAATTTCGAGTTGTGTGGACAAAGTTATGACCAATTTACTGAAGACTATGCAGAATACATTGAAACTGGGAACTGAACTGGAACAGTAACTTTACGGAAAAACTGGTATTGATTGGGTCATTGAAAAATTGTGATTTTTGGTGTGTGGATAGATCAATGCGTTCTCTTTAAAATTCCTCTTGAATCGCCTTAATCCGAGTTCTGTGGAAAAATTTATGATCGTTTTACTACGACTGCGCAGATTGATCAGAAATTGTGCACGTCTGTGTTCTACCCTACTTTTAGGGACCTTATTATGTGAATCATGCTTTGTGTCCTAAATAAGAGTTTTATAGGACATTGTGAAATTTTCATATTGGGGTTTTATATCTCATTTGGATGTTGGGAGTGAAAGATATAAATTTTCTAATGCAGACCATCAAACGGTAATATGAATGAATACAGAAACCGTGACATTTGGAATTAATTTTTGTTGTAAGTTTCTATATAATTATGGGTATTGCAAGAAAATTACAAAGTGTAGTGGGTTCATTTGGATTATGTACAGAAACTTACTTGGGTTGAAAACTGAGTTACATGAGTATGAAAATGAAATTTGGGAAGTGAGCAGATTAATAATTCAAAATCAGTGTCCTTTGGACCACGTTAGGGTGTTATGTGAGCTGTTATGAACCTCGTAGCACCCCTTATGGCATAAATCATTTGTCACCCATTTCAGAAGTATTAAACCTTCTATTCTCCACTTCAGAGGCATTAACCATTCTATTATCTTTTTCATAAGCTTCACACTTTCATTTATCAATTTCAGAAATATCAGCAAACCATGTATCATTTATATCAACTAAAATCTTTTCATTATTACCCAATCATTTCCATTTGGCCTATTTTACTTCAATTTGTTGTATTTCAAGTTCAATAACTCTAACTGATTTAATTTATTATTTGAAATGCACAAGTTATGTATCCCATTTTATTACTCAATCTCTGTTACACATATTTTTACTTACTCAATTAGGCGAGTAAGGATCATTTACTAACTTCATATACTTACAATGACATTTATGAAACAGAGTTGAGGCCTAGTTATCGTTTCCATTGTGCATAAGTATTATCAAGTGAAATATCATTTTAAAGACTTCAGGTACGTCCATTGCCTGTATCTTTAGAAATCGGAGTGTATTTATCAATGTTATCATGTTTTAGTAAGTACATCAATAAATCAGTTTACACAGTGATTTATCAGTTAATTAGTGACCCCATCAGTTATCATCTATAGGGCATTCGCCCTTCAGTCACCCGTGCGACTTCAGGCCAGGTCCCCGATCGGCTTGGCAGGTGTACACCTATCCGTAGATCGTAACAGTATTAAGGGGTTCACTATCAGATAATAACTAGCAATACAGTTTTACATTTATTTCATTCACTGTTTTAACTTAAAATGAATTGCAAAGCGGGCCCAATCAGTGTTCAATGATCATTTAACAATTCAGGAACGCATGTACTGTGCTTCGGCTCACAGTTCGAAATGTTTTTCATGTTTTGTTTTAGGCAAATGCTTAGAGTATTGCCCTCATGCCAGCAAATCAGCTGAAGAGAATAAGTGAAGTAGGGAAATCCAGATGGATCAGAAGTAATGCCGTATATGCATACTCTAACGTTGTATTTTGAATTCTTCTGCGGATGAAGATGTATATTACATGGTGAATTATATCACTACGATTTATAAACTTTACATTGGTTAACACTTGATTGTGAATGTGTACAGTGGAGGTTATACTTAACTGTGTTATTTATAGCACTCATGTTGTAAGCCTTGTCCTTTTGGACGGCGGTAATGCCCCTATCATTGGATTTTGTCTAGATTATAATTAAGGGATTTATTAAGGAAAATACAAACAGTGAGACATATATAAATTTGGGGGCGTTACAGGAACAAAGTTAGGAATCAATTCCCTTATTACCAGATAGTTATCTCCAATCATCCAAGGTCCGTTGAGTAATACATGGTCATAATCATCCATATTTGTGAACCGAGTAACATAATAGTCACATCCGATATCTATAAGAGAGAAATCTCCCTTGAGGGCCCATTTGGTTTTAAGTCTCCTTTTGAGTTGTAAGTACCCAATCCCTTTATCAAACATACGAACGATCAGTGCCTTGCGCCAAGGATCTCGCAGCATTCGTTTTTCCGCAGCCGTCAGTAGAATCGTGGGACACGTGGGGTCATCCTCTGGTGGCAGTTCATCATCCTCAGAATCATCTTCATAATTTGCCTCCGTCCAGATCGGGTTGTCCCGCATGTCCATATTCAAGTTGGGGTTGTTTTGTTGCAGAGTGTCCCGGTATGACCTTGGGTGTGCACGTAGGGGTTCATCCATTCGCTCGTCTCTGGTAACTGGTACTCGAGGGGACCCTAGGTCCATATCCATGTTTTCACCTTCGTCAGTGGATGTGCCGTCAGATGATCGGCCGATCCCTGTTCTTTTCATTTTCTTCGTCGATCGCGGTAGTTGGTCGATCTCTTCGGTGGAGGGAGTTTTCTCGCCAGCCATTGACTACACCACTTAGCTTGGTAGTGCTCCATATATGCTTTTATAAGCGAGTACTATACTAGCTCAGTCATAAATTTCGTCTCATTTCCAATCTAATTATTTCTTGCAAAATGAAGCTTACTTCTTCACTGTTGGTAGCATCAGTTCTTGTATCAATATTGTTTTGTGGAGCCGCATTATTTCCAATATTGCGTTACAGCACTTACACAAGTAACCAAAGACTGATCTCATGGCAGCCACCCCAAAGTTGAGCCACCGGATGCTCCGATTCAACCCAGTGAAGGCGCTGCCACCACCGATGCCCAACCTGCCAGACCACTACATTATCCGACCTCCTCCGGCATCTATGACCTGACCACTTTATACCTCATGTCGAATACTTCTTCTTCTCTTCGTGTTCATCTATTTGAAGATGTTGGTATTTGTGTTCAGGCTAGCCTTAATTGGGTATATATGTGAAGATTAAGCATTGTACTCACGTTGGATCTACATATAAAGAAGGCAATTAAAGGAGATTTTATAGTCGATTAACCTACCATCGGAGTAGATGTCATTAACTTAGTATAATTATGGATTTTGTGTTTGCAATATTTTGCTTTAGAGGAGTTCATGGGGCCGGAAATTACATCAATACATCCCCCAATTAAGTTGGTGTAAGTTGTAGCTTGGATATTCCTCAAAGAACAGGGTTGTATAATTATTGCTTGTGAGACTGTCATTCATTCTAAAATTATATTGTCAAAACTCAATAAAAATATTGTAATATGTATAATTATTGCTTGTGAGACTGTCTCATATTCAAATTGTTATCTTCAAATTTTGGACATCTTTTTATTTCTTTGTGTCAACGGCTAATTACAGAATATTAGGGTTGTTTAATTAGCACCTAAAGTCTAAATTTTTTGGTCAATAATAAAACTTATGTGAGCCATAAACTTAAATTAGCTGTAATAACTCACGATTAATGGGCATCGAGCCATCTACCAAAACCCTCGATCTGTCATATTTGTTACGTTGATTCACACTACTTGATAGTCATATTAAAAATCATAATACAGTTGGTCGTCCGTGTCCATACCACTATTTATTTTCCTTTTTTTTTTGGGAAAGTTGACATATGTTGCCCTAAAGACAATGGATAAGAGCAATAAATGTGAAACTCAAATTTAATTTTGAATTATCAATTAAAATATATTTACATTGGAAAGGCAACAAAAATAATTGTAACAAATATCAATCAATATTCTCTTTTCATTATACCAAGAATGCCCCTTTATTCTCTTATACCCAATCTTCCTTATCCCATTATTTAATATTGCTAATCTCTTCTTTTTTTTCTTTTTTTTGGGGGGGGATGTTCAAATTTTGTAGCTCGCCATCTACCTTCTATCTCTATTGTGCATAATTCTTTGCAATTTTAAGCAGTATAATTTTATTCTCGCATCAACTATCCTTATATTAATCAAAGACGGCGAAATAAAATGAAAAACCCTAAAAAGATTGAAATAAAATAGGAGAATCGGTTAACCTCAACCAAAAAATGGAGGCGAACAAGTGGGGATGACATAAATATCGTCAAAGGAATGTTATATGGGTTAGATAGAAACCAATTGTGGGCTTGAGAACCCATTTTCAGATGATAATAAAGATGAAGTAGTCCAAAGAAGTGTGGAGACTTAAAATACAAGTAAAATTTGATGGTTGATAAAATCTTTACCTTAAGGGTATTTTCGACATAATATGAATGTAAATATAGAGATAATTACATAGAGAAATTATTGTACCAATTT
>JACYFF010031955.1:10507720-10518056 GCA_017589665.1 Selenicereus undatus | reverse complement strand
TCGTAATACCACGTTGGCAATTGAGAATTTCAAGATATAATAAATTCGTCCAATGTACACCCTCCCGAGAGAAGGGGAAAAATGGTCTAATAGAGCCCTTAATTAACGTACATATGCACAAGAAAAAGCCATATGTGTCATTCACAAAATAAACTAGATAAAAATGCTGAAGAAATTATGGGCCAACATGCAAAATTTGCAACTTATTGGATCCTGAGCTTACACAGTGGCCAAATGTATGACGCATAACGAATTCCAGTCTTCTACAGGCTGTAGATAATTTATAAAGCATTAAAAATTACAGCCAAAGCTTGAGTGCTTGACCTTGAATCAAATTAAAGTTGATTACTAATAAGGTGGCGGCGGCAGTGGCCGGGGTAGATGTGATGGCTTGCATTGTGAGTTGCGGCACCGAGGTGGCGGCGGAGGGGGAAAAGAACTGAAATATGGCAGTGAATGGTTGCAGAGTGGAGGGGGAGGAGGGGCAAGAAAAGGTCTGAGCCAGTGGGTGGGTCGGTAGCGGAGTCACGGTGGAGGCGCCTTTTTGTTATTATAATGCGGTGGCCCCCGCCTGGTGCTCAGCGTGAGTGCTAGAAGTTGGGCTCTGAGTTGGTCAATGTGCTCTTTGCGCGGTGGCGGAGCGTGCAAATCACACGCCGTGAGACCTTCCATGTGAAACAGATCAACGCCAATGCACAATATTATCATGAGCAAAATCGACGGAGAAATTCTACATGACCTCATTGCTTCTTGTTGGCTTCGCAATTGAGATTGACCCCACCGAAAAAGAGGGGGGCGGGGTGGAGAAGTGTGATTAAAATTGATGACGAAGGAAACGGAGCACCGTGCAAGGACACTGGACTTCATTTCATTATAAATGTGCAAGTTTCAAGGCGAGGATTGTATTTTCCTTAATTACTCCTCTGTTTCATTGATACTCCCATAGATTATCAATTTTTTTAAAATCTAACAATGATAGTATGTCTAAATTACTTTTTATATAGTTTATAAATCTTATTTCTTTTGCACATTTAGAATTTGATTGAATCTATCAAAAAATAACAAAATATACCCTCTTTAGTTAACTTATTTTGATAACTTCTATGAGACAAATGGAATTTATTTATTTTTTTTGGGAAAGGGGGCGGATAGGTATCAGGATCTATATCTAGTTGCCAACTGGTTCAATTATCGGCAAAGTTCCAATTGGTAGGATATTTAAATTGTTATTTATCTATTTTAGGCCTAGGCGATAAGCCTGTTGGGCTCAATTTGACTTTGTTGAAGCTTGCAGCCTGATCCACATTTTCGATCAACAAGGAAGGTGTGCCTCTCTTATATATCATTTTATGATCCAATTTTTTGAATCTCTATTCCTTATCGTCATAATGCAAGGTTCGTTATTTTGAGTTACAAAATAAAACATTTGTCATGAAACTACTTCACAGAACTTACTTCTTTTTAACCAACAAAAGAAAAAAAGCTGAAAAAGAAAAAGAAAAAAAAGCAATAAATACACAAAACGACGAAGCGACACATTTGGAATGGTCGCTGCACCTGTGCCAAGCCGTTCATGGGTGGCTCAAACCTCAGGATAAGTGGTGAACAACTATATACATAGTTTGAGGTTTTCTGTGATGAATTAGTAGATTTAGCATCAAGTTAGCTTTGTGGTCGATAAAATTAATGGCCAATTTTAAATATTAATATTAACCTCTCGTTCAATAAACTTCAGTTTGGATCATTAACTATGAAAATAAATATGTGACTCCCAAATTTAATTAGTCCATTAACTATGAAATACTTATTGATTAGTAATTGTGCAATTAAAACAAATAAAACAATTAGGGCCTGTTTGGTTGACTTGTAGTGGAATGGAATGGAATGGAACTTAAAATATGAAAGGAATGGAATGAAACTTGATTGTTTGATATTAGGGCTGGCAAAAATTTGTCCGACCCGATTACCCGAATTTGTCCGACCCGGAAAAAACCGGGTACGGTCACCAAATTTATGTCCGAATTTAAAATTCGGACAATCGGTCATGTCCGAATTTAAACCGGGTCGGGTTCGGGTTTGGAAATCCGGGTTCGGGTTGTCCGGATTTTTGAACCATTTCGGGTTCGGACAAATTCGGACAATCAGACAACCGGGTTCGGACATCGGACAACTATGTTTATATGTAATTTTAGTCCAAATTCTTTAGAAAATTTTATAAAAATAAATTCGGACAACCGGGTTCGGACATTGAAAAACCGGGTTCGGGTTCGGTCACACAAAATTTCGGTCAGAATCTCCTAAAATCATATTACAAATTCGGACATCCGGACAACCGGGTCCGGACATTCGGACAACCGGGTCCGGGTCCGGGTCTGGTCAGAGTGTCCGATTTGTAATCCGAACAGGGTCCGGGTATGAAGTTTTTGTCCGAATGTCCGATTTGTCCGGACCCGAATTGACCCGGACCCGAATTTTTGCCAGCCCTATTTGATATAATGTGTTTGGTTTAATTATGGAATGGAATCAAATTGTTTATTTTTTACTTTTTTATATCAATGTTTAATTCCATTCACTTTCTCTTTGCTTCTTTCTCACTCCTCCCTTACTTTCTCTCTCCTCAAATAATCGAATCTAGCCCTTCTTCATCCTCTCCGGCAAAGCTCCGACATCTTTGTCCTCTCCGATGAGAGGACGACGCCTTCTTCCTCCCTGGTCAACAACCAGCACTTGCCCTACTCGTTCTTTTTGACTCACCTGGGCAAGATTCAGGCATATCTAGAATTCGCCTTCGTCGTCTACATCTCGATCTCCGGCTACTCTCCTTCTCTTTCTCCAGCATTGCCTTTGTCTACCTCTCCGGCACTATTTTCTTCGCCATATTTATCTCTCTGCATCGCTCTTTCCCTCTTTCTCATGGTCAATCTAGAGCTTTGGGGAATGTTGTCGCGGTTGCCGGTGTGCTTCTGGTAGTTGCCTACGGCATCTTCCTCCCCGGCGCTCTGGCAGTCTTCGTGTCTCTCCTCCTCATTGTCTTTGAGCACTATGGTTATTGGCAGATCTTAAGAACAATAAATTAATATTTTTTTATTAAAAGTAGAATGGCACTTGAACCCCCCCAAATGGGGGGAATCAAGTCTCAACCAAATAGAGGGAACTTGATAACCTTAGGTATCAAGTTCCACACCTTTACAAGTCTAACCAAACAATGGATATGGGAATTTGATGCCTAAAGGTAACAAGCTCCATTCTTTTCCCTCCAACCAAACAGGCCTTTAATATAGATATAGGCCCTGTTCGGCAAAATTAGCGGTTCAAGTAGCGGATAACGATTTAGGTAGCGGATAGTTGTTTAGGTACCAGATAACATTTCTAATTTAGCTATTAGCGGATAGTTGTTTAGAAGAGCAGTTGAATAAAATGTGTTCGGTAAATTTAGCTGTTGGATTAGCTGATTAATGTAAATTGACATAAAAAGGATATAGATAATTTTCAAATATAAAATTTTCAAAGGGTAATTTTTGGTAAAAAAATATGAAACGCTACTTTTGAATGTAAAACATTAATACTATTAACTTTTCAAAAACGCTACTTAAAACGCTAAATGCCACTTGAAATGCTAGTCAAAACACTACGTTACCGAACACTAAAAATTATGTGATGAGTGTATTGACTTAGTCAAAACGCCAAACGCTAGTCAAAACACCAAACACTACTCAAAACGTTGTTGCCGAACACGTCTATAGTAACCAATGAAAATATGATAAAATTACGTGATGAGTGGTCAATGAATGCAATTAACTCTAGGGCTCTCTATTCGGGCGGGCGGGTTAAATACGGGTTGGGTATATTCGGGTTCAGGTAAAATGCGAGTCGGGTATATTTTAGGCTCGGGTAAAATACGAGTAGGTGTATTTCGGTTTTACGGGTTTCGGATCAACCGAACAGATTTAGAGCGCCTTGTCTGTGAGTTATTTTTCTTTTTTTAACATTAAAAATTCTGCATATTCATTTCTCAAAATTGTCAGTATTTAATGAAAATGCATAATAATTTTAATTTCTCAAAAGAATATTACAAATTTTCAAACTTTTTGTTATAATATGCGAACATCTTGAATGAGCGGGTAAAGAATCCAACTCCATTTGATTTTGGGTAGATCGACCCATATATCGAAAGAAAGTCAATAGCGGGTCGACCATTTATAGGGCAGTCCGTTTAGAGCATTTTAATGGGTCGTAACAGTTTGACAACTAATAACCTATTTAATAATTTAATATTTTTATTAACTAACATACCAATGTCCAAACAAGTAAAACTTTATCAATGGGCCGACCCCAATACGAATGCTGCTAGCCGTTTTTCTACCACTAGCATCATAGTTCAAGAATAATTAGAACGAAACCAAATATAATAGAATAAAAGAAGTACAAGATATTATCTTGCATTTATAACATCAAAATTTTAAATTAATACAAACTAAATAATATAAAAATAATTAGACAAATTTGTTTAACTAAGCATATAGTGGCATGACTTACGCATCTTTAATACTTGTCTTCTTTTAATTAACTTCTTTTAAAAGATTAGATAATTATTTCAATCACTTTTATACCCATTTTTAACTGTTTTTTCATTTAAAAGTTGTGTACGATATTATTTTCAGAGAATGGAGAAGAAAAAATAAGGTTATTATTGTCTAATTTGTAAATAAATGCAATAGTTATCTAATGTCTTTTTAAACTATTCAATACAAATGACTAGCCATTTTTTTTAAGAGGGATAAATTAGAGAAAAATCAAAAACTGAGTATATAATGTTCGAGTCAAGCGGACGGGTTTGGGTTCGAATCAGGTTTGACCTGTTAATTTGCGGGTTTTTCGGGTTCGGTTTATTTCGGGTTCAGGTCGAGAAAATTGTAACGCCCCTAAATTTTTATTACTTATTTTGAATTATGTTTAATATGTAAATTATGTGTATGTTGCGCGCATTTTAATTTAAGCGCATGTGTGTGTTCGATGTTATTATGATTGTTTTGTTTTGGGGAATAATTAGGATATGTCTCATTTAGTAATTGTGCAAAAAAAAAGAAAAAAGAAAAGGGAGTCAAAGAAGGGGACTTGATCCACACAAAAAAAAAGGAAAAAGAAATGAAAATGGGGATTTCTGTTTTACATCTCACGTGATGTCTATCAAAAAGGGGAGGATTTTTTGCTTTTCTTCTTCAATACAGCACACACGCACGACAGAGAGGGAAAGAGAGGCAGAGAGGAGGGAAGAAGAAGAGGAAAAGAAGAAGAAGGATAAAAAGAAGACAAGGAGAGGAAATTGGGTTTTTGATTTTGGATTTCAAGTTAAGGTGAACAAATTTTATTTTTCTCAACTCTAAAATTGATTAGGTCAAGATTAATTTGTTGGTTTATGTTCGAATTTGGAAAATTAATTGAGAATTGAAGCTATGAATTTGATGTTTTAAAATTTAGTAGATTAAAACCCTAAATTCATTTGTTAGAAACTCATTTCTTTGAGTTGTATGTTTAATTGTGATTTTTTGACTGATTGGGTGTTGTGAATTGATGGGTTTGTTGTGAATTCATCCAAATACATGCTAAACTATAAATTTTGGATTGATTATTGCTGTTGGAAGAACAAAATGGAAGAAAAATTAAGGGTTGAATTTCGGATTTTGCACACAGTCGGGTACTGTTTGATTTTTTGTGAGTTATTGGCTACACGAAAATTCCTGAAAATTTTACTTTAGGTTTTCTATGTTGTTGGTCAATTTCTGGTAAATTTTCATGAATTTTAGATGTTTATGTTATAAGTTATGAATTTTTGATTGAGTCTGCCCTGTAAATTTATGCTGGAATTCGGTTAATGTTTTGATTATTATGAGCTATTATATTGGAGAAAAATTATGAAAATTTTAATGTAGAATATTCATGTTATTTGGAATTTTTTTGTTAAGTTTCGTAAATTTTGGATATGTAATTTGTGAATTAATGTTTTGATTATTGTGAGCTATTGGGTAGGAGAAAAATTATGAAAATTTTATTGAATAATATTCATGTTATTTGGAAATTTTTGGTTAATTTTAGTAAATTTTGGATATTTAATTTGTGAGTTATAAATTTTTGATTGAAACTGCTCTGTTATTGTGTGCGAAAAGTCAGATGATGTGTGAATTACTGTGAGCTATTGGATTGGATATAAATTATGAAATTTTTACTGTAAACTTATGAGGATGTACGGAAAATTTCTGTAACGTTTTATGAATTTTGGATATGTATTTTAGGAGTTATGAGTTTTCTATTGAGACTGCTCTGTTTTGGGTGCATGGTTTTTGGTTACTGTTTTAATTATTTTGAAGGATTTATTTGGATAAAAAATTATCAAAATATTACTGGAGATTCCTCATGATATGGGGTGATTGGTTGTAAAATTTTGTGAATTTTGGTTGTGTATGCTATAAGTTATGAAATTTTGGGTTAAAGTATCTTATTTAGTGTAATTATGGATTATTTTTATGTTTAATCCATAAATTAGATATGAAAAGGCCATTGTTGAGCATCCTGAGAATTATGATTGTGTGATAAAGTATGGGAAACTTGTGAAATTATTTTGGGTGGAATTATGCCATGTTTCAACTTTGTTTTGTTAAAAATTGAGAAATCGGGCTTCTTGAGGAATAAAAATGTGATTATATGGATTTTATGATTTTATTAAGTTACGTTTTTTAGAAAAGAAGTTCATGTCTTATCTGAAGCTATTACAGAGCATTCTAGAGCTATGGCCATAAAAGTAGTTGTCTTTGTGTTTGGAGTAGTGTGAGTCGTTGGTTGGTACCTTGAGTGAGCATAGTCCGGTCCGCCAATTGACTCCTCAGTTTGTGTTAGTTGGGAGTTGTGTGAGTCGTTGACTCCTTAGTTTGTGTTCTTTGGGAGCTGTGTGGGTCCCTGGTTTTTCAGGATGTGAATGCGACTCCACAGTTTGTGATTTGAGGGCATTTATGTACTCTAGAGCGTTGGGTTCCTAGTTGGTACCTTGAGTGGGCGTCGCCCGGTCCGCCAGGATATGTTTGTGACCCTGTGTTGTGATGGTTCTTTGCGTAAGTCATGAGTTGATTTCCCCTAAACAAAAAGTTTGCATTCAGTTAAGGATATGTGACGTTTTGTGAAATTGGTTTTGGCTTGGATTTGGACTTTGGATATGTTATGGAATTAGTTTGGCTTGGATTTGGATTTTAGATATAATATGGAATTGAGTTTCGCTTGGATTTGAAATTTGGATAAGTTATGAAATTAATTTTGATCTCAGTTTTGGATTTTGGATTTGGTTTTAAATTTGAAGGTTCATTCAAAATATCTATGAGCACGTGATTGATTTTGAAATGCATATGTGAATGATGAGCTTGTTTTAAGATACATGTTATGTGTTTATGGCTAATATGTGAACTTTTGTGTTAAGGTTGCTTTGATGTGTGTACTAATTATGGTTATGGGCGGGTCGTTAGGTTGCTTATAGAGCTGGTAAAAATTCGGGTTCGGGTAAATTTGGGTCCGAACAAATCGGACATTCGGATAAAAACTTCATATCTGGACCCTGTTCGGATTACAAATCGGAGAATTTGACCAGACCCGGACCTGGACCCAAATGTTCGATGTCCGGACCTGGTTGTCCAAAAGTCCGAATTTGTGATATAATTTTAGGACATTCTGACCGAAATTTTGTGTGACTGAACCCGAACACGATTTTTTAATGTCCGAACTCGATTGTCCGAATTTGTTTTTATAAAATTTTCTAAAGAATTTGGACTAAAATTACATACAAACATAATTGTCCGATGTCCGAACCCGAAATGGTTCAAAAATTCGGACAACCCGAACTTGAATGCCCAAACCCGAATCCGACCCGGATTTAAATTCAGACATGATTAATTGTCCGAATTTTAAATTCTGACATAAATTTGGTGACCATACCCGATTTTTTTCGGGTCGAACAAATTCGGGTAATCGGATCGGACAGATTGTTGTCGGCCCTAGTTGCTTAGCAAATTTTGCGTTCTTTTGGACTCTAGTGAGGACTATGAGTCCAAATGACATGATTGATATGAGACAATCATGGTTAGTTTAGTGAATAGACTAACAGCAGAGTTTGTTTAGGGACTTAAGTGAAAACGAGAGTCTTTGAATTGTACTTGGTATAGGACAAGCACGACTAAGCTACTCTAATTGCCCGTTCAATGACATAAATGTGTTTGTGTGTGTTTGTGATATTTGTGAACATATTAGATATGGAAGGTATGGGTTTATTTTGATTCTTGAAGTATATGCATGTTCTCTTATCACCTTCTATGTGCCATATGCTATGTTCTATTTATATGTCATAAGATACGTGTATTGTGTGATTATGTGTTAACCGGTTAATATGCAAAGTATAGCAACGAGGAAAATAAGAGTTATTCACTGGGTTCGAGGAGCTCATAACCTCACCACTTTTTAGGTTTTGGAAGCAAAAAGGGATCGTATGAGTATTAAAAAAACTAGCCAGCTGTGAAACACTTTTGAAGAACCTAGTTTGGAATACAGGTCTCGTTGTATGTTTATGTTATGATTATGTTTAATAAATACATTTTTGAATGTATTTTTGGTTCTCATATATGTAAGAACATTATGGATACGGTTAAGTATGTATGAAATGCATATTTTAGATTGACCCTCCCAAACTTTAGTTAGATTTCGATAAGTGCTTCCGCTGCTATCGCTTATGAACATGTCAATTAAGGTTAAGAAGTTTAGAGAGCTTTGCGGCGCCCCTGACCGAGCGTCCACGGCGGTAACGCGCCTGCTCCCTTTGGGCCGGGCGTTACAAAAATCGTGTTCAAAACCCAACACTTTCGAGTCGGGTTTTCGAGTCAATTTTTGTCAGGTCTACACTCAAGTTTTGTCACTAGAAAACCACTGTTTATGAACTATTTGTTTTAAAATTATAATCGTATATCGTGGTTACATTTTGTTCGTAACGAATAAGACTCATTCTCAGCCAGGGATGGCAATGGGGCTGGTTGGGGATAGGGGGCATCCTCCCCGTCCCGGTCCCCATTAGGATCCCTGCCCACATCCCCGCCCTGTTCCCCGTTGTAGGGAAAAAATTCCCTCCCGTCCCCATCCCCAGCAGGGATCTAATCCCTAACGGGGTTCCAACGCGAATTTTTCCTCGCCATTTTTTTCTCATGTTTTTGATAGCTACATTATAAGTCTTAAATGAATGTCAAATTTGCTATCCCTAAACCTTAGTCTAGTTAATTGTACAATAAACTCTTGTAGGTTTCCCGCAACATAAGTCAAACAAACTTCATTAAAGTTTACAATCTAACCTAAATTAAAGTGTAACAAATTCATAAATCAAAAGTATGATAATGCACAAATTACACAAAATAAGTCCATACAATTTAGGGTTTTTTCAACTTAATTTACCGATATAACCTTAATATTATGTTCACAAATAAAGAGTTCATATATAATTTTAAATTAATATGCGATGAAGGTGATGGAGATTTTTTCCCAATCGAGGATGGGAAAACCGAGATGGGAACGGGATATTTCCCTGAGCCGGGAAGCGGGAACGGAGACGGGATAAATTTGCGCCTCGTCCCCGCCCCCGTCCCCGTTCCTGTCCCCATCCCTGCTCGGGGATTTATTTTTGTCCTCATCCCCATTAGGGACGGGGATTTATCCCCAATGTGGGGCAGGCCTCGAATCCCCGCCCCATTGCCATCTCTATTCTCAGTGGCTTTGTTCCTTGTTTAATAATATATTAAATAAAATTCAATTGCGTCTTATTTTACTATAAAATATTTTTCAAGAAATTGATATCATTTTTACCACAAATAGTAAATACTATAAAAATTATTATCAATAAGACCATCAATGTTTTGCAATTTAAATTGTGCTTAGTGAACATGTAATCACCTTCACGATAAGATATTGTGATACAGTCCCCTGTAAACTTACTGATAAATATTGCAAATATATGACACCTCGGGCCCCATGTTAGATAGGCATGTGGTAGGAGCGATGACTAGAATGAGTCAAAAAGACAGTTCGAAGCACGCGTATTTTTTTCAACAAAGAAAACTGCCGTGTACAAAAATCTGCCGTGAATCTCCCGCCCCCCCTCCCCCCTAAAGAAAAAAGAAAAAGTGCTCCTGTTTCTTTAGTATAATTACCCAACTTCATTATCAAATTTCGCATACGGTCTTTCTTCTTCTTCTTCTTCTTCTTCTTCTTCTTCTTTGTTAGATTTGAGAGCACACAACACAAGAGGGGGGGTGAATTGGGT
>JACYFF010031955.1:10426501-10436939 GCA_017589665.1 Selenicereus undatus | reverse complement strand
ACAATTACAAGGCTAGTTTGATTATAACAAAAACACTGCGTTAATACAAAGAGAACTCCATTTCATATTTCCAATCCAAATCCCAATTCCACACAACATATGCAAATACACTTAGAATTTCTCACACACAACTATTGATATCCTACTTTAACACATTTTCATTTTATATTATTAAACTATAGTTTACTCCCAATAAGCATTAACGGAGCCAACTAATTTTCCCCCTTATCTTCGGTTGCAGCTTTTTCCTGCAAATCTGCCCTTGATATTCGTATTCGTTGAGGTTAGCCTCTGATATTACTATCTTCATTATGTGTGCATATCATATTAATTTTTCAATTGCTTTGCGTTAAAATTTTCTTGTGAGAATATTATGCACGTACATTTCTGCGCTTGGATGAGTTAGATGAGAATATTTTTTTGTTTTTTATTTTTTATTTTTCATTTTCACATTTTTTGTTGATTTATATTTTCTTATTTTGATTTTATTCTTTTTTGTTTTTTTTCTTTCATTGTTTGTATATATTTTTAATTTGTTAAATTTTGTATTCCCAAAAAACGACCTACAAAAAGCAACTTACAGAAAATCTCAAAATATAAAAAATGAAAAATGAAAAAGTAACTCCAAGAAATAAAAAAAACTATTAAAAAAATAAAGCAATAAAACTATGTTACTGTGTAGTAAATCATCAATTACCTCTATGGTCTACTGCCAGTAAAGAGTAAGCGAGCCAACTAATTTTCTTGCCTATTCTTCAATTCCAATCATTTCCTGTAGGCTTGCCCTTGATATTATGTACACAATTTAACACAATGGAACCTAAAAGAGCATGAAATCGAGAAAAATTCAATACAAACTCATACTATGATAGTGATATTTTGACAAACAATGAAATACATTTACATACCAATCAAATTAAATACACCCTTTACATAATCACAGTTTGTGACACTCCTAAAATTCCTTTCCGCTATAATATGTTCCTTTTATATTCTTAATTTATAGTATAATCCCAATAAAGAATACACGAGCCATCTAATTTTCTTTCCTATTCTTCATTTGCAGTCTTTTCTCGCAGCTGTGCCCTTGATATTGATATTATGTTCGCGTATTTTTCTTTGTTTCTATTCCATTGCTTTAAAATTTCCTTGTGGGAATAATATGCACATATTGTTCTTTAATATTTTGGTACTATTATGCACATGATTAGTAATTACAATACTTAATGTAAATAATATACGTATATAATTATTATACTACATATTTGGTTACTAGAAATTGTTTACTTACATTATGTACTTACCTATCAATCAAATTAAAAACACCCTTTACATTATCAAACTTTGTGACCTTCCTATAATTCCTTCAATGAATAATACGTCCTTTGTTAAATACGAGGCAGTAATCTTAACATTTAGCATCGTTTCTTTCCTAAATATTATGTACACAAACCATAATGTACAACACAATCGAACCTAAAAGAGCATGAAATTGAGGAAACTTCTAAACAAAATATACTATATGGGTCATATTTTGACAAACAGTCAGATAATTTACATACCAATGAAATTAAAGAAACCCTCTACATTGTCAAACTTTGTGACACTCCTAAAATTGCTTCAATGAATAATCAGTCCTTTATCATAGAAGAGGTAGTATAATTTTCCTTTGATTTTACGCCCAAATACACGATTTTCGTCAAATTCTCAATATTTTGCATAGTTCATTTCCTATATATTAAACACACAAAAAATAATGTACAACACAATGGAATCTAAAAGAGCATGAAATGTACGAAACTTCTATACAAAATCATACTGTGTGAGTCACACTTTGACAACCAGTTAGATAGATTTACATACCAAACAGATTAAAATCACCCTTTACATTATCAAACTTTGTGACACTCTTAAAATTCCTTCACAAATCTATACAAAATCATACTGTATAGGGGAAAATATGTTACTAAATAGTCTATGGATGCAACTACATCTACTTCACTGAACAACAAAATGATGAACTTTTACCTA
Source organism: Selenicereus undatus (assembly GCA_017589665.1). NCBI lineage: Eukaryota > Viridiplantae > Streptophyta > Magnoliopsida > Caryophyllales > Cactaceae > Selenicereus > Selenicereus undatus. Next base: position 10,434,908 of record JACYFF010031955.1, on the reverse strand, counting down.
ATAATGCACATAATTTTTCTGAAGTAGTGATGGAAACCCCAACTGGAAGTGGTGACATCACTGTAAGAAGGCTTCGAGCAAGACTTGCTCGACAAAATGCAAGATGGAGGCTATTTAACCGGCGTCATCCAGATGACACCCAATCACACTTCATCGCAGAACGTGAGCAGCATCAGTCACAATCTAGAGAAATTCAACCAGCAATTGCACGTAGCACTCCACCTGCAAGAAGGTTCGTAAGCCGTTGGAATTTCACGGGAACTTTGGTTTCCTGTGGGCACTGTCGCACGGCCATGTGGTTGGATGAGGGAGTCGCAAGAGGTAGTGTTTCACAACCTCGATTCATGCTTTGTTGTCAAAGTGGACGTGTTATGTTGCCGTCATTACCCCCACCTCCTCCAGTGCTAAACACATTGTTGAATCAACCTAATTTCCTTGATAATATAAGAATGTATAACTCCATGTTATCATTCACATCAATGGGTGGAGCTATCGACCACTCTGTAATGGATGGACATGGTCCTTACTCCTTCAGAATAAGTGGAAATAATTACCACTGAATTGGTTCATTACTCCCTGCAGAAGGACAACAACCAAAATTTGGTCAACTATATATCTATGACACACATGATGAAGTGCGAAATGGATGTCGGGCCTTACATGGTCAACAAAGAGTGGGTGGAGTTGATGAGGGTACATTACAGGCTTTACAACATATGCTTGATGTTGTGAACCCTTATGTCAAGGTTTTTCGCAATGCACGTGATATCTTCGAGGCAGATGCTGTGATTAATTTAAGCATTCGCATCATTAAAGCACGTCCTGGAAGACAATATACACTACCCACTGTGGATGAAGTTGCAGCTCTCATAGTCGGTGGTGACGTCGGAGGGGAAGAGCATCGAGATATTATTGTTCGAAAAATCGGTGGAAATTTACAGCGAGTATATGAAACACAACCATCACATATGCCCCTTCAATACCCACTCCTATTTCCTTATGGAACGGATGGTTGGTCAGCTTACATTCAATGTGTAGGGGGATCAAGCAGTAATCGAGTAATGGTGACAATGAGATAATTTTATGCCTTCCTTATACAATATAGGCTTGACGAATGAAACATTCTACTTCGATGCGGCAGATTGTTCCTTCAATTTATTGTGGATTGTTACGCTGCAATTGAGGCTTGGAGGTTACTATATATCAAAAATCACCAAAGCACACTGCGGGTAGAATTATACAGTGGCTTACAAGATGCTATTACGGCAGGTGAAAATGATGCTCATGCAGTGGGAAAAAGGTTAATACTACCTGCATCATTCACAGGTGGGCCACGCTATATGAGACAACATTTTTTGGACGCAATGGCCATCTGCAATCAAATGGGTTATCCAGATTTTTTTATCACATTCACCTGCAATCCTAATTGGCCGGAAATCCAAGAAGCTCTAGCACAACAGCCAGGCCAATATGCGAATTACCGGCCAGACATTGTTGCTCGAGTATTTTGCTTAAGGCTAAAAGAGCTAAAACGAGACTTCAAGGAGAGAACTCTTTTCGGCAAAGTTATTGCAGGTAATGTTGTCAGCTAACTATGTCATGTATTTAGCATATTATTAAATCTCTATCTTACTTTATTTTTTGGCATTTATTTTAATCATCAGAACCTATACTCATCCGTTATATGTGTAGATATCCATGTCATTGAATTCCAGAAATGGGGATTACCACATGCCCATATATTATTAACTCTTGCAAATGAGGACAAGCCTACGTGCACTGAAGACATCGATCGTATTATATGCGCAGAGCTCCCTGATGAAGACACTGACCCCCTCGCATTCGAAACTGTTATAAGACATATGATAAATGGTCCATGTGGCACTGACATTCCGTATGCTCCATGCATTGAGGGTAACAAGTGCACAAAGCATTACCCTAAGAGTTTTTGTGATATGGCCATTATTGAAGAAAATGGTTTTGTGAAATAGAGGCGTCGGGATGATGGTCGAAGTGTAACCATTTGTGGTAAGAGAATGGACAATAGATGGGTAATCCCCTATAACCGTGATTTGTGTGTCAAATATGATGCGCATATTAATGTTGAGCGGTGTGCACAAAAGAAGGTCATTAAGTACCTCCACAAATACATGCATAAGGGGGCTGATAGGGCTACCATAGTGATCGAAGACAACGTCCAACATCCTCAACAGGGGAATGGTCCTCCTAACTATGAAGACGTCAATGAGATTAAGCAATACTTGGATTGTCGTTATGTGTCACCAGTGGATGCTGTTTGGAGAATATTTGAATTTGAGATCACGCAACGTTATCCATCAGTTGAACTATTGCAATACCACTTGCCGGGTCAACAATATGTTTTATTCGATGATCGTGATCGACTTCACAGGGTTGTGGAAGAAGGAGCATAGAGGATTACTATGCTCATAGGTTGGTTCATTGTGAATAGTGAAGATCCTGAAGCAAGACGTTACCCTTATGCGACATTCCCTTCTTAATATGTATGGAATAAAGGGATGAGGAAATGAACTAAACGAAAACAAAGGGTATGCATCGGGCGACTGCCCTATGCTCACCCAAACATGGGCAAGAGATATTATCTGCGAATGCTGTTGCACATTGTTCAAAGAGCTACATCGTATGAGGATTTAAGAACTGTCAATGGTATATTACATTCAACTTTTAAGGAAGCTTGCTTGGCACGAGGGTTGGTTGATGATGCTAATGAGTGGCATGAGGCACTAGCAGAAGCATCACTATGGGCAACAGGGGCTGAACTACGAAGTATGTTCTGTTCAATGCTCATGTTTTCAGAAGTGTCTGACCCCCATCGATTGTGGGAGCAACATTGGGAAGACCTTACTGATGATTTACAAAGACGAATAGAGAGGGAACTCAGAGACCATAGTTTACAGATTACTGTTGAACAACGACAGGACCTTGGACTTTATGAAATTGAGATGGTTTTAAATAAGAATGGCAAATCATTAAGGGACTACCCTCCTATGCCTTTGCCGTCACCTAATCTGGTGCGTCAACTTGGTAACAGACTTATTAGAGAACAACTTGATTATGATCAAGAGCAAGAAAGCCATAACCTACAAAGGTTGCTACCAACATTGAATTCAGATCAAATGCGAGTTTTTCAATCAGTTATTCAAGCAGATGAACATGGAGGAGGAGGCTGCTTCTTTATTTATGGTAGTGGGGGAACTGGAAAAACATATCTTTGGAAAACTATCGTAACACATTTTAGGTCAAAAGGCTTGATCGCGCTATGCGTGGCATCCTCTGGAATAGCTGCTCTATTATTACCTTTTGGGAAAACAGCTCATTCGATGTTTAAAATACCAATTGATGCAGATGAGACATCCACATGCTCCATTTCTAAACAGTCTGAATTAGCACAGCTAATTCGGAAAATATCACTTATCATATGGGATGAGGCTCCCATGACCCATCAATACACGGTAGAAGCAGTTGAACGGTCTTTATGAGATCTATGCAATCAGAACCAAATATTTAGGGGAGAAATGGTCATTTTTGGAGGTGATTTCAGGCAAATACTTCCTGTTGTTACAAAGGGTAGTAGAGCAGATATCGTTGCATATTCAATATCAAGGGCAACCTTTTGGTCTTACTGCAATATTCAACATCTTATAACCAACATGCGCCTTATGCATTCAAATTTAAGTGACAATGAACATGAGCGGTTACGAAGTTTTGCAGAATGGACTTTGAATGTTGGTAATGGTCGTGTGCAAGGATACTCATTTTTAGGTGGTAGTGAATTGGATTGGATAAAGATTCCTGAAGAACATCTCATTAAGAATGACAACAACGGCCTCACAAACTTGATCGAATTTGTGTATCCAGGTTTAGTGGAAAGATACGGAAACGAGTCATACTTTCAGGACCGTTGTATATTGGCTCCCCTAAACACTGATGTAGATGAAATAAATTCTAAGATTCTATCAATTATTCTCGGTTCTAGCCATACATACCTGAGCTCTGACACATTCTTACCAACTAACAATGATTCTGTCATTGATGACAATAATCCACCAGAGATGCTTCATGGTATGAACTTTTCAAGATTCCCGAATCATGAAATTCAGTTGAAAGTTGGTGTCCCTGATATTCTACTAAGAAATCTTGACCCATCAATTGGGTTATACAATGGCACTCGCTTGATTACTGAAAGACTTGGTACTAAGGTTGTCCAAGCCAAAATCTTGACTGGAAGAAATATTGGGCAAGTAGTGACTATTCCAAGGGTTGACTTAAGTCCTTCAGCTAAGGACTCGTCATTTGCCTTAAAGAGGAGACAGTTCCCTTTGAAACTGGGTTTTGCAATGACAATTAATAAAAGTCAAGGTCAAACATTACAGTATGCAGGAGTTTATCTCCCAAAACCTGTGTTCTCCCACGGTCAACTATATGTAGCTATCTCTCGCATCACCTGTCCTTCAGGGCTGAAGTTCTTAATTTGCAACAAAAGGGATGTGCCTCACAATATGACTAAAAACATTGTCTACCATGAAATTTTTAATGGCATTCCTGATGCTTGGCTAGTCCCTTCTACCCATATAACAATGGTGTTATTTACATTACTATTATTTCATTCGCTATTATGATGTGTTCACTACATTAGATTATACTAATATGTTTTCTTCTTTTATTTATGGTTACAGATATGTCAGGTTTAGTACATACTTCTATGCCTATATGTGCCATTAACCCTGGCAATAGATTTGTCACCCTAATTGTTCGACTCATACGATCAATGACGGTTCGAGTATATGAGCAACGCACACTGTGGAAGGTTATATTTATGGACTATTAGGTATTGATTTATTGAAGTTGATAAAAATTTTCCCAACATGTACAAGTATATTGCTTATCAATAGAGTTGATTGTTTTATAGTGTGATGAGATATTCGCCAGCATAGAAGGCGATGCTCAAATTAACCAATGGCGATCTATACTCGATGCTGGCAAAGTTTACCACATCTCTGGGCTCTTGGTTGATGCTGCGACAGATGGAGAAAGGAATGTGGTAAAGAACAATTTGAAGTTGGTTTTTACGCTGAGATCGAGACTCCTTAGCGTGGTTGAGGATTGTCCTGATATTCCTTATCAGCACCTACCACCTTGTGTGTCGTTCATTGATGTCCCTCGGCGTCTAAGAACACGTGACAATGTTATAGGTACGTATAATTAACACGGTGTACTTAAGTACCTATATTTCTGTATGTGTTTCCTCTCAATTATCTATAATATTTTCATATCATTTTGTTGTACAGACGTCATCGGCATGGTAGTGGCAATATCGCCGTTAGAAACGACAAGGAACAGGGGCACTGCAAGGCGCGAATTATTACTTTCTGATATGCAGTATGTATTTCCATTAGTATAGATTTTTCCTTTTCTATTAATTCATATATATTACTCTCCCTAATAATATTAGTACATCTAATTCTTATATGTAGCATGTGCCCGTTGAGGTTAACTTTATGGGGAGATTTCGCGGAAGTTGAGGGCACCCACCTTCAGCAACATTTGGGTACTGAAAATATACTTCTTGCTTCTAGAGTGCACATTAGGGAATATCAAGGTACCATCACATCCAATTCATATACTTTCACCCCATCAAATTGGTTAACATCACTATGATGGTATACTTTATTAATATGTTGTCTTGCATGAAATATACTTTTAGGAATATCGGTTTCTACTTTACCAATTAGTAGATTGTTGATTAACCTGGACATTCAAGCAACAGAAGACTTTGAAGGATGGTATATACGACCAACAACATTAGTTTTAATTTCCATTCCCCTTATAAGTTATATATACTTGATCTCACACATGTTACCCTCCTTACATGTATTAGGTTTTCTGGCACTAATGGTGTGATGACCCATTTTGATTTTATGCGTAAGAGAACATTACGTATGTACAATCTGGAGAAGTTGTTCGACGCTCGAAGGATTAGATTACATCAATATGCATATACGCGGAATGTAAGCTAGAAATTAATGTTACAAATGTAACTTTATGCTTGCATTTATTCTGTTAACAAAACATAATCTTTACAATTCACAATATGCAGGTCAGATATTGCCGACTTTTTGCATACGTAATTGAAATTCACCCATTGATTTATGACGCCTACACTAATTGCAAAAAAAGTGATCACTCTTACGTATTCGCTCTAAATGTACCTTACTGCACATGTCAATCTCCAAATTTGACACAAAAGAGGTTTGCATACTTGATTACCTATTGTTTTGTACTTTGTTGTACTTTTCCAAATACATGTTTGCATTATTATAACCGTCCTGTGCTATTTAAAATTATAGGTATATCTTCAGAGTTCTCTTGCAAGATAATACAGGTTGTAGAGAGTTTACTGTTCTTCATGAGGATGCTCGAATTCTTTTGCACATGACGACTGCCCAGTTGGAAGTGTATGTATCGCAGGTATTACAGTTTTCCCTACGTACCATAGTTAACACAATTTATTCTTTTACTATTGACTATCCTATGTTAATATTTTCTACAGCCATATGGTCATCTATCACTTTATGCGATTATAGATGATTACATAGGTCAACCATGGGTATTTGTCATGGAGCCCCCACGCCACTATGAAGTAGAGGTTCCTATTGCTTTGATTGCACCAGTTCATTGGGAGGAAGAGGTTTATTACTTACGAAAGACCAATGTTAGGTACACCAGGTAGATCACGTGTAAATATGAACGTTAACCCCATCATTGTCATTCAAATTATTTCTAAAACTTTATTTCCTCTGTAGGTATAAAAGGAGGAGGTGGATTCTTCGTCATTGGCGTGATAGATTGGTTGCTCATCATGTTATTTAGCGTGTCTTTTGTCGTAAATACTATCTACTATTTCTATCATACTATTATAGACTTCTTCCTAAGTCATGTGGTTTGTAGTTGTTCATCCCATTGGTTATATATGAATTTGCTACCCACATATATTTTTCATTGATTATTCTATGATCTTTCCTAAATTATAATATTAACTATGTCTACAATGGCTATCGGTTCATTACTTGCATAGTATACGTCATGAAATGTCTATTTTAATATGCACCGTGCATAGCACGGGTCCAGACTAGTATACTAAATTAAACTCCATTTAAAATAGCTCATTAAAATTTTTTTGTCCTCATTAAAATTTTTTTGGGATTAGGGGTGTCCATGGACACCCCTAACCCCCACAAAGATCCGCCCATGCTTACCATTCACTTTCTCAAGAGGGTTCTTGAGGTAATTCCTTTTTTTTGTTTTTTTTTGGTGTGGTTTCATTGGTGTTCTTGGGCTGCATACATTTCTAATTCTGTTTCTGAGTTTTGGAAATTCTATCTTTGCTATGCTATCAAATGACCAAGGACTAGGGTTTGAATCATGCTTATATCGACCTTTGAGCCTCGTATACACCCCACCCCCCCTAAAAAAAACTATTCGTACCCCGCTATAGATGAGCATGACCTCATATCAATCCCAACCCTAAATTGAACCAAGTCAAGCTAACATAAAGTTTAAACAAACCAACTCAATTTTAATATAAACCTCCTTAAAAGTTGGTTAGTACTCTAGTATTTTTTTAAATATTTTTAAGGCAATGTAATTGCTATTAGACCAACTAATACTATACTTGAAGTTGACCTGAGTGAGACTTGAACCAAATATGATCTGAACCAATCGAGATACGGGTGACCCAAGAATCAACATGCCTTGAAATCCAACAAAACGAAACATGACCCAATCTAAACAAATATGACCAGAATACTGATCCAAACATGACGCAATTGGCTATAACGGTTGACAACTGTTATTGGTCTGTTTAAGATTAATAAAAAAATCGGTTATCTTTTGCTCTTAGAGGTTTCAATTCGGGTTGGTGTTTCGGGTAGTTTTCGAATTGATGTGACTTGTTTTGTCTTTTTGTGTCATAATTCCTAAATTGCCCCCGCAAAGTTGAAATTTTTCTGCAAATTTCTTTAGGGTGTTAGTTCCAATTATTCTTCTTCAGTAGTATTCTATGTTATTTGAGAGATTGATGTTTATGTTAGGCTGCATCCAAACAGTATATTCAAACGTTTTTTCTAAGAAAGCAATATTATCTTTTAACAAATTTATAGTTATGGGATGAACTTGTTCAGGTATGGTTGATAAATAGTTTAATCTATTTTTATAGTGATTTAACAAATTCTGTCTAATACTTCTGGGAGTTAAATCAAAAGATCTTAAATAATCTCAAGTTCTTTCTTTAGTATAGTGTTTTAGTTCTGGTAAGTTAAAATTTTGTCCTGCTAAATAGTTTCCATCTCTGTCTAATTTCAAATTTGAT
>JACYFF010031955.1:10367805-10390822 GCA_017589665.1 Selenicereus undatus | reverse complement strand
ATCAAACTCGGAAAATGTATAATTCCATCAAATTGTGCACTCAATCAATCCCAATTAAAGTAAAATGGTAAACGAAGCACTTGACTTGTTCATCGATTAAAAGATGGTTTACAGAAGTGTTTACCTCTGCGGTGTGCGTGCCCCATTTGCAATCTGCTTCGAGTCTTAGCGGGCACTTCCACACTCTCTGTGTTCTTCCTTCCCTACGACTCACCACGGTTTGAGCAACATTCTTCACGAGGGCAGGTGTGGTGGCAATCGGGTCAATCGGTCGGGTTAGAGTTTATCCGTATGGGTGTGGGCTATGACAAGTTATCTTAAGTTTCGGGTTAAATTGGGCTCGGCTTAATCCGTTTAAGTTAGGTCACTGTTGGTATTGGACATTATCAATCATAACTTGGATTAACCCAATTATATTTTTTGGGATGTGACACTATATTTAGAAAATGAGGCATACAAAAGGTTTACCCTAAACTTTGATTATCATTTACAGATTGGGATTTCGGTTTGAGAATAACTAACCTTTGAGTCCAAAAACTTTGATTATAATTTAGAGATTAGGGTTTAGGGTTGGCGTTTATCAGTGAGGTATAGGGTTTGGGGTTTCTCTTTGCAGCGATTTGGAATTGGGGTTTTGAGTTACAATTTGACATTATGGTACTTTGAAAATACTGAATTATTACAACACCCTGGATTTTATTCCCTTCGTTAAGCGGATTTATATCGTTATAAATTGAACTAATATCGATGTAGCCTGTCTGAACTAATATCGTTATAAATGGGTCATTTAGCTTGGATTTGAGGTGGGTTTCCTTTTTCTCTTATTTATTGTTAATTTCGATGAAAGGTTATCGATTATAGTTCGTTCAGGTTGAATTGGAACTGATTATTAATGATTTGAGGAAATTGTAGCGTAAACTGAACGATGCCTAGTATATATATATATCTTGATCGTACTGAATAAAAGTTTATCGATTATATATAATTTATCGATTATCTGAAATTTAATCGATTATATATAGTTTGTCGATTATAATCGGTTATATGAGGGTTATTCGATTATATAACAGTTATCGATTTATATGAAGTTTAGTGATTTATTGATTTATATGAAGTTTAATGATTTATCGATTTATATGAAGTTTAGTGATTTATCGATTATATGAAGTTCACTGATTAAATATAGTCATTCGATTATATGAAGTTTCGATTATATAACATTTATCGATTTATATGAAGTTTAGTGATTTATCGATTTATATGAAGTTTAGTGATTTATCGATTATATGAAGTTTAGTGATTAAATATAGTCTATCGATTATATGAATTTTTGATTATACAACGTTTATCGATTTGTATGAAGTTTAGTGATTTATCGATGATATGAAGTTTAGTGATTAGATATAGTCTATCGATTATATGGAGTTTATTAACTATATATACAGCTTATTGATTATATAAAATTATCAATTATATCAAGTTTAATGATTATATGTCGTTTATCGATTATAGAAAGTTTATTGATTATATAAATTTTATCGATTTATATGTGGTTTATTGATTATCTAAATTTTATTGATTTATATGTAGTTTATTAATTTTTATATAGTTTATCGATTATATAAAGCTATCGACTATATAAAGTTTATCGATTATATATAGTTCATCGATTACATATATTCATCATTTATAGTGATTTCATAGAAATGGTATAGTTATGAATGCTCATTTACCTGATTCCTAAGCGCTTCTAAATGCTTTATCGATCGCTTGTTTGGATTGACAAGTCATTGGTAACAAAATAACCCTAAGTCATCGGATTGATCAACCGAATGAGTCAGGTGACTAGTCGATAAGTCTAGGGAATCTTTTGAAAAGAAATTAAGCTATAGGCATGGGTTACATTGCATCAATTGGATTCTTAGCGTAACCATCCCAGTACCCCCCTTTTAAAGTTTACATAGAACTTCAATTCAATGTTTTAAAGTTCAGTATTTATTGCTCTGCCAATAGGCAGAGGCTTTAGAGTTCAGTGTTTCATAGGCAGAAGTTTCAAATTTCAAAGTTCATAGTTCTGCCAACGGGCAGAAGATCCAAAGTTCAATGTTTATAACTCAACCAGCTGGCAGATAATTCAAAGTCCAACGTTTCATAGTTCTGCTGGTAGGCAGGAGGCTCAAGTTCAATGTTTTATAGTTTTACCCATAGGTAGAAGATTTGAAGTCCATAAATCCTAAAGTTTCGCCAATGGGTTGTAGAGGCAGAGTCATATGTTACAAACCCCGTCAACTGGTATAGAAATAATGTCAAAGGAAACTCCCAATTCACATGATGGTTTCTAAAACGTTATACTTTAAGAATCAAGCACGTAAAGTTCAAAGGTCATATTGTTGTTTACTAATCAAACGACATAGTTATATGCTTCACCTTATGGTTATCGTTCCGTGTTTTAATGAGGAAATTTACTCCTGTATATAACTTTTTACGGTATGGTGTAGTGAAATCATTAGTTTAGTGTTACTAATACTCATGCTTACAACTAAGTGTTACTTTAAGAAACAAGCACGTAAAGTTGCATGCCTAACGAGCATAACGCTGGGCTGACTTAAAGCTAACAATAATTGCCTGTTGGGATGCAAGGATGCCTCCCAACGAACATATCCATCCAAATTAAGGCCACATCTAAGTGTTACTAACACTCATGCTGACATGCATGCATATGAGCGATTGCTTAATTCCCTTGATGTGCACATAGCATAATAGGATATTGGCCAAAAACACTTCCAGTCAAGGGAAGTAACCACTGATCGCTTACAACTTGTCATTAACACAGCAAGCAACATGTGCATCTTAACATGTAAGCATTGAAAACCTCATTGCAATACAATGCACGTCTTGAGATGCAATAGTAAGGCTTGACTGTATAATGAGAAATGTGTTTCAATGCGAAACAAAACCTTTAACTCACTAAATAGGGAGACCTTTAACTTTCAATGTCTCTAGAGTTCGATAGAAAAATAATTTGGCTGCTTCTACCCCCTTTCTCTACCAGCCATTAAGTACGTCTGCTCGCTCCGTTATAGGGTTCGAGGAGCAAACCGTACCTCAGAGGGAAAAATAATCTTGGAACTCAAACACTTCCAATCATTTGAGTCCAAATCAAGTGTGCTTTAAATCTTTGCATTGAATCGCTAAAGCATAAATACGAGATAATCATTATTGAGCTAACAGCCAACCCCACACAAAACACAAGTCATTCGGTCGATGCTTTAGCAGCGACTCATCCTTTCAAACGTTTAGCTGGCTCATGCCACACATAGTCAGCTAAACACAACGACTTTCATAACAAAGCACATTTGCACAGAAGGGTACATCAATTAGCACCTCAACATAAAGCATTCTTAGACCACTATATGCAATGCAAGACTTAGGTCATGGCCTATGGACGCAGGACCTTGCTCTAATACCATCTGTAATGCTCGAACCCTAGGTTAAGAGTGTTAACTTTATACTTTGATTTTCTTTAAATGCTAGGACGAAACGGGCAGAGTTTTCCCTAAAAACTGACTATTTCCCAGACTTCAAGTCTTACATTAAATTCCCTGCAACTAAACGCAATAATAAAACCAACTCAACGGCTACCCGCCGGAGTTCACGGCTCTACGGGCCACCCGCCCGGAGCATATCAACCTGTTAGGTGATAATTTGTCGCATTTTACATGCCTTTTTCACATAATCTTAACTCGTATAATAACGTAATCTGTAGAGTTTTTCTTGTTTTATTAAGTATTCTTTGAGATTTTTACTTGTTTTGTTTATTCTTGCAGGTAATAAGTTGAACTAAACAAATATCGTGAAAAAAGACGAAAAAGGATCAAAACAGGCGAAAATGCGGAAAAACGGGAGTCAGCCGGGGCAGCCGGCCAGCAAGGTGGCACGGCCACCCCATGCCACATGGCACGCCCGTGCCACATAGGCACGGTCGTGCCCCCTTGTTTCCTTCGGTTCTTCGCGGCCCGCCTTGTCTTCTATTTAATCCTCTTTTCTCAACTTTGTTCGGGGGCTTCTTCTTCCACCTCCTTAGGGTAGTTTAGTTTAGGTTTTTAGCCAATAAAAACCCCTTTGAAGGGATTATATTAGGATTTTTAGTGGTATTGATTTGAAATTCAAGCTTGTGGATTCCAAGTTCGTTCATTCAATTCAAACATAAGTCTTCTTCACTCTCTCTTATTATTCAATTTTGTTCTTGCTTAATCTTATTAGTTTAGATTGTATTAGTTTAAGTGTTTAGTTTTGATTGTTAATTCATGTTTTATTTGGTTGTTAGATTTCATTCTCTTTCCTTCAGTTCATGTTTATTATGTTCTTCGTTAGTTTAGGTTTAGGTTTAGGCCTTTGTATTGTGTTAATAATTAGTTGTTAGAATTTGTGGACTTGGGTTGTAATTAGCCTCTTGATGGCTAATTGATCTTGTACTAGGCCTAACCATATCCAATCTATGCTTAGAACCTAGAGTTTTTCCTCACGCCCGTCAAGTGTTCGATGGAATGCTTGAGAGAGCTTTCATCCATATTTTTGGGCAATTGACTTATGTTGAGAGGTGAGGTCAATTAGCTAGTGTGGGAGAGGGAATAACCGAGCTCGGGACATGAAAATAGTATTCGAATCGAGTTAGGTCCGGGGTTGCTATTTTTGTGGTCTAATTGGGCTAACGTTTGTTAGCGTAGTTTAGTTTTCCCTCCTTCGCATTTTGATCTCGCCTAGATTGATACGCTCTAGTGAACTCTGATATTTGGAAACACAATTCCCTGCGGACGACACCCCAAGTACTCAACGATACACCTTGCACTTGAGGTTTATAAATATTAAAACTGTGTTTTTCCCTAGCAAGCACAGTTCAATACTAAGGTAATTGAGCAATAAAAGTACAACTCCACAGACCACACGTCCGGAGTACTGGGGTTGCATCCCAACTATAAACAACCTAAGCTAAATGATGATCGGCTCACATGGCCATACAGAGCGACTCTAGATGATATGCAATGCATGCACACAGGGACTTAGATTTCATAACAATACAATTGCAACTCACACATATGGAGCATGTAACTTTACTCCTAGAACAGCAATGACTCCATCTCGGCGTATTTGGACAGGCTTTTACCTGATACTTCAGAAACCTGGGAAGGGAACAGTAATAGATGGGAATGAGCAATTATCGCTCAGTAGATAACCCCCTTCTCCAAAACAATACTTAAAGTGCAATAGTTTATATGTATATTATAACTTATATATAACATAGACATATAACTTAAATATTACAATATCAAAGTGCAATATTAACTTACGAAAGTTGTTCGTAATTCATTCCCTTTGAAGAACTCACCTACCTTACGATATATTCCACTACAATGCAGGAGAAATAGCAGTCGCTTCCACAGCTTAAACTCTAAAATAGCCATACTCAATAAACTTACCATAAGAAATTCATATAAACTCATAAATTCAATGAAAAGAAAGGGGTTACCCCTTAAACACCACTTGTTGGGATTGCTGATATGAAAGGCTTACTTTGTTTCATATAATTTATGCCGATAAACATTGAAATTTCATTGACGATGCTGTCAGGTGACAGATTATATGAATTTGCATGTACACTAGAATAACCATTATGTTCAATGTGATAGAGTCACTAAACTAATGTTTTCACTACACTATACGGTAACAGGTCATATACAATAATAGATCTCCTTGTTAAAACATGGCACGATAGCTCTGATATATGCTATTGATGTAGCATATGCTCTTTGAACTACACATGCTTGTTTATTAAAGTATACTGGTCTACAAACCGTCATATGAACCGGGATTCTCTATTGTCCTTGTGGATAAGCTCTGATATATATATGTTAACGTGTCATATGATGATATATAGTATTGTTATTGTGTAACGTATGACTTTGAATCTTCTAGTGGACAAGGCTTTATAACGTATGACTTTAAATCTTCTGCCTACTGGCGGAACAATGAAACACTGAACTTGAATTCTCTGCCCACTGGCAGAACAATGAAACTTGAACTTGAGTCTTCTGCCCACTGACAGAACAATGAACATTGAACTTGAGTCTTCTGCCTACTGACAGAACAATGAACATTGAACTTGAATTCTCTGCCCACTGGCAGAACAATGAAACTTGAACTTGAGTCTTCTGCCCACTGGCAGAACAATGAACATTGAACTTGAATCTTCTGCCTACTGACAGAGTAATAAAACATTGAGATTTGAATCTTCTGCCTACTGGCAGAACAATAAAATATTGAACTTTGAATTCTCATGTAAACTTCGATAAAGGGTATTGGGTTTCCTAAGTCGACCAAAGCAATGGATACAACATAATTGGACGCTCAATACTTAAGTCCTTTCTTAAAGAATTCCTAGACCTGTTAACTGGCCGTCTACCTTATTCAATTGAGCAGTCTGGTGATTTAGGATTTATTTCATTACTAATAACTTGTCAATTAAAATAGGTAAACCGATAAACATTTAAATACACTTTGAAATCATAAAAATAAGCATTCACATACTTTTAAAGATCTCTAAGACTTGAAGCCAATGTTATCTCACGCATTCATCAACTCAGGGGAAAAGGATTTCACATAGCACGTATAGTCACGTCATGAACTCATATTGTCAACCGATTCCCCAATCATAACGTAACCCACACGATTGCAGTTAATGTCAACATTACTGTAATATATATACGCATCATCGATAAATTGCAATACTCGATAAACTTCATGTAATCGGTAAACTTTATATTTTATCATATAGTCGATAAGTCACATATAATTCGATAAACATATATAATCGATAAGCTACGCATAATCGATAGACATATATAATCGATAGATTTCATATAATCGATTATATAATGAATAATCTTCATGTAATCGACAAACCTTATATAATCAATAAACTTCTTATAATCGGGAAACTTCGTATAGTCGATAAATCGCTAAACTTCATATAAATCGATAAATCACTAAATTTCATATAAATCGATAAATCACTAAACTTCATATAAATAAATAAACGTTATATAATCGAATAACCCTCATATAACCGATTATAAAATAGTTTCAATAAACTATATATAATCGAATAAATTTCATATAATCAATAAACTTTTGTTCAATACGATCAAGATATATATATACTAGGCATCGTTCAGTTTACGCTGCAGTTTCCTCAGTTTCCCCAAGTCACTAATAATTAGTTCTAATTCAATCTGAACGAACTATAATCGATAAACTTTCATCAAAATTAACAACAAATGGGAGGAAGAGGAAACCCACCTTGAATCCAAGCTAAGAGACTCGTTCTAGGGTTTGGTCCGAGTCAGCCGCCTGATTCGATTCTGTCCTGTAGCTCCACCGCCCCACACTGGCACCGTTGAACCGCCAAGACCACCACCAGGACGCCCAGTTACTGGCGGTTCGTGGGTGCTAGCGTCGGCCACCATGGACGCCGGTTCTCTGTCTACTTTGGTGGCTGCCGGGGTTGAGGGGGAAATCACGGTGGGGTGGTCACGGGTTCCAAACCTTAGTCGCACCCCTCATTCTCTCTCTCTCTTTTTGCGGGTGGTTCGGGTGTGGAGTGGGGCGGCCGGGGCCTCGCCGGTGCAACGACGACCGAACGCCGGCCCCGGCCCCTTTCTCTTGCCCGGCCGTCGATCGGAGCAGGGCAACAAAGGAAACCCCCCCTTCGTGCCCCTGTTCTCCTCCTTCGCAGAGAAAGGGCTTTGGCCCCTTTAATTTTTTTTCTTCTTTTTCTTTTTCCTTTTTCTTTTGTTTTGGATAATTATCTCGTCACATCATAATGAATACGAGCTTATCCACTTGTCACATCGTAATTAATACGAGCTTATCCACTTGTCATATTAATATCCAATGTTCGATGTCCAATTATATTCAGGAATTTACGCAATGTAATGCCCGATATAATCTTCCATAACCCATAACAATAAAATAGGAAGAATATTCTTTTCAATAAAAACAGCACCTAAGCAAGCACGTCGATATTATTTCAATTTATAATGATATAAAATAGCAGAATCGACTTAACGAAGGGGGATAAAAATTCTGGGTGTTACATTTATCTACTGAGCAATAATTGCTCATTCCCATCTGTTTTTGTTCCCTTCCCAGGTTTTTGAAATAACAAGTAAAGGTCGGCCCAACCAAGCCAAGATGGAGTCATCGCTCGCCTAGGAGTTAGCGATGTGCTTGTATGTGAACTGCAAAATGTATTATAATGTAATGAGTTTTTATTTAAGTTCTTGTGTGTCTGTATTACATATCATTTAGAGTTACTCTGTATGGCCGTGTGCACCACCATCTAAACTATGTAGGGCTATACTTTTCATTGTTAATTTGTTTAAGCGTTGAACTGCATTGGTTGTGATGCTTCGGGCGGGTGGCCTGTAGTGCTGTGAGCGCCGGCGGGTAGCCGTTGAGTTAGTTAGCCATTTATTGTTATTTTTCAGTGTAGGGAAATTATTGTAAGGCTTTGAGCCTGGGAAATGGTCAGTTTTCAGGGGAAACTCTGTCCGTTTCGTCCCAAGATTTAAAGAAAAACCCTAACACTCCTAGCCCTAGGGTTGGGGGCGTTACAATTATGGCTCCAAAATACTTGCCATTTAGAATCATAATTTAGAGTTTAGACTATAGGATTCAACTTTATGGGTTAGGTTAAAGGGTTTAGCACTCAACAAGTGAAGTAAGAGTTTTAGTCTCAACTTAAGTGTAAAACCCTAAATATTCAATGCTAACTCTAAAATTGAACTAGAGTTAGGTTTGGGGTTAAATGTTCAAGCACAGATTAAACATTTAGGTTTTAGTATAGCATAATTTATTTAGGCAACTGAGAGATGAAATTTTGAGGGATAGCCTAGGTTGTCCTAATATACTAACTCAGGTCGTCCTTGTGGTGAACTCGGGTCAACCATATGTAAGTCGCCAAGGAGTCTAGCATAAAATATATATTTTAAGGTTTAGGCTTTAGGGTTCAACTTCTATTATCTTAAGGTTTAGAGTTTAGTGTGGACTTTTATTTACAATTCAATCCTACGGGCTCAAGCAAACAATATAATTATTGTAAACTATCTTGAACGTAATTATCGGTATACATTTTGTTCATATATAAATATATACACACACCCACCCACCCACACACACGTACATATGTATATAGTCTATGTAATCTATTATTATATCTCTCCAAGTTTACCTCAGTTAACCCTAGTTTACACATCTTTTCAGAGTGTGTACACACACGTACACATATTAGTTAACCCAACTAGGCTTTTGATTTTTAGATCCATTTATCGTTCTAGCTTTCCATTCGATGTCGTTGAGCTCCATCGAAGCCGTCGACGTATAGTTTGAGGTCATCTCATGCAATATCTGTGCTGACAATTTCACCAGAATTGGATTAAACAATGGCGTGGAAAGGATTCTGAAATAGGGGAACTATGTGGGTACGAAGGTCAATTTTGCTGGGCACCTTCAGGGTCTGAATGTCGCTAGAGACGGTAGGGTTCGCAAGATGGGCGTGGGGGCAATGGGAGAGCGACAGATGGACAGAGTCATAATAGAACACATACAGAGAGTGCAGTGATGATTGATCGCCGTTAAACATGGAGGTTGAGGCCGTAATACATGGAAGCTGGGGGCTTGGCTGCGAAAATGGTATATACACAAACAATTAGGGAGAAGAGGTTGAATGGGTGTAGATTCATTAGTTTTTTTTTTTTTTTAAATTGTTCATTTTCTTGTTACCGGAAAGGGGTAAGTAATTCGAGAAATCAAACGGGAATTTAAAGCATTTATTTTTTTTCAAATTCGTGGATATTTTATGATTCTTAAATTCAATTTTTAACTTAAATAAAATTGAAAAAATGAGCGGTAAAGATTTATATGCGCCACATGTATGGTTTAGATTTATCCAATTACAATTTATAATGATTGTCTTAGAATGACAACCACTATAAGTGCATCAACACACACACACACGTATATATGGCTAAAAATATATCTAGTTAATTAAGGTTGCTCTATACATATTTTTAGAATAACACATATCAACATATGCATATAGTGCCTATGGCAATGTGTTATGCTGTCCATAAAAATTTACCTAAGTTAAGTGTAAAACTAAAGTTAACACTAAACCTTTTGGTAAGTTGACCCTAATTGCTCTACACATATTTTGAGGTCAACATATATAAATTGATGCATATATATAACTTGTTAACATTCTCTTGATTTTTAGTACTATAATGCCCTACATTCATTAGTCACTTATTACCGAAAGCTTAATTGAGATAAGAAGTTACTATCGTTTCCCTAAATGATGGAAAAGTAAGGCTTTTGTCAATAATAAAATTAAAATGTACATATATAAAAAATGTGAAGATATTTTATATAAAAAACTTATTTTAAAGAATATTTAATTATTGTACTCAACATGCTAACAATTACACACATAGTACTTTGTTGTTATTTATAATAATTATGTAATGTTTGCAGTGATAATAATTAATATTTAATTAAATTATAAGTTACTACAAATTGAACCTATGATTGTGAGGTTGGGTACTTTGGGAGTTTGTACAGATTGATCTAAGGTTCTAAGAGCAAACAAAGGATATGACCATGGAGCCTGCATGGCTGAAAAGTAAGACATAAGGGTAGTTGGTCAAGGTGGCAATCGTAGGTGGTGGATTTAGTTCTTGAATAGGGCTTATTGATCAACCTAGAGAGATAAGTTTTGGGTTAAAGTGGTGGAGTTGGTATGTTTGAGACTTTGTACCGAATGATTGACATTTGCATTGGACAGAATGACAATATTGGGATATAAAGGGAAGGTCACATAATATATGCAAGGTGATGTTTGACCTATGGGATTGCTTTAGATGGTTAGAATGTGATGACGAATTTTGTTTGTCGCCATACTTTTAAAGAAATTTTGGTTCAATAAAGGATGAAGGAGGGTGAGAATGAATATGGTCATGATTTGTGATTATTGTTAGTGACGTTAATGATATTCTACTAAGTATTAATACTTAGAAGTTATTTATATTTTGTTTGAAAGAATAATAATATATCCCATCATTTTTCTTCAGTTGACAAAGGTTAGGTAGAGTGGAGAAAGGGTGGAGAAGAAAGGAGAGAGAATGAGGGAAGGAGTGGGACACTGGATATTAACTGGGGAGAGAGAATCCAAAAAAAAGGACGGGAATCCACTTGTCCCTCTACATGATGAGGGGACCCAGCAAGAACTTAAAACAACACCAATAATTACCAACAGTACACTGGGTTTGTTATTAATCCTCACCGATGCAGCTTGTGAGGCTGCAGAACAGAGAAGAAAAATACACTGCAAAATTCGCTGCCCACAAAAGCAAAAACAAAACGGGAGGAGGAGAAGAAGAAAGACAAGGATGAGCAACAAAATTATCAAGCAATGGAGCACGGTGAGGCCAGCCGAGGAGACACCGAGAAAGAGCATTTGGCTATCAAGCCTAGATTTAACCATACGCGGACCTCATACTTGCACTTTCTACGTCTATCATCCTGGAAACAGTAGTATGAATAGTCATAATTTCTTCGATGCTACAATTTTGAAGGAGAGTCTCAGCAGAGCCTTGGTGCCCTTCTATCCTATGGCAGGCAGGCTGAAGGAGGCTAATCATAATGCCCGTCTTGAGATCGAGTGCAACGGTGAAGGGGCCTTATTTGTTGAGGCCGAGACAACGCATTCACTTGTTGATTTCGGGGATTTTAAGCCAACTCCTGAACTTATGAGGCTGGTAGTTCCGTCTTGTGATTACTCGAGGGGGCACGCCTTGATCCCTTTGCTGATGGTGCAGCTGACCCGATTTAGCTGTGGTGGTGTGACCCTTGGCTTTGCCCAACACCACAGAGCGGCCGATGGGGCTGGCCACCTACACTTCATTAACTCATGGGCAAGGCTAGCCAGGGGACTGGACCTCCAAGTTGCCCCCATACATGAGAGGACGCCGTACCTTGCGCCTCGCAATCCACCCCAAGTCATGTTCCGACACTTGGAGCATCATCCAACCAAAATATCTCCAGGTAAGCACTCATAATATGCCATTGGCTACCAATATAAGTTGGCTCAAATAGTTTGAAACTTGTTCCCTTTAAGTAAGGTCCTAAATTTGAATCTTATGAATGAAAAACATTTATGATAGAAGAGGCCAACAATAGCTTAAATTCAGTAAAATTAGAGGTCCAATTAAGTCCAAGTAATAATATACCGGTGACGAAACCTTGTTTTTCAGTGATGTCAATATATCAATATGGTCGTTTTGGTTTGTGGGGAATGGGGATAAATCCCACCTCTCTCGCAAATTCTCCTTTCTTCCCCTGTTAATCTTAGGGTGTCTTTGGTAAAGCGGAAAATTATTTTTTCAGAAAATTATTTTTCATAAAAAATATTTTTTCACGAAAAATGATTTTTCATTTACATTTTTAGCTATTTGGTATAATGAAAAATCATTTTCTTTCTACTTCATTTTTTGCTATTTGATATAATGAATCATCCGTCCTCACTTCATTTTTTTTTACCATCAACCCTTTTCCTGCTCACTAATCTGACCCAACCCAGCCAACAAATTCTGTTTCTCTCTCCTCTTCAAAATCAAACCTAAAATATCACTAAGAAATATACCCAATAACAAACCCAATAAAAAAGAGAGTCAATATTAATGAATCTCAATTTTTTCACTATTCCTAGGGATTACCCAGTTGACTTTGAGGGATATTAAATTCAGATTAAAGAAAATGATGAATGGGGAGACGATGAGTGTCCCAGATTACGAAGTTCTTCAAAAGGGCAATTGTAACAAGATCAGATAACTCAAGAAATAATTACAGAGATTAACGATAGAAATTATCGATGAACATGATAAACATGAAGAAGTTGAGAAGAATGAGAGGCAAAATGAGAATGAAAATAGAGTTATTCTAGGCACAATTAAAAGAAAATAGAACGAGAGGCAAAATTGGGCAATGAAAATTGAGTTTGGAAAATCGTTTTTCCTACTTTTTTAAGGGAAAATAATTTCCTTCAAATGAGGTAAAATAATTTTCCTTTCCTCTGAAAATAATTTTTCCCTACTTGTTTTACCAAACGACGTAAAATAGGAAAATTATTTTTCAGAAAAATAATTTTCGTCCCTATCAAACACACCCCTTATCAAGTTTGCTTGTAGATTGACCCCATAAATGAAACGACGCCAATCCAGATTGACATCCTAATCCAGATTGACATTCTAAGAGTCATATGACCTAGTGTGTCTCCTTTTAATAAACCATACAAATTAGTAGTTTAACTTGGGTTATTATTCCGAAAATATTGAAATATAATGAGTATGGGTTATGGCTTGGTTTTGTTATCTTTGATCCACTGAGGCTGGATCGATATACCTTGATGATTGTGTATTGATGTCAGTTGTGAAACTGCTAATTGTCAAACGAGCTTGTTGATTTGCTGTTTAACAACACTGGCATTCATAACTAAATGAAGCTAGAAATCTTGAGATACATATGTACTACTTGATTCTTTTCAACAGGTGGCTTTGTACCGAGTGTGAACCCTGACAGCCAAACTGCAATAACTTCATTCTTCAAGATCACGAACGATCAAATCAGTGCCTTGAAACAAGAAGCAACTTCATCAGAAATGAACTACGACGAGTACTACAAGCTAAGCACATATGAAGTGCTCGCTGCACACATATTGCGCGCAGCTTGTAAGGCTCGAGGGTTGGCTGATGACCAAGAAGTGAAGCTCTACATACCCGTAGATGGAAGATATAGATTGAAGAACCCAGCCTTGCCACAGGGATTTTGCGGCAACGCCATCTTCATTGCTACTTACATTGCCAAATCAGGGGATATTACGCGTAACCCTTTAGGGTACGTAGCTGGTAAAATTCACGAGACATTGAAGACAATGACTGATGAGGAGTACTTAAGATCGGCCATCGATTACCTTGAAACTCAACCTAATCTAACGAGCCTTGTGCGAGGGGCCCACACGTTTAAGTGCCCTAATCTTTTGGTAAATTCATGGCTCAAGTTTCCCTTCTATGAGGCAGACTTTGGGTGGGGCAAACCCTTACTTGCCGGGCGCGGTGGGGGTGCGTGTGATGGGCTGTCATACTTGGTGCCTAGTCCCAACAGAGTCGATGGTATTCATCTGATGATTAGTCTCCTCAACCAACATATGGTCCTCTTTGAGAAATACCTTTATGACTTTTAAAAACAGGAGTGGAGGAGACCTGTGATTGTTGAAGAGCAGTAAGTCAATCTATAACTAAATTGTGCTTCCGGGAAGCAATACCTGATTGGCACACCTCTTTTCTGTTTTAGTCCTTGCCTTGTTTTCTTGGATTGCAATTTCAATAACTACCTGTACCTTGAAAACTAATAATGCAATTAAGTTTCAGCCATTTTTGGTAGCATGTGTGGAAATTGCTGTACCGCTTGGGTTGAAGAAGCTCAGGTATTGTCAAGCATGTAACTTGTAAAATGCACAATACAAGTAATATAAATTATTAGATGTGTGTTAAGAAATTGATGTACTTCTTGGGATGAAAAGGTCAAGCATTAGATGGAAATTAATCAGGACGAAAATATCCAAATCCCTTGTTTGGCTTAATTAATACTTGAGACCCCTTCCTGTTTTCATAAATGTAATGTTGTCGAAGTATTAGATGGAAATTAGGATGAAAATGTTCCGTCTTAGCAAGAGCATCTTACAAGAACCTAACATGTTGAAGTGATTCAGTCACATACTTGAAATACGAGTTGGGGCTATTCTTGCTGAGCAGTTGCGTTCTACAGGTGTACGAAAATTCTTTCTACATGTGGGACTTTCTAAGTGCTGGGAGAACTTCTGAATGCTAATACATCAATTTTAATCCTTCATTCAATTAATGTTAAGTTGTTGATGACCTATAAGAGAGATATCTCTCTCATTGCATACTTTTTTTTTGGTAGTCATATGTTTACTCTTCGTTGCGAGAGAATCTATTAAGAAATGTAATGATTTTATTAATAAAATTTCCAACATTACACATAATAAAATAGCAGATGCATAATTATAAATTAAAATTGGAAAACAAAATTCAAGGTTTTTTTTTTGGTTTGGACAAATAAGGCGCAAAGACCGATGTAAGATGGGTTGGAACCCAATTAATTAAAATTTACAGGTTGAGTTAACTAACACTTACAATTTTAAGTAATTAAAATTTTATTGGTGTTTGATCGATTTTCTTTTGAAGAATTTTATTATTGTACAATACTTATACAACTGTGCATAGGGTAATGACTAAGGAAAAATCGATGAATTAGTGCACTCAAATTCACCATCATCACAATGTGAAAGAAGAATGACTAAATAAAATTGGATCATTGGTATGCAGCTATTTTTTTGTGTGTGGGGCATGGCATCTTTTATTTATGCTTGTTCCATTTAAATGAATTGACGTTGACTGAAGCTGATACGGCAACAGACGTGGACAGCGCGTGGCACGCCTGATGCATAAATAAACATAAAAACAAATAAATTAAGACGACACGCTTATCAGGTATATGAATATTACATACGGTGGCTCCGAGCAATGCCCCAGCAATCTTGTGGAAACATCCTATTTTTCTTAGTCAAATGGACAACGGATTTCTTAAAGGTGTTGCATTGCCAAAGCTATATAAATACAACAATTCATGTTTGCAGCTACCAAAATACTCACAACTAACCAATCAACATCACAATCCAAAGTATATTCCCTTGTGTACTGTACTGTGTAAGGCACATTCCAACGTCTTTGTTTTCATCACGTATTTGTAGTAAGTCACCTGAATTCCAACACTTAAGCTTGGTCTTTTGATCCAAATCTCATCGGTTAAGAGTAGCTTCATTCTGAAGAAAGCATGTCCAACATGCTATCGCCAAGTCTGGCTTGCATTGAAGTGTTGCTTAGAGCATCTGAAAATCTCAGCAAGGCCCGCAACAAATGGCACCGCGCTTTTGCCGGCGTCTATTATTCGAGGGCGTTTCTCTTTCGTTCCCCTGGAAAGAAATATGGTGACCAGGCAAAGTTACCTCACTCTCGTTCTTGCACTGTCCTGGACCTTGAACCACATCCAGCCTTCTCGAGTGTTGATCAAAAAGCCCTAGCCGAGCTCACCAAGCAAAAGGATCTCAAAGTGCTGTGCGACCTTGGTGGTGTACGTGCCATAGCTTCGGTTCTTCAGACTGACCTCGAAAATGGTGTTCGTGGGGATGATGAAGATCTTGCAAAGCGACATGCAGCCTTCGGAACAAACACGTACAAGAAGCCTCCCTCTCAAGGGTTTCTCCACTTCGTGTGGGAGGCCTTCAAGGATTTTACCATCCTTATTCTTCTGTTTTGTGCTGCTCTCTCCCTTGGGTTCGGCATCAAGCAGAAGGGACCTAAAGAAGGATGGTATGATGGGGGCAGCATATTTGTGGCCGTCTTTCTGGTCATCTTTGTCTCTTCTCTGAGCAATTATAGACAAAGCAGACAATTTGAGAAACTCTCCAAACAAAGCAACAACATCAAGGTAGATGTCATAAGGGCAGGGCGAAGGCAGCATGTTTCGATATACGATGTTGTTGCAGGTGATATTGTCTGCCTCAAAATCGGGGACCAGGTTCCAGCTGATGGTTTGTTCATTGATGGCCATTCATTACAAATCGACGAATCCAGCATGACAGGAGAGAGTGACCACGTGGGAATCAACCAAGCACAAAACCCGTTCTTGATATCAGGCACCAAGGTTGCTGATGGTTATGGCAGGATGATCGCCTTATCAGTTGGCATGAACACAACATGGGGCGAAATGATGAGCTCAGTGAGTCGCAACACGGACGAACAAACCCCCCTACAAGCTCGACTAAACCAGCTTACTTCTTCGATTGGTAAATTTGGTTTGGCAGTGGCTCTCCTTGTCCTTGTAATACTGCTGGTCAGGTACTTCACGGGGCACACAAAAGATGCAAATGGCAACAAAGAATTCAACGGAAGCAGAACCAGTGTCAACGATGTGCTTAATGCCATGGTCAGAATCATTGCTGCTGCAGTAACAATAGTTGTAGTTGCGATCCCCGAGGGACTCCCATTGGCAGTCACCCTCACACTTGCTTACTCTATGAAGAGAATGATGGCAGACCATGCTATGGTTCGTAAGCTCTCAGCCTGTGAGACAATGGGGTCGGCCACCACCATTTGCACTGATAAAACAGGCACCCTCACACAAAACCAGATGAAGGTCACGAAGTTTTGGCTGGGCCAGAATCCTGTGGAACAGGGTGCAGCCTCCAAGATACCCTCAAATGTCGCTGAATTCATAAGGCAAGGAGTCGCTCTCAATACTACCGGAAGTGTATACAAGTCTTCTTCCAGCTCGGATTATGAGTTTTCAGGAAGTCCAACGGAAAAGGCACTTCTCTCATGGGCAGTGTCGGAGCTCAACATGGACATGCAACAGTTGAAGCAGAGCTGCACAGTACTTCAAGTGGAAGCCTTCAATTCACAGAAGAAACGCAGTGGGGTTCTAATAAAAAGTAAGGAAGATGACAAAGTCTACGTGCACTGGAAAGGAGCTGCAGAAATGATACTACAAAAATGCTCGCACTACTATGACGCATCAGGAAATTCAAAGTCTATAGATGGTGATACAAAGGCAACTTTCGAGCAGATAATTCAAAGCATGGCAGCCAGCAGCCTCCGCTGCATTGCCTTTGCACACAAACAAGTACGCCAAGAGGAGGATGACAATGGTGAGGAAATAACTCAGAAAATGCTGCAAGATGACAGGCTAACCTTGCTTGCAATAGTGGGTCTCAAGGACCCATGTCGGCCTGGAGTAACAAAAGCCGTCCAAGATTGCCAACATGCTGGAGTAAACATCAAGATGATCACCGGAGACAATGTATTCACTGCACGGGCCATAGCCACCGAATGTGGGATCCTCCAGCCTGGTCAAGACATTGATGGTGCTGTTATAGAGGGTCCAGAGTTTAGGAGCTACACACCAGAACAGAGAATGGAAAAGGTAGACAAAATTCGGGTCATGGCCAGATCCTCCCCCTTTGATAAGCTTCTTATGGTGCAGTGTCTCAAACAGAAAGGCCATGTGGTAGCAGTAACTGGGGATGGCACAAATGATGCGCCAGCACTGAAGGAGGCCGATATTGGGCTCTCCATGGGGATTCAAGGTACTGAAGTTGCCAAAGAGAGCTCAGATATTGTCATCCTGGATGATAATTTTGCTTCAGTAGCAACAGTTTTAGGTTGGGGTAGATGTGTCTACAACAACATCCAGAAATTCATCCAGTTCCAGCTAACAGTTAACGTCGCTGCCTTGACCATCAACTTTGTGGCAGCAGTTTCAGCTGGTGAGGTACCACTAACAGCAGTCCAACTATTGTGGGTGAACCTGATAATGGACACCTTAGGTGCCCTAGCACTTGCAACTGAGAAACCCTCCAAGGAATTGATGGACAAGCCACCTGTAGGGAGAACAGAGCCACTTATCACCAACGTGATGTGGAGGAACCTGATGGCTCAAGCCCTGTACCAAATATCCGTCCTCTTGACCTTACAGTTCAAGGGGGAGTCAGTATTCGGGGTAAGCAGCGCTGTGAAGGATACTTTGGTGTTCAATACCTTTGTGTTGTGCCAGGTGTTCAATGAATTTAATGCAAGGAAGCTGGAGAAGAAGAACATGTTTGAAGGAATACACAAGAACAAGCTGTTCTGGGCCATCATTAGCATCACCATCGTCCTTCAGGTGGTTATGGTTGAATTCCTCAAGAAATTCGCAAATACAGAAAGATTAAACTGGGGACAGTGGGGCGCCTGTATTGGCATAGCAGCTGCATCCTGGCCCTTGGGTTGGCTCATCAAGTGCATGCCTGTTCCAGAAAGACCATTTTTCAGTTCCATAAAGTGGCAGAAGATTAGCCTTAGAAGTGGGAAAAAATCAGGTAGAATTTCATCATTGGATATTTAGCTGTCAGTCCACCTACAACGCTTGTATTACATTTCCAATATTCTTTTCCTTTTTTTTTTCCTTCTGTTCTTATGGGAGGGACCAGGTAAAATTGTTATTGCATAACTGAATCTCTTGTATTTGTAGAATTCCTTTCTTATACTAATTAAATAGGTCATATTCATCGTTTGTAAGTACAACAGATGTTCGTAATTCAATCCAATGCTCTTAGCTAGCACTACTTATACCAGAGCGCTCATCATGCTGTTTGTCCAGAAAACAAGCAAACAAATACAACCAGATGATCTATGATTGGTATCATCACTACAAAGCATATACAGACAGTTGATTTGAATCTCAAACAACACAAACCTAGCGTTCATTATTTTACCAACCTTCCCAATGGAAGAATATAATGTGTTATTAGAGGACTAATGATCAAGAATGACTGAAGCATCTGAAATGAAGCACTGAATGCATTATAACTCTCATGCCTGAGACAATAGGATAGTTCAAATTGTTTCCCGGGGGGAGGGGGGTAAAACAAAGAACGAACAACAAGATACCAAACCTCTGTTATCCACTATTCCTTGAACAAAAGTATAATGAGTTAGACATCGAAGATTAATCTAAAATAACCACATGATCCTTTAGAAGGTGACTTATACACAAATTGCCACAAAAATTTCCATAATTGTCTCTCTCCTCTAAAGATTTCCGAATGAAGCATGGTCTAAACTCTGAAGTCTTGGGCATAGGTTCCAAGGCACTGAAATAACAATCCACTAACTCCACCAGGAACAACTGATCGAAGTCAGACTCTTGTTGCGCTCAAAGATCACATCCATGGAATGAGATGTTAATTCACAGGGATATCACTCTGGAGACGACAATAGTCTTCCTGAAATTTCATGCAACACTGAGAAATAGGTGATATACATGGTCTGTCAACTTGTGTGCCGGAATTTCTTATACTCTTATAGTTCAATACCTAGCTTTCACTAAAAAGAGAATATATCCCTGGATGAAGGTTTCCCACCAAGAGGTGGATGCAGAAAGTGAAACTGATTCTGAAGACACGACATATGATGTAGGTAAACATGTGATAAGAGCAATACTCAGGCTTGCCACCAAAAGGCCCTCCTAAAAAGCAACAAGTGATAAATGTTTTTCACTCATCAGAATTGAAATGGCATCTTGACAAACATCAAGGTCCTTCACAAGCAACAGCTGAAGAAATTTCAAACTACAGGTCGAGGCCAAGTCGACAGCATTTTAGCTGCTGTTCAGCACAACGATTGTTGTCAGACAAGCATGTATATTCATTTGCAGATGGTCTTGATAAATGAGGATACACCAAGGGCCTACACTCGGGTTTTTGTGGTCTTAATGGTTTATCAAACGCATACGTCAGATGCATCATAGGAAGGCTTGCTTACATATCTGTCCTCCTGATGGACTGTTTATTATCCTAATTTAGGGAAGAAACTCCCGCCTTGTGTATCCTTGGGAGCAATATATGTTACTCCAGATATGAATGCTATATAAATTTGCCCAAAAAATTGCATTGCAGGTCTACGTTCTCCAAGCCCAAATCCAAATTTTAGGACAATTGTTTTCTTTTTTTTTGGTGGGTTTTGACACTCAAGAAGTACATACAACAGCTAGAGCATAAATTCAGGAAGATGGCAATTCCAAATAACTTAGAACACACTGACATATCTCCAAGAGGCACACAATCCCCTCCAACACTGTGCACTCATTCCTTCGTTTGGTTATTCTTATTCCTTTTGAGGGGGGGGTGATTCATTTATAAGGGTGTGTTATGATCCAATTGCAAGGTATGGGACTTGAGTCCCACATCAATCATATGGGGGGTTGATGTGGGATTTATATAGGCTTTGGGTTCTCCCACCACTTGAGCTAGCTTTTGGGATGGGCTCTTCCAAAGTCCTATATCAAGGTGAAGCAAGAAAAGTATGAAACCCATCCCACTCATTTCAAAGCAGGGTGCAGTCTGAGGATAGTTTAGCTTGCATGTAGCATGTTCCAAATTTAGGGTTTGATCGACCCCAAATCTCATCATTTCGTATGCATGTGTATGGTATCAAACTCGGAAAATGTATAATTCCATCAAATTGTGCACTCAATCAATCCCAATTAAAGTAAAATGGTAAACGAAGCACTTGACTTGTTCATCGATTAAAAGATGGTTTACAGAAGTGTTTACCTCTGCGGTGTGCGTGCCCCATTTGCAATCTGCTTCGAGTCTTAGCGGGCACTTCCACACTCTCTGTGTTCTTCCTTCCCTACGACTCACCACGGTTTGAGCAACATTCTTCACGAGGGCAGGTGTGGTGGCAATCGGGTCAATCGGTCGGGTTAGAGTTTATCCGTATGGGTGTGGGCTATGACAAGTTATCTTAAGTTTCGGGTTAAATTGGGCTCGGCTTAATCCGTTTAAGTTAGGTCACTGTTGGTATTGGACATTATCAATCATAACTTGGATTAACCCAATTATATTTTTTGGGATGTGACACTATATTTAGAAAATGAGGCATACAAAAGGTTTACCCTAAACTTTGATTATCATTTACAGATTGGGATTTCGGTTTGAGAATAACTAACCTTTGAGTCCAAAAACTTTGATTATAATTTAGAGATTAGGGTTTAGGGTTGGCGTTTATCAGTGAGGTATAGGGTTTGGGGTTTCTCTTTGCAGCGATTTGGAATTGGGGTTTTGAGTTACAATTTGACATTATGGTACTTTGAAAATACTGAATTATTACAACACCCTGGATTTTATTCCCTTCGTTAAGCGGATTTATATCGTTATAAATTGAACTAATATCGATGTAGCCTGTCTGAACTAATATCGTTATAAATGGGTCATTTAGCTTGGATTTGAGGTGGGTTTCCTTTTTCTCTTATTTATTGTTAATTTCGATGAAAGGTTATCGATTATAGTTCGTTCAGGTTGAATTGGAACTGATTATTAATGATTTGAGGAAATTGTAGCGTAAACTGAACGATGCCTAGTATATATATATATCTTGATCGTACTGAATAAAAGTTTATCGATTATATATAATTTATCGATTATCTGAAATTTAATCGATTATATATAGTTTGTCGATTATAATCGGTTATATGAGGGTTATTCGATTATATAACAGTTATCGATTTATATGAAGTTTAGTGATTTATTGATTTATATGAAGTTTAATGATTTATCGATTTATATGAAGTTTAGTGATTTATCGATTATATGAAGTTCACTGATTAAATATAGTCATTCGATTATATGAAGTTTCGATTATATAACATTTATCGATTTATATGAAGTTTAGTGATTTATCGATTTATATGAAGTTTAGTGATTTATCGATTATATGAAGTTTAGTGATTAAATATAGTCTATCGATTATATGAATTTTTGATTATACAACGTTTATCGATTTGTATGAAGTTTAGTGATTTATCGATGATATGAAGTTTAGTGATTAGATATAGTCTATCGATTATATGGAGTTTATTAACTATATATACAGCTTATTGATTATATAAAATTATCAATTATATCAAGTTTAATGATTATATGTCGTTTATCGATTATAGAAAGTTTATTGATTATATAAATTTTATCGATTTATATGTGGTTTATTGATTATCTAAATTTTATTGATTTATATGTAGTTTATTAATTTTTATATAGTTTATCGATTATATAAAGCTATCGACTATATAAAGTTTATCGATTATATATAGTTCATCGATTACATATATTCATCATTTATAGTGATTTCATAGAAATGGTATAGTTATGAATGCTCATTTACCTGATTCCTAAGCGCTTCTAAATGCTTTATCGATCGCTTGTTTGGATTGACAAGTCATTGGTAAC
>JACYFF010031955.1:10348504-10359024 GCA_017589665.1 Selenicereus undatus | reverse complement strand
AAAAAAAAAAAAAAAAAAAAAAAAAAGGAAAGCTCCTAAGTAAGAGCCTAAACTGCTTGTTCTTTCAAGATAAATTCATTTGTAATACTCCTGGCCCGCAAGAGTATAAACTGTGAACGGCAAAACAAATGGAAAAAAAAAAAAGAGGATGCTTGGTTGAACTACGTAACAGCTTGATCTTATTGAAAATTGCAAGTACCCATAAGTACGAATGCAGCTTCAACAAATTACCAAGTGCAGTCAACACATCACACACAAAAAAAGGGGGCATGAAAGAGAAGAGATCAAAGACATCACCTTTCTGCCGTCAAGTTTCTCATCGCGGCTTACACCGTTATGAACCACCTGAAAATAGAAGAAAAACATAAAGTTAATTCTTTTTCAGGAAAGAAGCCAATAAGCAAAGTGGCATTTAAACAATGCTAAAGAAGGGGGAAGCGTGGAGAAAAATCAATCAAAATGTTCGTCGATTGCCGCGCTAGCTGCTCTTCAAATCTTCACACCACTTTTGTGCGTATCAGTTCCGTTCAAGGCCCTTGGCCAAGCAGCGAACTGTGTCGCAAGTGGTTCTTCAAGTCTTCACACCACTTTCGTGCGTATCAGTTCCGTTCGAGGCCCTTGGCCAAGCAGCGAACCGTGTCGCAAGTGGTTCTTGAAATCTTCATACCACTTTTGTGCGTATCAGTTCCGTTCAAGGCCCTTGGCCAAGCAGCGAACCGTGTCGCAAGTGGTTCTTCAAATAACTCCTCAACCTGCACAAGCAACAATACAAGCGCAATGAAAAAAAAAAAGGGGGGGTCTCTTACAAAAAAGTCGAGCCATTACATTCAGCTAAAGGAAGTCAAGCAAGCTTCTCTCAAAAATTGTGGGCATTTTTGTGGGCACAAACCAAGAGATTCAAAAAAAAAAAAAGCACCGACAATGTTTATTCATGCAAAAAAAAGGAGGGGCCGATTATTCAGACAACAGAAAATTTGACAAAAAAAATGAATCAGCCCCCTTCAAAACTCAAATTCCCCTAATTCTCCCAAATCAAAGCAAGCTCAAAAAAAAAAAAGAAAAGGAAAAAGAAGAAAACTGTAAACAGAAAGACCCAACAGAAAGGGAGGCATCAATGTGGAAGCAAAAGAGTATAGCAACACCTTGCGGAAATTTGGCATCAACTCTTCCATTTTCACGCACAGACGTTGAACAGAGAGGAATAAAAACAGAGGCCCAAAGTTTCGTCCTTCACTGTCCCTCTCCATTGTTAGCTGAGGTTTGTTCTGCAGGATGTGATCTTTTCACTCTCTCTCTTCCTCACACACATGAAATGAAGAAGAAATGATGCCCACGGAATGTCCATTTTTGCCACATAAACTTGGATTCATGAGGATGAAGAAAGCCTACGAAACTTGAGTTATCGTCAACAATGATGCTCTGTTCGTCAACATCAAGTTCATCGTCATCGTCAAGTCTAGCATCAATATGAGACCAAGTTATCAACAAACCAAAGTTATTCTTCTTCAACCATCAGTCATTCCATTCAAAATCCTTCGTCTCTCCTTCTTTTTCTTCACTCCTCTCAAAATCTGATCCAAGTTGAGATGTTGCTTCTCAACCAAAAAAAAAACGAAGCAAGGGCAGAACAACAAACATCATCATTTACCCATTCACACTTACAGCCCAGAAAAGTATGATGCTTGTGCGAAAAAAGGCTCAACTCCAGCATCTTTAAATGATTATCAACCAAAAAAAAAGGAGAAGAAGAAAGCATATCATTTTAGTCAAGCAAAGGACAAAAGGAGGTGCAATAAGACTGAGAAAGTTAATACCTTCACTTGGGTTGAGAATGGCAGTGCAAAGTCGAACTTTTGGGGATATCCACCCTGACCAGTAGCAGGAGCAACAAACGAGGGGCTTGGCTTCTGAGCCCTGTTGTTGGGCAGATGAGAAAGAAAGGGGAGAGGAGTGAGAAAAGAGCTGACTAGGGTGGTCAGAAGGGCTGTTAAATGGTGGAACAAAAGGTCGAGCTTGGGGGTGCCTCCACCATGAATCAATGGCAGCTAGTACCGTGAGCAGTAGCGGCGTGTAAACAGCACCAGCAGGGTTTCAAAGTTTAGGCGTTTGTGGCTGGGTGTCGAAGGAGGAGGAAGAAGAAGAACAGGGCTGCAGATCACGTGCAACATGTGTGCCGTTTAAATGAATCAGAACCATGCAATAAAACAGGCTTTGGGCAAGAGAAGGAAATCAAAGTCGCCCAGCCCAAACATCAAAGAAGAAGGAAAGAAGAGAAATGAGGCTGGGCTATGGGCTGAGGAAAGGCAGACCGAGCCCCACCAAAAAAAAAAAAAAAAGATGGGAAAACTGAAAAGTCCGGGCCTACAAAAAAAAAAAAGGGAACAAATCACATACGCCGTGCTAGGTCTGCGAAGTGGGCACTTGAAATGGCACGTATAAAAAAATTCGAGACATCGGTCACCTCACAAGCGACAAGTCTCGTATGTGACCTTATCTCGAGGAGGCAATTTGTAAGCACTCAAAATTTGTTCGTGCCATACCAAAATTAAATTTAATTAATTAATTGGGCCAACCCTTTTAATTAATTTAATCAAGCCCAAAGATTTGCAGATCAAGCCCAAAATGAAGGCCAGCTGACTACCAAGTCCGGGTCCAGTTAAAATTCGAGTCAAAGCCTAAACCGAGACTTAGGACGATTACCAAGTCAAGCCACGACCTAAAAGGCCGAATGACGTTCAAGTGATGGCGCGGTCAAAAGTCAAAGTCAAAGTCAAAGGTCAAAGTCAACATCGACTCACAAGTCAAACATCAAAGACGACTTTCAAGTCAACGTCCGGTTAGAGTTCGAGGCGACTTCCAAGTCAATGCTCGGTTCAAGCTCGGAAGACTACAAAGTCAAAGTCAAACAAATGAAAGTCAGGTAGCCTAGGATAAGGCCTGATTGAAAGGCCCAAAGCCTAGGTCAAAGCCCATAACCCAAGTCAAGGCCTGTCTTGACTTGGGAGGAGGGGTTTCCCTATAAATAGGTCCCCACCCCCTTTGTTTCAAGGGTTGAAAAATCCATCCTTGAGAGGAAGAATCAGAGGAGTTTGTATCTATAGAGATTGTAACCCAATTGAATCTATAAAAATTCAATCTTTGTAATTTGTGATTACAACTCCATTCATTTTACACATGCAATTTCGACTAGTTAATGTTTGATTACTGCACAAAGTCTATAAAAGAGTATAACGGTCAAGACGATAGGCCGAAAGTTCCCCTCATGCCTAGGAAGCTAAAGGTTAGAGTGTTATTATATTCGTTATCGAACTTACATGACACGCGGTCGTGCGCAGTGCGGAAGGTAGGTAAATTTGCCGATTGCCCGCCACTTCCTAGCAATTTAGGTTCAACAATAATATATATATCTAATGCAACACGTGCTGAATTACTCGCATGCATATATATATCCCAACTCACCCTTTGCCTTTCTTGCATCGTTACTGAGGTAAACACTAAATTAAAGAAGTAGAAATTAAATCTAGAGCGAGAGAGGGGGGCAGAATGGCACGCAAACTATGCAATGTTTTGAGCTTGAAGAACAGCTCTTTGATGCTACGCCAAGCTCATCAAACCCTAAAAATTCCATGTTTTTCGAAGATCAGAAGTTATGAATACCATTATGATTGTAAAAACAAGCTCAGGACATGCAAAGCCATCTTGCCATCAGAAGCTCAAGGCTTAGCGTCGTCATCGCGGATGACGACGACGAAGGCGGTCGTAGATAGGCGTTCGGCCAATTACAAACCTAGTAGTTTCAGTGCTGCTGATTTTCTCCATTCCTTGACTACAGATCATGTCCTGCTGGTAAATTAATCAATTTCCCACATCTTTTTGTGAATTTAATTGATATTTTCTTTAGCTTTTAAAAATGTTAGTTGTCTTACGTAACAACGGCAATAATAACTTCTTTTAGTATTAGTGTTGTTTTTGCAGAGTCTGAAGAGAGTCAGATATAGGTAATCTTAGGGTTTGTTCTTTTCATGGGTTAATTTCAAAATATTAACTTCAACCTACTTCAATCTACTTCAATCTACTTCAACTTACTTTAATCATATTTTACTATTTTAATCAAATTTAATTTATCACATAAAAAAATTCAACTCACTTCAACCCACTTTAATCTACTTTAATTTACCTTAATTTATTTTAACTCACTTCACTTTTTCACCAACTTCTATTTACCGAAGAACATGCCCTAAATACTACATATATTTCTGCAAACTCGGACACTAGTAGTCTTGAGTAAGCAGGAAAGCTTCCTCTGACTGCGCAACAGGTGTCCATTGCAATTAGTGAGAGAGTAGGCCCTACTACTTACCTTCCTAATTTGCTGGACCTATTATATTCAGCTAACGTGAAGCTCTTACTAAACAATTATTTCTCTTTGAGTTTTATTTGGCCCAAGAAACTCTAAACTAAACCAGCTGGGATCTTTGTGGTGCTAAGAAAGACGTAAATTAAGGCTCATATAAGCAATATTCAAACACACATCTTAATTAATTAACACTTTTCAAGAGATTTTACTAGTGATCTACCTGACATCCGTGCCCACTTCAATAAAAATTTTAGGATTTTTGTTTTTATAGCTTTTCGTTTATGTGATGAGAATGAAAAATCATCTTTCTTTCTTTCTAATGAATTGTTGTTCAACTTAATTTATGTAGGAGACTGATAGTGAGAAAGTTGAGAGACTGAAGTCCCAAGTGAAGAAAATGATGAATGATGAAAGGTTGGAGATACCGGCATTGCTCAATCTAATTGATGATATTCAAAGATTAGGTCTATCAGATCAATTTGATAATGACATAAAGAGTTCTCTAAACAAACTAGCCAGTGACATCGATGTTTTGAAACTGAACCTTGGTGCTACTGCTCTTCTGTTCAGGCTTCTTAGGCATAATGGCATTTGGATCTCACAAGGTTCGTACTTACATATAAGAATTTCAATTTAATTTCTTGTTATTGCTTTTGTTCTTTGATTGCCCAATTTTGAGTTCTAGGCTAATGTATACATATTTCTTTGAGAAAAAGCAGATGAATTTGAGCGATTCAAGGATGAAGATGGCAACTTCATGGAGTCCTTAGGAAACGACGTTGAAGGCATGCTAAATTTGTATGAAGCTTCACATTTCGCGTTAGAAGGAGAGGGCCTTTTGGATGAGGCAAAGACATTTGCTATGAAACACCTACATGATCAAATTCGTACAAATGAGAAGGGGTCCTTGGCTAATCATGTCATGGAAACGTTAGAACTTCCACTGCAGTATAGATCTCCATGCATCGAAGCTAGACGTTTCATGGAGACATATCTCCAAGATGAAATTAATCCTAAAGCTACGGATACGCAAGCCCTGCTTGAACTTGCCAAGCTCAATTTCAACATGGTGCAATCGATGCATCGAAACGAGCTCCAAGAAATGTCCAAGTAAGATCTTTACAACTTTTTGGGTTATGTTTAGGAAATAGTATTAATTTGATTGCTTTGAAATTTATGACTTACATTTTGTTTCTATATATGTGTGTTCTTCCATACGAATTGTAGATGGTGGAAGGGAACAGGGCTTGCTAGTAAGCTGAACTTTTCGAGGGACAGACTAACAGAGGCAGTATTCGTTAGTGTTTCAATGGCTCATAAACCAGAGTTGAGCATATGTCGCAAAGCCTTGACAAAAGCAGCGCAATTTTTAACTCTTATCGATGATATCTATGACATTTATGGTCAGTTAGATGAACTTGAAGCTTTCACCTCCGCAGTTGAGAGGTTTGTCCATCGTAATTTTGTTACTGTTCACTTAAGTAACAGTTGAAGGGTTAGGATTTAGCTTTCTCATCATAATTAAATTAAGTAGTCATTATATGGTCTTTACAGATGGGATATTAATAGTATTGACGAGCTTCCAGAATACATGCAATTAGCCTTCCTCGCGCTATACAACACAGTGAATGAGTTAGGGTATGAGATTCTCAAGGAAAAGGGCCGCAACTGCATCCCATTCCTTAGGAAATCTGTAAGTAGCTAGAATTAATTGCATATCTTAATATTTCTAAGTACCATTGTTTTTCCCACTGTAGTTGTAGTTCAAGTAGATAAGACTTATTTTGTATTAACGGACGCAGTGGGAAAATATGTGTAAAGCATTTTTGGTGGAAGCAAAGTGGTATTACAAAGGCCACACTCCAACATATGAAGAGTATCTCAACAATGGCTGGGTATCAAGCTCTGGGCCACTTCTACTGACTCATGCCTATCTCCTAGCAAGCCCTAGCATCACAACCGAAGGGCTTGATTGCTTATTCAACAACCATGATCTCTTGCGTTTGCCCTCCGTCATCTTTCGCCTCGCCAATGACCTCGCAACTTCTGAGGTATGCAACAATATATACTTGTTGTCGATTGATAGTTTTTAGTCGACCCGAGAAATGGATCACTTAGGTTAAGCATAATCTAAGTAAATCTCAACGTGTTAAATTGGGTTATTTAGATTGACCTTACTCAGAGTTATATCTGATCGAGATGTGAATGGTTATCCAGTTTAAATTTGGATTGGGTTGATTGAGCAAATTAAATACCTTGCATTGTCATAATAGTTCTTACGTTGAATTTGGTGTAGGCTGAACTTGAAAGAGGAGAGACAACAAATGCTATCTCAAGTTATGCTAAGGAAGCAGGGGTTTCACTTAAAGATGCAAGAGAACACATGAAAAAGTTGATTGATGAGAGTTGGAAAGGTCTAAACAGAATTCGAGCGTCTAATTCGAATAAAACAACTGCATTTTCAGATGATTTTGTGGAGATAGCAATCAATCTTCCTCGCACTGCTCAATGCATTTACCAACGTGGAGATGGTTTTGGATCACCCGACCTCATTGAGAAGCGGGTGCTTTCTCTTGTTCTTGAGCCTGTGCAATAAAAGTTGTTTCCCTAAAAAATAAAAATAAAAATGAAAGATAGGTGTGAGAACTAGATTGTGATTTATTTTAGAAAATTGTTTATCCATTACCTTGAATGTATCAATTACAAGTTCTTGGCTGATCGTACTAGTTATCCCCCCCCCCTCTCTCTGTCTCTCTGTCCTGGGTTTGTTATGGGCTAGCTCATTGGCTCATAGAAATATATGGCTTTATAGTAACAGTGATTTATAATTTTTTTAAATATTGAACCGGTCTCTCTATTTATAGCATAATTCTTAGCCTCTTATTTATCCATAGATCATAGAACATGGTGCTTGCTGCAAAACTATGACTAGGGCAATTCAACCACCCCATAATCTTATGAATATGAAGTCTAAACCCCATATATGTTTCAAAATTAACTTCTACCACACCTTTTAGAAAAATTGAATTGAATGAAAACATGCTCTAAAAAGAATTATGAATGAGTAGAAAAAAAACTCTTAAAAAAATTCCATCCACATCTTACATCTTTTCTTGATGGCTTTTCAATTTTTGTTTGTATACTTACCTTTTCAATATCATTTGTTTGCAGCAAGATTATATGATTTGATCTGGATATATCTGATAACTAATTTCATAAAATAAAAAAAATAGCTCAGGCATAGGTGACCAGGCCACCAATTGAGCTTCAATATGTGGTCAATGAAATTGACACAGTTCGATAAACGAACCAGCCCACCTAGCTAGGTTCCAAGTTTGAACCAAACCTTGGGTGAGCCATCCTGCACATTGGCTGACACCCTTGACAAAACAAAAGACCCCCATAC
This sequence comes from Selenicereus undatus, assembly GCA_017589665.1. Taxonomy (NCBI): domain Eukaryota; kingdom Viridiplantae; phylum Streptophyta; class Magnoliopsida; order Caryophyllales; family Cactaceae; genus Selenicereus; species Selenicereus undatus. Next base: position 10,351,261 of record JACYFF010031955.1, on the reverse strand, counting down.
GAAACATTTGAATCTTGCTATGAGAGTAGGACGAAGAATTAAAGAACAAAATACGGCTTGATTCTGTTACATGCAATTGATTACATGTGTGCAAAATCATTTCCACAGGAAGATTAAGCATATTAAAAGTTATAATGGGGCAAAGTTCTTCCAAGATTTTTGCTCAGACTTGTTCAAGAAAAATGAAATTGAGCATCAAAAAAGTGTTCCCAAGACACCTCAGCAAAATGGGAGGATTAAAATAAAACATAGGCATCTTGTTGAGACAACAAGGGCCATGAGGACTTATGCTAATCTACCCTATAAATTCTGTGGTGTTTGCATTCTAGATGCAACTTATGTCATAAACAGATTACCCTCTGCTGTTTTACATTGAAAAACACCATATGAAATGCTATTTCATCAAGCTCATGATCTAGCTGACTTAAGAATCATTGAATGCCTCTGCTATGCACTAGATTTGAATCAAACTATTAAGTTTGGTACTACGGCAAGAAGATGCATGTTTATTGGATACCCACAAGGCTAAAAATCGTACAAAATGTATTGACTTGAAAACTCACAAAACATTTGTGAGCAGAGATGTTAAGTTCATTGAGCATATACTGCCATACAAGCATTCAAATAGTCAAACATCCTCCACTGAAACAAGATTTACGGTTCAAATAACACCTGAGAATGATATGGTTGGTGATATTAGTCAGGCAGTCTACAACGACAGAGTAAATAATGATCTATCACAATCTTCTCAACACACTGAAGAACAACCTTAAACAGCAATAACCCTATCTCGACCCCAACTTGAAACAACATAAGCTTCATCTCATGTGCCTGCAACTCACGAAAGTAAAATAGCATCTCAGGTGTTACCTGAGACACATGTGCGTACACCTATAAGAAGAAGTAGCAGAGTATCACAACCACCAAGTTGGTTACAAGATTTTTCTTGTAACACTGTCACTATACCTTCTCAAACCAAAGACGTTTGCCATCCGCTATTTAGACCTAAAGATTTTCAGGACTTACAACATGAACACAGAGTCTCCCTCTTCAATGTGTTATCTATACATGAACCTACAAGTTAAAAATTGGCCAAGGATAACCCAAGATGGATAGAACCCATGAATAAGGAGATAACAGCCCTGGAAGCCAATAATACATGGGAAATCATTGACCTTCCAAGAGGAAAAAGAGCAATTAGCTCCTAGTGGCTCATCAAAATCAAATTCAAACTAGATATGACTATCGCAGGGTACAAAGTCAGATTTATGCTTAGAGGATTTGATAAAATCAAAGACAAGGATTTCAAGTACACATTTTCTCCAGTAGCAAAACTGCCTACAATAAGAATTCTAATTGCTTTAGCCACACAAAAGGGATGACCATTGCATCAATTGGATATAAATAATGCATTTCTTCATGGATTCTTAGATGAAGAAGTGTATATTATGCCCCCAGAAGGTTATTCAAAGGCAGCAGGCAAAGTGTGCAAGTTGAAAAGGTCATTATATGGGCTTAAAGAAGCCTCAAGGCAATGGAACAAGAAGTTGACCAAGTTTTTAATCAAGCAGGGATTCCAACAGTCCAAGAGGAATTATTCTCTATTTACCAGAGGTAAAGATAGCTCCTTTATTGTCTTGTTAGTACATGTAGATGATGTGATAATTACTAGCAATGACACTCAAGGCATAGTGAAGCTCAAACAAGACATAGACAAAGCATTTACTATCAAATATTTGGAAGAATTAAGGTATTTCCTTGGCGTTGAAGTCTCAAGATCATCTACAGGTGCTATTTTGCAACAAAGGAAGTATGCAGTAGATATTCTCATGGACATGGGATTAACTGCATGCAAACTTGCACCATTTTCTATCCCAACAAACCTAAAACTCTCTATTGACTGAGGAAGAGCTGACAAAACCAGAGTCATCTAGGAAGCTTGTTGGGAAACTATTGTACCTATATATCACCAAGCCTAACATGTCCTATGCAATTCAACACCTTAGTCAATTTTTAAGTTGTCCTAAAGAACCTCACATGCAGGCTGCAATTCATTTGCTTATACTTGAAGGGCACAATGAACACTAGCCTTTTCTATCATGTTCAATCAAGCCTCAATCTGCAAGATTACACTAATGCAGATTGGGAAAGGTGTGTTTATAGCAGAAAGTCCATAATTGGGTATTACATTTTTCTAGGAAATTCACTTGTTTCCTGGAAAATAAAAAAACAGAAGACAGCATCAAAATCTTCTTTTGAATCAGACTATTGTGCCTTGTCTGAGACTATCGTGCCTTGTCTGGAACTATAGCTGAATTAGTGTGGATGGCTGGTATTTTGAGAGATTTACAGGTCCTTATTTCACTTCCTGTAACACTCCACTGTAACAACAAAGCAGCTCAGTATATTGCTGCCAATCCAGTGTTTCATAATAGAACAAAGCATCTTGACATTGATTGTCATTATATTCGAGATAAGATAGCAGATGGTTTCATGGAAACATCTCATTTTAGCTCCAGATTACAACTAGCAGACATCATGACCAAGCCACTCCCAGCAGCACATCATCATCAACTCAGTGTCAAGTTGGGTCTTGTGTTTCCACCAAGTCCAACTTGAGGGTAGGGTGGTGTAGAGATATATTAGAAGTGTAAATAGCTGTAGATATTTTGTAAATATCTCTGTAAAAGCAAGCAAAGCTGGCTGTTTATTGTTAGATTTGAGAGCACACAACACAAGAGGGGGGGTGAATTGTGT
>JACYFF010031955.1:10330966-10342528 GCA_017589665.1 Selenicereus undatus | reverse complement strand
TACTAAACCCATGACTTCTTGTTGATGCAGCAGCTGACTCGTAATAACAGCAAACTTGATACTGTTAAGAACTGTTCCCGAAGATTGTTCCTGAAACTTCATGTTGTTCTTGGACTTGAAGCATTGCTGTTAGAAACTGTTTCTGGAACTTCAACTGATCGTACAAGCTCTGTTCTTAATCACTGTTCTCAACCAACTTTATTAACCCAGCATAGCACAAATTCAAGAATTATTATAAGGACTAATACATTTGTGTTTGACATCATCAAAACCTTACACAAGGAACGGGTCAACAGGTACCACACTCAACCTTCCTCTACTGTTTTTATATTACTTTTATATCACTTTTCTTTATATTTTATCCGTGGCTTTGTGTCTTTCATGTTTATATTACTTTTTGCATGCCAAAAGATTTTTAACTTCAAAAATGGTTTCCTAAGAAAACTTTTTTTTTGGGTCTCTCAAAATCGGTCTCTATGGGGTAGAAATGTCCTTAAAAGTAAGATTGTCTATATCTAGATCTTCCCAGACCCCGTGCAAGCGGACCCACATTGGGAGTTGTTGTTGTATACATGTTGAATTCATTTTTAACACATAAATTAATTGGATAGATATATAATAACTAAGCATTAGAGGCTTCTATAGTCCAAGTTCATGTGTAAATCCCCCTTCTTATCCTTCCATGTCTATTTTCCATCTCTCCCCCTCTAATCCTCCACATACTTTTTCAGCCTAGGTTTACCAAATAAAAAGTAAATATTCCTAGTTTTCTTGGCCTCACATCTATCTGCTCCTTTCCTATTTTTGATATCATTAAGCGTTTTATGTATCTCTCAACTATAATTAACTACTACAATAGATAGCCATAGTTTAAGTGCCATTTTTTTCATTTTCCCATTACTAAAATCTTTTTACTGAATAGGTTTTCTCTGAATATCCTTTGGAAAGAGCCCTTCTCCTGGTTTGGAGTAGCTGGAGGTAAGTGTTTCTTTAAGTCAAATGTGCTGAAAAAGAAGAGTTTAAGAATGCTTGATTAGCACCATCTGCTGCCATGTTTGCTGTGAGGCAAAGATTAAAGGTTCAGCCTTAGAATCTGGTTTTATACCTAACCACTATTGACTACCTACATCGACCTACTATTCTTAAACGCACTAAATCCCTCAGGCAAATACACACAGTAGCCTAAACCACGGCATTCAGCTGATCAACGCCTACTTTTGTCCATTTTTATTTATTTATTTTTTTTAACAACCCCACAAACCATGATGTTACATTATTTCAATCAAGTAGCCTCTTGTATTATCCTAGAGTCATTAATTCACTAACTTCTTCTGCGCTGAACAGACCAACTAATGTTGGGACAAATTAGCTATTTTTGCTTCTACCTTCTCCATGACTTCTACAGATGACCTTATCAATCAATACCAAACACAGCCTCTAAAGTCTAAATTCGAATAGCCTCTTCAACTGAAATTTAATTTAAAAAAGATAAACTGCCTTTTAGCAATAACTTATATGAACAACTACAATAAGGGACTCTTTGCCAGATATATAATATACAATCATTGAATATCTCCACAAATGATGAAACAATTCGTAGGAACCTCAACTTTGATAGCCACGAAATAGGGTATTTGGCTGCTGAAACATAAAGTAAGCAAAACAAGCCTATCTATTTTCGCTGTTGCTGGCAGTAGGTGTTGTGGGCTTCTGTTTGACTTGAACTGACCCTTTTCGCTGATTGCATTGATAGCCTTATGTCCGGATTTGCCGCACACATAACACACTACCTTGGGCTTCTGAATTTTCTTGTTGACAATATTCTGGTTTTTGATATTTGGCTTCTGAAATTTCTTCCCTTTGCTTTTGAACCTGTCTTTGTTTGCTAGCACAGCAGATTCAACCAGGTTAGAATTAACAGAATTTAACGAAAGAGAAGACATCTTATTTTTCAGCCGGTTTACTTCTTCAATCCGCATGTGGTTGATTAGTTCCTGCAATGTGAGATCCTTTTTCTTATGCTTGAGATGGTTCTGTAATCTTTCCAAGATGGTGGAGACTTTTCGATCAACATGTTGGCTTGAAGGATTTCACACATTTTCATGCCTTCTGCCAGAATCTCAGCACACAGATTCTCGTAAGTATGAACTTGTTCCATGATCAGCTTGTCGTCTATAATTTGGAACTGTAGCCACTTGCCGATGACATCCTTTTTCTTTCCAGCATCGTCTGAACCATATTTTGCGTCCAATTTGGTCCATATAATCTTTGCAGATTTGAAATTCACAAATAAATCAGACAGTGGGTTGGACATATTGTTCAATAAATAATTCCAAACCAATTTGTTGTCCTTTTCAAGTTTCTTCTTGGTGGCGTCATTAAGTGGGATAGAAGGTGTTTTAGGAACGGCAGTAGTAGAAGGTTCAACATCAATAGTTGTATTGGTGTCGTCAAGAAGGTCAGTAGTGAGAACGTAATCGATCTCTAGTTTTTTTTTTATTTTTTTATTTTTTTATTTTTACAATGGTAAAGAAAGAGAACCACCGTTAGGGGCATCTTCTTACAAGAGTACGCCCAACAACATCCGCAGCCAGAATAGTCCCAAGCGTTAGAGAAAAACATTCATCTAAAGAAAACCAATCTGTGGTGGTATGCCCAAATTTAGAAAGCCAATTAACGGTCATGTTTGCCTCACAAAAAATATGTTTAACTTGAACTTGCGTACGTAGCACGTTGCATCCATGTGCGAACATCAGCAAGGATTGTGAAAATTTTCCAAGGAGTACTGATGGTACCTTGTAGAGCCTGAATCACTGTGAAGTTCTCTCCTTCAATGCAGATTCTGGTGAACCCAGCCTGACTGGCCGTCCGAACTCCATCACATAGTGCTCTGGCTTCAGCAACAAGAACCGACAAGTGCCCATAGTTTGCTACGCCAATTTTGAGAACTTTTCCGGTCCAGTCCCGTAAAATGTAACCGCCTGCTGGTGTGGCGTTGATGAGTGATCCATCAAAATTGATTTTGATGAATCCTGGTGGTGGCGGGTGCCAACGAACGAATTGGAATTTGTGAGAGGGGGAGGAAGAGGGTTCCCTGTGAGAAATATCGTCTGACATGCGAGTTCGGTTCTCCATTCAGCATATGCCTTTTTGGCCTTGATTAGGCATCTAACTGGGTTGAAGATTTGATTATCAAAAACTAGAGTATTTCTCTCTTTCCAAATGCCCCATGCAAGGAGTGCGAATTTCTGGAGTGTCCGTGGGTTTCGTGTACTCCGTAACCTGTGTAGGGCGGCATTTATATTTTGGGATCCAATGGGAGAACACTGTTTCGGGAGCCAGTGGTGAGTATCAGCCAGTTCCGAAACCTTCTTGGTGATCTGGCACTGGCTGAACAGGTGTTCCATTGTTTCAATGTCGTTCAGGCAATTTGGGCAACCTGGATCTAGGTTTATACCTCTTCTGAGCAATAGGCCTCGGACAGGAATCGCCTTATGACAAATTTTTCATAAGAAAATATTTATTTTTGGCATGGTATCTATCTGCCAAATCCACTTGAGGGGCCTAGCAGATTATTTATATCTTTATCGTGAGTTATCCAGGTAGCAGATTTAGTACTAAAATTCCCCGAACTATCAAGGGCCCAACAGAAGGTGTCTGGTGTGCAATGAATTGGGATAGGAATGCCTCGGATTTTGGCGATGACTGGGTGGTTGTTCAAGAGAGAAATAAGTTTGTCACAATTCCAAGTTTTATCTTGTTGAATAACATCGGATACTTTAGCAAGTGGACTGGGTATATTTTCTGGATCAATCATAAGGATTTCGGTAAGGCTTTTGTTTTCTATCCAATTGTCAGACCAAAGGGAGGTGTTCTCTCCATTCCCAACTTTCCAAATAATCCCTTTCCTGAGAAGTGGTCTATAGTTAAGAAGGTTCTTCCAGACTAGTGAGTCTGAAGGTTTCCTTTTATATGCTAGGAAGTTTGTCTTTCGTAGGTACTTTTGGGTCATTGCTTGGACCCATAAGCTGGGTGTGGCACTAAGTATCTTCCAGGCTAACTTGCATTGGAACGCTTTATTAACAGCTTCCGTTTTCCGTAAGCCTAAGCCGCCTTTATTTTTGGGTAGGCACAATTTCTGCCATGCGATCAATGGAAAGCATTTTTCGGTATTAGTATGTTTCCAAAAAAAATCTCGACTAAGTTTATCCAATTGATGACAAGTTGTCGTTGGTAGTTGGAAGCATTGCATTGTATGCGCCGGTAAGGATTCCAGGTGCGATTGGATTAGTATTGTTCTTCCTGCTTTGGAAAGACAATGTGCTTGCCAATTTTGTAGTTTTGACGTAGCTTTATTGATGATCTCAGTGAAGGTTGTTTTGGAAATGCGGCCTTGGAAAATAGGGCATCCAAGATATTTTCCGAGCGTTGTTCTATGAGGAATATTAAAGATGCCGGTAACAAGATGTTTTTGCTGGGTGGAGGCATTTGTTGAAAATGTAATGATAGATTTGTGGTAGTTAATCAATTGTCCGGAGACAGTGCAAAATTCGTTTAAAAGATTTTTCAGTGTCTTACAGCTGACAGCAGTAGTTTTACAAAACAGAAGGTAGTCATCAGCAAAGAAGAGACCCGAAATTATACCGGCTCGAGGCAGAGTTTGATTCTGATTCCTGATTTGGGTTTAGCTGCCGCTTGTGATAGCCATAGGCTCAGCACTTCCATACATATTATAAATATATATGGCGAAAGCCTCTGGTCAGTGTGAATAAACCAGTAGGCTCATTCCATTCTATCATAGGCTTTTTCCATATCTAGTTTGATAGCTACCCAAACAACTTTTGCTTTGTGGTGTTTGAATTTATGCAAGATTTCATGAGACAGGAGGATATTGTCGTGGATGGACCTACCTGGAATAAAGGCACTCGGTAATGGCGAAATAAGTTTGTCAAGCAATGGTCGTAATATATTAACCATAATTTTAGCAATGATCTTGTAAAATGTTGAGCAAAGACTGATGGGTCTAAACTGGTTCGTTTGTGTTGGATTGTCGAGTTTGGGAATAAGTACTAAGAAAAAGTGATTCAACTCTTTGAGGAGCTTCCCTGTCTTAAAAAACACACTGATACAATTGAACAATTCGGTTTTGATGATGTGCCAGTAATTCTTAAAGAAGTCTGCACCAAACCCATCTAGGCCTGGTGTTTTATTAGAGTCAATGCTGAACAAGTCATTCTTAACCTCGTGCAGATTAGGGAGTTTGACCAGGTCACTGTTTTCTTGTTCAATAACTAAACGGTTTAAGCCCAGGTCGGTAAACAGCGCTGGTTGGTAAAATTTGATGTAAAGTGTTTGTGAAAGTCAACATTAAATTTATCTGCTATGGCCTTAGGCTCATCAAGCCAAACTCCACACTCATCACGGAGTTTGATGGTGAATTTCTTTTTTCTTTTATAATTCGCTCTTCGTTGGAAGAAGGTAGTATTACAATCACCCTTGACCAACCAATCATTTCTTCGTAGTTTGCCTCAATATTTTTGGTTGAACAACAACATTTTTTCTCTTTGTTTGAGAAGTCGTACTAGCCACGAATTCAGGTGGAAGCTATTTGGATTTGCTATAAGTATGTCCTCAACATAGTCTATTTTGTGCGTATTTCTGAGTAGTTTCTCATGGAAGTTGCCGAAGTGGGTTTTTGCCCATGATTTAATGTCATATTTAATAACTTTGAGCTTTTTCGCAAGATTGAACATATTTGTGCCTTGCAAATTTGTTCGCCAGGTTTTTGCTACAATATTATTGACTTGGTGATATTTACACTAGAAATTCTGAAATCAAAATGGGAATGCTTTGTGTTTGGGGATTACAAAATCTGAAGACAGAATGATATGTCGGTGATCAGAACACGTAAAGCTACCATGTTCCTCTAATGCATTTGGGTACATGGATAGCCAGTCCTTTCGGCCTAAGGTACGGTCTAATCTTTCATAAATTAATTGCGAGTGAAGTCTCTTTTTCCAGGTGAATATGTTACCCTTAACTTGGATAGTTTCTGCATTTATTTCGGATATGAATTTGCCTTTTTTCATCAGAGCTGCCTAGTTCATTGAAGTCACTCATCAAGCACCAGGGTACGTCAAACACTGCATTAAGACGGATGAGATTATCCCAGAATTGCGCTTATTCTCTGGATTGGGCAAGAGCATAAGTTCCGGAGACAATGAAATTCTGGCTTTTTGCAGGATCGTGCACAAGCGTATGGATTGCCCTTGGTTCTTTCAAGAGGGGGGATGCGTGAATTTTATCGTTATTCCATAGCACCGCAATGCCCCCCGAGTGGTTCGTTGGTAGAACGTAGTCAAAATGCTCAAATCCCATTTGAGAAAGTATTCTACGGATATTTTTTTCATTTACCATTGTTTCTAACAGGAAAATGATGTCTGCCTTATACACTCTTGATAGGAAATGGACTTCATTAATAACCTGCGGTTTTTTTACTCCTTAGGTATTCCAACTAATTATAATCATTAATACATAAAAGGTGAGGATTCGAGTCTCTTTTCATGCTGAGTGTCGTGTGACTTTGGGCATGCATAAGTACCGCAAGCATGACCATAATATAGATCCACATAGAGTAGAGAAAATGAACCAATCTAATAGTGCAATTACGTAACGTGGCAGTGGGCCGTAAACGTTGCAGTTGGGGGGGGGGGGTAATCAACACAGAAAAATACAATGCTCCTTGGTATAGTATAGTAGTGGTACGCATTGGGGGGGCTTGGTTTATAATGTCAAGCGAGATTGGTCGAATAGGCTTGCGAGGATGGAATACCATAAACACATGCCCCTTGTCTGGTCTAAATTTATACAGCTTAGTGTTTCAAATAGTAAGGCATTGAGCATTCATCACATAGCAATGTTCTGCCGCAAAGCTACCAGCCCACATAACAATATACCCTAGCCAAATCACTTTGTCGATACAATAATCTGGGGTAATCAAATAATTAATTTGTCTCAGCCCCTAGGTAGTCGAAGTATAAGCCTTGGAAGGGAAAATCCCTTCACTCGCTTCCACACAATTCGATATGCCGTAGGTAGACCCTTGAGAGCTGAAAAACCGAATGTACTGGATTGCATGTGCGGTGCATTTTTCCTGGCAAGACATGACAAATACGTTACGATGTTGGGCAAGTATGAATAGAGAAAAAAATATCCTACTCTCACAAGAATGTAATGTGGCATGGTAATGCCAATTAGGTCTATTAATTGTCAAACATATAGAACGGGAAGTCTCAGTCTTATTGGTAGTCATCATTTACTTCTCAATAGATGGGCGGTAATACCTTACACTCCAGGACATTGGCTGCTTACTACAGTGAGGACCAACACAAAGGTTGGCGTAAAAAGGCCTCACCCTGCAGCCATCTATTTGTGGCGACAAAAAAGCAACTTTTTCCAAGATCACCTTCAAAATCCAATTCCACCAACCACTTTGCGCTAGGGGGGGAGGGATGAAACAAATAAATCCAAGCCAAGGACCACATAACAGTTCCAGTGGATAAGTTCGCAGCAACCAGAAAGTAGAAAGCTATTACAGATGCCTTGGCAATCAGTGCCAAGTACAGCATTACAAAAGCTACAGACCATCCCATAGTCAGGTGGGTTAACATGAAGAACTGAAAGCTGAGCAACCCCAAAAAGGAGAAAATCCTACCTAGGGAGGGGACCAAATACCCTGCACTAAGTGCCAGTACCGTTTACTGCGGTACATCAGGAGCAAAAAAAGATGCAACATAATCATTAGCAAAAAATCATATCACAAGGGAACTGGGACAGTGAGCTAGTTATGGGAGTTACACTCTTCTCCTTCTTCCATCCTCTTCCTCTTGGAGGAGTTTGTGGACATTTCAACATCCTCAATATTACCTAGATTAAGGAACATATCAGCAATGTCATATGCATCCATACCTTCTACCTCATCTTCATCCGGCTCATTGAAAGAGGCCAGATTAGGCGAGTGTCCCTCTTGGGTGTTCTCGGCAATAGGGTTAGCCATTCCACTGCCCATGGTGTCAAGGCGGCCTGGGGGTACTATCTTAGAGTCCTGGTTCTGCTTAGTTTCCATGGGGAACGAAGGTGGAGTTGTAACAAGGGGGTCCTAGGGTTTCAGAGTCGAGTATTTTTTAGTGCGGGGGCCAAGGGCAGGCCGAACTCTTTTCTTTGGGGAAACCGTGACCCAATTATCATTCCCAGTTGGATTACTAGGGTTGAAAGACGAGGGTTCTTTGTAGCCATGACAGTTACTAGTTTCGTCAAATTTTTGGACCACAACTTGGACTTTTTGCTGGGCCGGGAGTTTAGGACAGTTGTCAAGTTGATGAGCTTCCCCTCTACACAAGAGACAAACTTCATGAAGCCCCTCGTAGATGAGGGGGACTTTCATAGAAAAAATCCCCCTTGCAATGGTCAGACTACCAGGCAGTGAATGGGTGATGTCTATAGTAAGACAGACTCTTGCAAACTTACCTTTCAGACGTAACAAGGTGTTTTTGTCCACACAGACTACATGGCCAACTGATTTAAGCAGAATAGATAAAGAGTCAATATCCCAAAATTTTCAAGGCAACATAGGCACCCTAACCCACTAGTCAATATGTGCAAGGACAGCAGAATAAGGGTCAAAGAAGGGGGCCCATTTCTGAATGACAAAGTTCAGACCATTGATATACCATGGCCTGAGATCAAAGATCAGTCATCTATCCTCAGAGTTAGCAAACTGGATCATAATCCATTCATTACCAGCATCAATGTAGTCTATATGCCCTTTCACAAAATGTCAGTCCTTTTTGGTTTTATGGATAATGGCAGGGATTGGGACAGGGTCCCCCCAAATTTTCCCAAGCAGACAGCAAGCAAGCAATTCCTCCAGGTGGGTAGGGGGTAGTGGATGGGGTGAGGGAGGCTAGGAGTTAGTTTGACTGGGGCAAGGTGCAGTCGGAGCTACGAAAATGAACCCTGGAGAATTACCTCCTGAAAGTTGAGAACAAAGTTTTGGTTCAAATGTGGGGATTTGAGAATTATCATTACCCCCCATACCGTATTTGAGGGAATCGACATAGGGGCTGGGTCTGGCTGAATTAGGTTGGCGATGATGGTGAGATCGAACTCCATCCAACATAGGTAACTCTCTTGATTGGGCAGAATGAGTAGTACTGGAAACATGGTCGTGGTGGTTAGGACTACCATTTGAGTTGTTATCGAGGGGGATGGGGGAGGTTGGTGGGGAGCTGGTCATAGGCACAGAGACGACAGTTAGGCTAGTGGTATGTTCAGTCCGGGTGTCTGGGTAAACACAGCTTGCCTATATATACAAGGATCCCAACCACTATAGCAAACTCGGAAAATAAACTGCATCGTGACATAAATTATGAAGGAATTCAACACCAAAATGATCATGTGGCTCCTAATGGCTCGACGGCATACAAGAAAGCAACTCGACTTTAATGTTACAAGCCAAGGAGGGATATCACCTGGAATTTGTAGATCATGATGGCTAACCCACTTAATCTGGGTTAAATTTCTGAGCCAGCAAGAGGAGCTATCAAATTCATACTCGAGTGCTCGTCTGGTTACAGCTTGAGGCCTAGGGTCGTGGGTGGTTTCGTAGATCATATCGAGGTCGGTCGCATCACATAGATCTGGATAGTAAATACACCCCAAGGGATGAAAAGACCAATCTCTCTCATCTTCAATTATGCTCGGGCTATGGAGGTCGCCTTCTTTCGGGCCATAAATAAACCGAGGACGAAGGGGTAATTTAGTCAAGACATGGTCGATATGGGGGTAGATTGAAGGTAGAAGATGCTGATGGGTGTCATCTCCACCATTAATACCGAGATGGGCTATGGGTTCGCTTCGGGACTGCAAACCGTCAAGGTAATTGGTTTCTTCAGATCTGGGAGGGCTGGAGGATGTGGTTAATAAGTCAAGGTGGGTAAGGGGGGTGCGTAGAACCCTTTGCTGTTTAATGATGGAGTTAGAGGAGGGGGTAGCTGGGGAGGCGATGGGACTAGTTCATTATGATTGGTGTGGGTGGTTAACAGGGGAAGATGGAAGGGAAGAAGCATGCGGACGGGGGGCTTCTTCATAGGGCTACTTTCACCAGGCCTACGTCTCACTCTAGAGAATTTCTCCCTCTCTCTCTAGAGTTTTCTTGTAATCGATCTCAAGTTGCTTAAAACAAAGGAACAGTTTTTGGGATCAACGTTTGTAATTGGTTCCATCAAAGGGTTCAATTTTGTAGAGTTTAGGGAGAGTTTTTGCAGGTGCAACCATTGATTTAGCTTTCAGAATGTTGGAATGAAGAATGTAATAGCTGCTGAGAAGATAGAGAGATGAACCGTGTCGTGGATGGAACCACTGACCTGAAAGCTAAATTCGCCCGACTTCGGTGCAAATTGTAAAGGCGAAGAAACTCCCCAAGGTTTAACACAGCGAGCCTCTCACTTGTGCACTCGAGGGAGAGACTATGGAGTATAACTATCTGTTTGCCCAGGAAGAAAGAAAGGAAGAGAAGAGGAGAGAAGGCTTATGTTTTCTGCGTGTTCTCCAGAGCTGCAGAAAGGCTCATTTTATAATGGAGTCATGAAGGAAAATAGCTGTTAAACAGAAATGAAGAGGGGAGTAAAATGAGGGCACAAAATTAGGGAAAAGGAGTGATTACGGTAACTGAAGCGTTAATGGAGGAAGACTCAGTCTAAGCTTGGAAATTAAACCGTAGCTTATACGCAAACAGTTCAAAGAAAAATCCTCGAAAAATATAAGCAATAAGGCCCACAGCCCACGGCCTGCGCCGGATGGGCTGGGGTCGGCGGTGCGCTCACGCGCTTTTGTGGCAGCCCAAGGCACCCTTAACCCTCTTAAAACACGGCTTCAAGTTATTCAACAGGCACAATGAGAGTGAAATATATAAACCCTTCAAAATCCCCCCCAAAAGTTCCATGTGAGACAACAAAAAGAAAAGATAGAGAGAGTGAGTGAACACCGTTTCGGGGTACCATTACTCCAACAATATATAATACTAGGGTTATACCCTTACATTGTGAAAGTGTGAGTTAAATAATTTTTTAATATATTATTAAGAGAATAGATTTATTTTATTAAAAGGCAAACAATAAATTGATGTATTATATTATTTTGTTGATGCAAAAATAAAGCGAGTCTTTTTTAATTTTTTTCACCACTAATAATATAATTTTTTATTCTTAATTAATATCGAACTTATATTTTTTGTTGTATTCACATTATTAAATCATATATATTTTATAATTAATTTTTATTATTAAATAATAGGAAGGTATGTGAGAAGTTACCTTATTAAATAAAATTAATATTGTATTAAATTTACATCTATCCTATATAACCTTTTCTTTTTATTTTAAATCTCATATAGCATCCTATGTTGCATTAAAGTATCTCACATAGCTATTCTTTTCTGCGTGGCATCCTACATGGCAAGCTTACGTATCACTCATACATAAATTCAATCCAACTTTTAATATA
>JACYFF010031955.1:10310216-10324453 GCA_017589665.1 Selenicereus undatus | reverse complement strand
TGATCCTAACAAGGAAGCCCATGGATTGAGAAATGTGCTCCTCCAATAACATCAAGTCAATGGTAGTGAAATTGGTAAGTAGAAGTAAGCAATGAAAATCATGAAAATTAGGTAAGTAATTAACAACCATTGGAAATTAAAGGATGGAATAATTATGGGGTGGGTACAAGTGCCCCCCATTTACAAGGAACACCATTAGCTACAAATTCAAATTATTCATTCTCATATTTTTTCCGTACAAGAATCAACTTTGTGAACTTTTTAAGTTTCTTGTACAAAGACAACACGAACATCATCATAATTCATACATACCAACAAATTAAAGGTGGCAAATACTGAGGCTCATGCAAGCACCTTAATTTCTTCCAACTCTATCATTTCCATATTTATTAAGTTTCTCACATTAATTTGTTTCCAGAAATGTAAAAACTTTTATTTATTAATTAGATCAGAAAATTTTAGCTATTGATGCGTGTTTATCTCATTCCATCCAAAAAAAGGATAAAATTTTTAAAATATGGATATTAATTTTAGTTTATCATTGGCATCGATGTATGAATTTAGCTATTTAAGTTATTACTATTTTTCTTTTTTCTTTTCAATTTTTGAGAGAAGGAATGCTGTACATGTGAAATTCAAATCTAAATTCAAATTTCAAGCATTGAAAAAAAATTTTTAATGCAAAGGTATAGATTTACAAAAAATCAAAGAATAGGATGAGATTTACTCAAACCAGTACTTAAAGATTTAAGTGATTCTTTAGGAATGTGATATTTCTCTCTTTTTTTTAAATAAATATATTGATTCCATGTCAAGTTATAAAAATAACGATGAGCTAAATTAAATGACGTTGTAGAAAGTTTACTATATATGAACTACTATGAGTCTATTACCTCACTTTGAACATATCTAGGATCTTTTTGGTGTCTGAATTTATTTAGGATTAAAAAAAAAGCAAAAAGAAAAAAGAAAAAAGAAGAAAGAGAGAGATTGAAAATTTGGGGGCATTTTGATCTCCACTGAAGACTAAATAGGGCTTTGACTTTCTCTGCAACCCGAGGCGGCCCGCATGTCATTGGAGCGTCCAAGAAATTTCAATAAGCTGGTTACCAAGAATTTGTGCAAATTAAGTTGTGTAAATTATGGATGATTCATCCCTCATCAGCTTTACGATCATTCACACATGCGTGGCTTTTAGACTTTTTGTTAAACAGGTACATAAATTGATAAAGATTAATTTAGGTGAGATTTATGTACAATTTTTTAATTACAATTTTATTCAGACTTTAGTACCGGCATGTACCCATATTCACCCACACATAATGAATGCATTGGGTGTGGATTTAATTGTTGGGTGTTTAGCAGGTGACTTGATCAATAGGTATGATAACTTAATGGCCCAACCCCAAATTGGCCTAAATGTGTCCTATATTGCCGCCCCCTAGACGCTTTATCAATTGTATGAAAATGTAAGAGCTGTAAGTTAAAGTACAACATACGATGATTCTGTCTGACCATGGTTTAGCCAGCCTCACTAATTTGGGTTACTCTTTTTGTGACAGAAAAAAAAAATCATAATAGTTGGTTATAAGTCGAATTTAGTCAAATCACTACCTGTTCATTTTTTTGGAAAGATTTTCTTCCTTTTTTGTTGGTTTTTTTAGTTATTATTATTATTATTATTATTATTATTATTAATATTTGTTTGTCTCATATATCTTTTCTAAGTTTTGCCGTAATGTGGACTTTAGTTGCCAAAACCCATATCAAGATACGCCACCAAAGCTTTAAAAATAAAAAGTGACAAAAAAAGATGCGCAGAATTTAAGGGCTAAAGTATGAATCAAAGCCAAATCCTACTCACTAGGCAAGGGCCATTTTTGTCTTTCACGCTAAAAGTAATTATTAAAAAAAATCCTCTTCACTTTTCTTTCTTTTTTTTTTTTGGCTTTTTTTCATTTCCTTTTAAATCAGAGAAATAATGCCCTTCCAAGTTCCAAGTTGACTCTAATGGCGGCCCTTAAACCCAATCCCTCTATATATAAAACAAACATAAAAACATTTCTCCCCCCCACCATCTCTCTCTCCCCTCTTTTTCTCTCAAAAAATCCGCAGCAAAAACAAGAAAATGCAAAAGGGTGGTTTTTGTTCCACTTAAACTGTTACAAAAAGCCCCAAGAAAAGGCATATACATATATATATTTAGACACAAAAGAGATCGAGAGTTTTAAGGAGAGAAAATGGAGCAAGAAGAGGAAACATTAATGGCTATGAAGATGAAGTTTTGGGTGAATGTGGTTGTGTTGATTGGCATAGCATTTGCAGCAAAGGTAGTTGTACAACTATGGTGGAGACCAAGGAAGATAACTAATCACTTCTCAAAGCAAGGAGTCCAAGGCCCTCCTTATAATCTCTTCATCGGTAACATGAAGGAGTTGGTTGACTTGATGTTCAAGGCCTCTTCTCAACCTATGTCTCTTTCTCATCACATTCTCCCTAGAGTCCTCCCTTTCTACCATCATTGGAAAAAAATTTATGGTAATTCACTATAGCCCAATGTAATTATAATTCATTCTCTAGCTACCCCTCTTTCTTTTCGCTCGTCTTCATTATATATGTATATCTATATGCAGCTAGCTAGTTTATACCTAAATTGGAACAGACAGTAAGACTGTTCGTGTATATTTGATTAGATTAGTGATTCATATCATAGCTTGCCCTAGATGGGAGCATGTTTGCAAATTAAGAATTAAAAGAAGCCAAAGTCAAATGTTTAATTGAAAGGAAAGCAAGCAAGGAGGAGGGTCTAAAATAGAAGGGATGGGAGGAGAAGGCCAATTATTTTATTATTACATCCAAATCCGACTGTCTTTGCTGAGTTTTTGTCCATGTTTTATATACACAACTAGGTAGCTCTTTGCCTTTGTTTTGTTATCTCTCCAAAATGGGGGGCAAAATGCAAATGCAGAATTATATGGAGGTGTTGTGGAGAGTGTTTATTGGTTCCAAAAACAATGTAACAGCTTGTTTAGTGAGTGAGTAGTACATGGGAACTGTTCTTTGAGCTAGCTGTCTTCTTCTCACCTTCTACATCATCATCATAACTCTCTCTCTGTCTGAGCCTGTGGTGGTTACATGTCCCCAGTTCATGTTTCCTATTTTGACAACTAGCTATTTACCATATAGAGGCCCTTGAACATGCCATCTCATCGTCCCTTTGTGAACATATAGTAAAGCCTACCTATACACATCACACACCTAATCAATAATTGCTCCATACATGTTAATTAGCATTTCATAATATTGACTTCCTTAATTTTACTTTGCTCTCATTTTAATTGATTCCTTTCTTCATTGTGTGTATTTAGTTTGATGAATTTTGAAATTTAATGCGGGGTGCAATTTGATCTTATTGCTGATCATTACTGACGAATTATTCCTTATTTATTTGGAAAAACAAAAATAAACAGGTGCAACCTATTTGATATGGTTTGGACCAACTCCAAGGCTAACCATAGCAGATCCAGGTTTGATAAGAGAGGTTTTCTCCACCAACGCAGAATCCTATGAGAAATATGAGGCTCATCCTCTTGTAAGAAAGCTCGAAGGTAATGGTCTCGTATCTCTCAAAGGAGATGTATGGGCTCATCATAGAAGGACCATTTCACCCATCTTCCACCTCGAAAATCTCAAAGTAAGTTACAAATTCACTAATTGAATTAAAATGCCAAGAATTAATAACATGAAAAATCAACAAACACAAATTAAATGACCCATATACATCCATATGTCATTCAACCTTTTTTTTTTCAAATTTTTTCTTTGTAATTTGTTTGGGTCTCATTAATGATGAATTAAATGGGTTTCTTTTTGGGGGGTTTTTTTGGGAACAGTTGATGATACCCATAATGGGTAAGAGTGTGGGGCAAATGGTGGAAAAGTGGGGGAAGATGTGCAATTCAGGGAAGGTAGAGTTGGAGGTGTCAGAGTGGTTTCAGAATTTGGCAGAAGAAGTGATTACAAGAACCATATTTGGGAGTAGCTATGACGTTGGGAAGCATATCTACCACCTTCAAGCTAAACAATTTGTCTTTGCTGCTGAGTCCTTCCAAAAGGTCTTCTTCCCTGGCTACAGGTACCATTCATTAATCCTCATCTTTTTTGTTCGGGTTCGTTAACAGCATTTTGAGTAGCATATGTTTAGTGTTTGGACCAAATGTGACCTATTTAAAGCTATGCAGTGTCAAGTTTGGGCATGGCATCTAAGTGAACTCCTTGCAGTGATGATTAGAAAAGGATTTATTACTGTGATATCACCAATTCACATGTTATTCCCCCATTTTAATTAGTTCTAAATTTAATATTCTTTGAATATTTTCTATTGTAGATTCCTGCCGACAAAGAGGAACCGAACAACATGGAAACTAGATAGAGAAATCGAGACATCATTAATGGCGTTGATTAAAGAGCGAAAAGAGAGGCGCAGAGATCGACAAAGACGACGATCACTGGAGGGGGAGGATCATAAAGAGGAGGAATGTCATAGAGATTTACTAGAGGTATTGATCCAAGCAAGCCTAAACAGCAAAGGAGAAGAGAAGTTGGAGAAGAATAAGAACAAGAGTTGGACAAGTATAACAGAACAAGACATAGTGGAAGAGTGTAAGAGTTTCTTCTTTGCTGGGAAGCACACAACTTCAAACCTTATGATATGGACAAGCATCCTCCTAGCTATGCACCCTCAGTGGCAGCAACTGGCACGTGAGGAGGTCTTGCGAGTGTGTGGCGCACGTGACATCCCCACCAAAAATCATCTTTCTAATCTTAAGACGGTATATATACTTTAATTTGCTTCCTCTTAATTAATTTTCCTTTTCTTTCTCTTTTTGTCTCCATGCTTTCTTGGCTAATTCCAAGGGCACCGAACAGGGAACAGAAAAAAAAGAACTCAATTCTTTTTTCTGCATGTTTATTTGATAGTACTTATAGTTGGTCACTAGAGACAAGCAAAATGGGTTTTCTTGGATTCTTCTTGCTCAATTGGATGGAAAAATTAAATATTATATCAATTGGTTTAGACAATACCGTATGTATTATTAAAAATCTATTTTGAAATGTTTTGTTCGTTTAAATTTTTATACAAAATCTAAGCTTATATATTAATTAAGTAAATAATCTAACGTTTTTATTGTGATCTATATTTTTTGCAGTTAACAATGATATTTTACGAAGTACTAAGACTATACCCACCAGTTGTGGCAACAATCAGGAGGACCAAAAGGGATGTGGAGCTTGGAGGGCTCAGCATCAAAGCAGGGATGGAGCTCCTTGTGCCAATCCTAGCCGTTCATCATGACCCCATAGTGTGGGGCCACGATGCATCCGAATTTAACCCGATCCGATTCTCTCAAGGTGTGGCACGAGCTGCAACCCACTCGACCGCCTTCATGCCATTCGGGCTTGGGGCCCGCCAATGTATAGGGCAAAACCTTGCCTTGTTGCAAACCAAGCTAGCCATAGCCATGATCTTACAACGCTTTACATTTGAACTTTCACCCAACTACAAACATGCTCCAACTGTCCTCATGCTCCTTTACCCTCAATTCGGAGCTCCGATTATCTTCCGGAGCTTATAAGATCAAATTTAAACCTAAAACTGAGGATCCGAAACCCAAGACCTCGTATCCTCCCAAGTGTGTATTACTTAGTCCATATATTTGAGGCTCCCCACCAAAATCATTCCCTTGAGTTTAAAATAATTTTTGCTTCTGTTCTTTTCTTTTTCTCCTCTTTTTGTTTTTCGGGGTTCAAATGGACTACAAGGGCAATACAATACAATGAGGGTAGGGGAAATCGAATATAAGACCTAATATACTCAGGACCTCAATCTTAACCACATCCCCTTTTTCCAATTGGTTTGCTAACCCTTTTACCATTGTGCTAACCCACATGTCAAAATTAGGAGTATGAGATGAAAACCTTTTTCAGTATCGCTTTTAATTTGTGTCATGCATTGTAATTAGTATATTCATGAATATGTATATGTATACAGTTGCTCCTTGACTGACCCATTTGTAATAAATGAAAATCATTTTTTATGTTATATATATGCATTCTTGTCACTTATTTGCCCCTAATTAAAGAATGTACTGCCTTTCCCCCAAACAAACATTTGGTGGAGGACAATAGAAAATTCATCATAAAAGAACCCCAAAAAAAAAAATTTAAATTTTGGATACCCTAAACTAAGTCAAATGCCATTTATGAGTAGTATATCAAGTACATAGGAAATGAAACATCTTATCTGCCATCAAGCTCGTCTTTTCTGTATTTACACAGTACCACTTGAATATGATATGTAAGACAGCTCAGGAACATTTATGGACTGTTCCCACTTCCCCGCATCTAACTCGTTGATGTTGTTGCTTACTTGTTGATAATAATAAATTTAGACCTGGTAAATAGGTCATTCGGTTCTGGTACGAGTACGGGTCGGGTCAAGTTTGGGTCGGGTTATGTTTGGGTTAAGTGACATTTCAGGTCGTTTCGGTTTGGGTCGAATATGGTTCAGGTCGGGTCGATTTCGGGTTAACCAATTTTTGGTGAAATACGCTCATCATGCCAAAACAAGCAATTTTGTTGAAAATTTCGGGTCGGGTATGATTCGGGTCGAGTCAATTCGGGTTTCGAGTCTACTTTCGGGTGAGCATATTTCGGGTGTCGGGTCGGGTATGGGTCCAAGTCATTTGGCTCGGGTTTCGGGTTTTGGGTTTCGGGTCAGTTTAGCCAGGTCTAGATAATATAGTAGTACAAAATTCTGACAGCCTTAGTATTGTCAGATACCTTATTTTGATACTAACATAACCAAATGCTCATAAAAGGGAAATTGGAAACAATCAATGTAACACAAATTCATTAGATATGAACATACAATTCAAACCATTATAGATGTCATTTTTAACCAGTTTACACAATAATGGTAACTATTCGCACCTAACAGGACCCCATAACACATAATCATTGGCTTAGGTAACAACCCGGAGGGATGAGAACATGATGTAAAAACGCAACTCTGAATACAATTCTTGAAGGCAAACGCCAACAAGAAACGATGTTGAAAATGTACACAAACTTTAAATGAGATAGTCTCACGCAAAACTTTATCCTTCAAACCACCTAAAGGGCAGGAAGTAGCAACCTGTTCTTCCAAAGTATAAAATTCCAATGTCAACTCTCCTCATCATCACCATACATCATGAGATATTAGGGTCATATAATAATACATCTGTAATGTGGTGTCTGTATAAAAAAATATCCATACAATAAACAATAGTTGCATAAATTAAAAGGGGCAAGAACCAACAAGAAAGATCTTGATGTAAGGCACATTAAATTAAGCAAAAGAGGAGCTGAGTCTCGAACACGCAAGCTTACCTGAACACAGGGAACATCACAAATGGGTCCAGGTTATCATGCCAGAGGAGCCAAATTTTCGTAATCAATGGAATTAGGTTTTCTAATCAATAGAAATCCAAATTTAATGTCAAAAACGATAACTCATCGTCAAATTAAAAAAAAAATAATTAAAGAAGGTCATTGACCTCAGCCTGCATGCTCCCAGATACGAATAAGAAGAAAATAACAAAAATTACAGATTGCAATTCTTTCTGACTTTACAGAGAATACAAGGGCTGCAAACTTTGATCCAAATTGGCGTCTTCAACTTGGATGCAAAAGGCATGACCATTAGTAGAACTTAATGAACGATGACAACAATAAATAAGTAGGTCTCACATTTTATTTTTGGGGATGGTGGAGGTTTAAGTGTAAGACAGTAAGAGATTGGTTAGTCAAAAGAACACAGGACGTCCCATTAATCATTGAAAACTCAGAAAATTTTGTAAAGGCATTGGGCCATAGTTACCTGAAACATTTGAAATCCCTATTATCTCTATCCTCATTTCGGGCAAGCCCTACATCAGATACAATATTATATAAGCCTAATTACGACTGATTAGTGCCAAACTGCCAATTAAATAAGGAACCACATTTCAGTACCACACTCTACGAGACAAATGATCCACTATCCAAGCAACTATGTATTAGGCAAGGATGGATTCCAAATTCCAAAATATATATAGGATAGCATCAACAGCAAAATCATGTGAAACATGGCAAACGTATTACATACACGCCCCGCTGGCAAAGTCTGACTTGACACGATAACCCGACTCGAATCCGACCTAAAGTTACTGAGAGAAACCCGAACCCGATAGAAACCGAATCGATTTCAACCCGAAGTCGACACGATTTGACCGTTTAGCTTGAAAACATGTTATTTTTTAATTTTGAGTAGATCTAAACTATTTGTAAAACTGACACGAAATTGAACATTTTATTAAGTGGGTTAACTCGAACCAACCCGTTACCCAGCTCCTGTATCAAAATGTCAGTGGCCTTCAACTTTGTTTGGATTTGCTATTGTTTTTGCCATCTCCCCAAACCCGCTAACCATTGGATCTATATGGGAGTTGTTCCCATTATTGCTTTTGCTCTTAGAATACATTTGGGAAAAATAGTAAGAGTGCTTGTTAAGTAAATGTTTCTTCAGAAAATGACCTGCTCCCTCTAAGCCGAGACCAAAACACCTCGTAGTTGCTCAGGTACAAGGCAAATCCCAACACAACCTTAGTCATTGAAGTCTCAAGAAATTGAGGCAGCAAACAGCCAAGCATTTTCTTAAAACAAATTTCAAAATTCATCACCACTAGCCAGACAACCTTGTTTATACCAATTCACCAAAACTTTTAACTAGCGTATGCATACCTGGAAAGTTTCAAGGAACACCTTCAACCCAATTACATTGGAGAAGCAATCAGCAATGTAGGCCTAATTTTGTAAGAAGAATAACAAAATGAGTCAAATATTTCATACGAACTCAGTACATACATCAATCGTTCTTATGGTGTTAGAAAATGTTGATCCAATAAATCTCATACCAAACCATACGATTCTCCAATGTGCCCCACAAGGCTCCCATCATGCCAAGACACAAGCAGGTTCTATCCAATGAAAATTTGAGTAAGAACGTAAACAAAAAGAATTAAGTTAATGTGAATCCCAACAGAGCGGGATGTAGAGAGATCCAAATGTATGCCAATCATGACATATTCTAATAGATGAATAATGAAACACAAATCATTCATCTTAAAACAGGTACAACCCAACAATTGTCACAAAGATCCAGCACCAATAAGGGACAGCTGTGTTTTGGCGACATTTAAAATGGTGTGATCCCGCAACATTACAACAATGATCATTTTCTACATCCTTCAATAACAGACCACAACTGCTGAAGTGCCATCAGAACTCGTACATGCTAGCAACGTAAAAGAGTGAAATCAAGAGGAAACATGAAAGACACTATCCTAAGAAACCGAATAGCACTTCTACACGTAATAGATATAACACAAGTTATTCTAAAACGCATAAATCGATAAACAAATGAATGAATAAACAAATGCAGTGCACAAAGCACAATGTGAAGAGTAGTTTCATGTAGTTATCCAAGACAGAACACCACCCCCAGTCTTGGAGCAAAAATAGCCAGGGGTTTCTACTAAAATTCAAGACAGTCCAGTGCTTCAAAAAATTAAGTGCACTGGTTGTCCCCCCTCAGCTAATTAGCTATAGACAAAGTCCAATAATGGGTGCCGGTGGTGCATCCTGGAGAGACTGAAGCTTTTAAGATAACCAAGCATTTCTTGGAGAGACTAATCCTACTCGTCATCCAAAGGGTGAAGTTCCCTTTGGAAGTTGGATCAGCTTTCCCTAGATGTAAAATATTTTGATTGTGCTGCCATATGCTTTAATTCTATCTACTCTCATAGGGTGAAAATCCAGAAAATATAACAGTTCATAGCCTCGTTAGACATAGCTGGACTGGAATACATTCCTGTGGTATACACTACTTTTTCTCTATGTTTAGCAGCACTTCAATGAGAGGACCACCTAGCAATTCAAGTAGTACTAGTTAGCACCCCAATTATATTTCGAGTAACTGCCTACAAGCAGCTATGGACTGCAACTATTCAACAGACAACATTTCCCATCTAAGCACAAATGGAGGAAGCTCAATATGGATCACCTTCATTCATCCGCTTCTTTCATTTTCTGTTCCCACAGAGAAGTACACATTACCTGGCAAGGTACCCAAGTCTACCAACTTTATGATGGCACCACAGGGTTGTTTTTTATTGATTGATTATTCCATAGTCATTTGAAGCTGTCACAGCTGATGACTATTGCTGGTCCCCAAAAGGCAACTGAATTGGAGATCTACCCTCTGTCCTACTTGTGAAGGTTATGACTCTTCCTTCTTTTTCTTTGTTTACATTTGTTGGGGAGGGGGGAATTAATGGTGAAACAAATGCATCCCGGATAATCCGATTTTTACCAAATTGTCAGTTTCGCTAATAGCTGCATACAGCCTAGCTTAAAACCTTTGCTTAGAATGGTTTACTGATGCCACAATAAACTTCAGTTAAACAAGAAACTATATGGTTTCTGAATTATTCCATATCGCAAAATTTTCACAGAATGAAGCATAAATGTTTATATTCAGTGGGATCGCATGAGAAAATCCAATTACTTGATTCTGCAGGTCAACTCATTGAGGATTAAGGGACTGCCCTCCCCCCCGCCCCCCAAAACCAAAAAAAAAAAAAGAAATGAAAAATGAAAAAAGGGGATAAGGAAAAAGAAGGTTTTGTGCCCGGAGAACAGAAAGCTTGAATCACCAGGAGAACATGTCACTCGACGAAATTAAGCCAGCATAGGAATCGCTACAGGTGTGAAAAAGAGGCTAAAAGGTGGACGAAAGTTCTTACGCAGTTGGTCTTCCTAGTCTAAAGCAGCAATAGCGACACCATGAATCAACCTTGAAAAATGGTGTCTGTGGACTGGTTATCATTCAAGTGAGTAAAAGGAATGTAAAAGAAGGTTTCTTTGGGATCTCACTGATGTCTTCCGAACCGACTATTAGTAAACATTCACTTTTTTCAATGGAGTAGTGAAGTGACAGAAAACGTACACTGCGACATCAGACAGAGGTCTCAGGGTATGCCTGCTTGAAGTTAGATTTCAAAGCACCCCAAACTTGGCAAAGCAAACCTACATCATATGGGGAATCTTTCAGATTAACATAATTTTCTTTCTGGTGCAAACAACCATCAGAAACACAGGTAACATCACTCCTCAGCTTATTTCGTTCATTGTTGTTCCATAAGCAGCTGTCCAAACAATTATTACCATCATCAATTAGCTAATTTGACAGGATTGATACTATAAGTCTTTGCTCTATAGACCAATTTTATTAAGTTGGGGTCCATCCATCACCAACCTCTCAGTCTCTCTCACCCATAAAGTATCTGGTATCCGCCTTCCCCAGTAATGCCCTGGCTCTATTTTTTTACAGCCCTGGATCCTATCTCATATCGTGAAACTGCTCCCCTACCCCATCTAACAGTGCTGAATTGAATACACCAAAAAAGTTCATATTCTCAAAAA
This sequence comes from Selenicereus undatus, assembly GCA_017589665.1. NCBI lineage: Eukaryota > Viridiplantae > Streptophyta > Magnoliopsida > Caryophyllales > Cactaceae > Selenicereus > Selenicereus undatus. Next base: position 10,312,885 of record JACYFF010031955.1, on the reverse strand, counting down.
GCACAAACACTTAAAACCTGCCTCGATCCTAACTCGTTTCTTTGGTACTTATGTAAGGCATTATAAAACCTACCAAATATTAACATAATCCATCAAGCAAACACATACATAAAATGTCAGGAACAAGAATGCAACCTTTTATGATACTTGAAAGCCCCAAACTAATGAATCATCTCCTGCTTGCTTTCTGCAAAACCATAGGAATCACTTTGCTGAGAAAACAAAATAAAGACAAACAGTATGCATTAAACAACTTAGGCTGTACATTCCTCTCAGAGGAATCCAGCTCACCAGCTCATTTAGCAATTAGACACATGCACAAATCCCTAGCAAATCCATTAAATCCACGGCCGCAGATGAAGACCTTTCTGGCTTTCTGTTTAATTCCGAATTTTTTTAAGAAACATTGTCTCCTTTTGTTACCTAGCCATATGATGTCTCTTTTTTAAAAATGGTGATTCCTGTTTTGACCCAATCATTTCCATATAATATCATATATGAACTGGGCAAAATATTAGGGCCTCCACTGCAGAGCAGCAACTATTGGAAGTGGCAACAGTTGTAACAGACATTTCAACTACCAAACAAAACATTGAATAATTAAATAAAGCGAATACAGCAGTAGGTCCGAGGGTCTTTATCATTAAAAAATGTGTGGGTGTAAATACTTTATTGCTTCATCAAGGATTGTCATGAAAATACTAAATGTTAACCTGAAAATTTTTTCAGATGTCCGATTTCACGTTTCAACTAAGCAAAACAAAGAGATCATTCCTGCATTGCATTCTTGACCTTGAAGTCATAGCACATTTCATTTGTCGTCTTCCAAGCTAGCCAGTTGCTAATCGTTCTCAAGGAATCTCTCTCTCATGTGACCAACGTGATGTTTCCATCTGCTATATAGGTGCCGACACATGGATCACCAATGCCATTGACAACTAAACCAGACAGTCTTGCTGACTCATTGTGTGACATTAAATTCACTACTCCTATTTCTCAGCCCGTGGAAGGAGCTCAGATACCTCAAAGATCCAAAGTCATACACAAAATACTCCATATGCCAGAAAGAAGAATAAAGGGGAAGAACAATAACACCTCAAAAGTTATATGGACTCCAAAATCAATCAGTTCTCAAGAGTTCAATTCATGAACAGTATTTTTACACTCTATACACCAAATTGCTTAGTGGGGAACATAGATTGCTACTTACTCAAAAAAATTTCTGTCTAAATTAGGCCAGGTTCCTGGGTAGCTGATTTCTACAACGTCGACAACGAATTTGAACCCTTCTTCTATACCCCCAGAATGAGGATAGGCCCAGTGACATCCTAATTGAGTGTAAGCCTGTTAGACCAAGATAAATGCAGTTAATGAATGGCCTTACTACATAGATTGAATCACCAAAGAGGATGTTGCTTATCTACTATTTGGGGCACCTCCATCCTTGGAGCCCCATTTTGAATCAAGACATATACAACCCTCTCCATCTCCTCCAAGCTCCTATTTTTCTATTTTTTTCCACCTTTTTTTTGGTTTTTGGGGGCCGGGGGGGAGAGGGAGGAGAGCCAACCCAGCCTGGTCCGTCTCTTTGGGCTTTTAACTCCTCCCACAGCCTTAGCCCCAATGTTGGCCCAAGGATTTAGCTACGCTAAGGGGACCTTCCTTACCTGGTCCAAGGGGATTAAAAAACAGTGAAGTGATCGAAACCAAGGTGGGAGGGACATCTACTAAAGAGAAACAGCGACAAGGAAGGTTTACATGGGTAGACACATTAAGGAAGGCACCCTAATATCCTTATGTGTGAAAGGGATTCCAAAAGAGGGAGATGAAGACCAAGAAATATTCACGAGAAGCAATTATACACAAATTGATCTTCTTACATCTCAAACAGGGACGTGTCCTTAACAAGATTCTACACCATATATCGATCATCATAGTGGACTCCAACTAGGTTCATAAATTGCTCTTGGTGTGCAGTAAAATAGCGTGACAGTTAACAGTAAAGATATAGCCATTTCATTTGACAAAAAGTTAAACTGTAAAACGCAAACGTGCATCCAAATTTGCCTTATATGAAAAGTAAAACTTTCAAAAATAAGAGAGAATAATATCTTAGATTGAAAAATAAATAAATAAATATTAGAGTATAAATACATGATTTAACACTTTTTTGTGCCACAAAATGTTGCAGGACTTCAGGACGTTAATTGGGATGTGTGCATATGAAATGCTTATTAATTCAAGTGAGAGAGACTAGACTTAGGTGGTTTGGTCATGTGAAAAGGAGTGTGGAGGCACGGGTGAGAAGATGTGAAATGATTAACCTCCCGGAGTGTAACAGAGGCATAGGACGACCAACGAATAGTCAGAACGAAGTGATTAGACATGATATGAATTTTTTAAGACTAACGGAGGACATGGCTCAGGATAAGAGTATGTGAAGGTCTAGAATTATAGTGGTAGCCTAAAGGTAGCTTGTTTCATATCTTTTCTGTGGCCTTCTAAAGAATCGGGAATGTTTATATGTTGCATTGGCTATTAATTTATCTAGCGCTTGCTGCACTTTTATATGCTTGCATTGATATGATCTTAGCAGGGTAATCATTGCCACACTTCTAGTTGTTTAAGGTACTGTTGTATTTATGAGGTTACTCACACAAGAGGGGGGG
>JACYFF010031955.1:10283363-10294547 GCA_017589665.1 Selenicereus undatus | reverse complement strand
ATTGCTTCCGCTGTGATATCGAATTGCGATTCGATTCAACCCTAACAGTTTATTTATGCATTATGTTTGATGGGGCCTTATTCATTAAATTCACACTAGTTGGGATTAATCAGTGGTGCCTTGGTGCTTTGCTCAAAATACTTGGCAGTTGGGAGAATCGAACATTTATAACATATAGTTCAGTCCACACCCCACATAGAAAGGAAAACGGGAAAAAATTTAAAAAATAAAATTAGGGTTTAAAAAAAAAAGAATATGGGTAAGAATGCAACCACCTTCTAATTTCTGATTTCGATCCCCCTTCTTTAATTAGAATGTGTAGTGCAAAAAAAAAAAGAATTACTATTTGCAAAATGATAAACGTTTGCAAAAAAAAAAGTGTTTTGTTTTCATTTAAAATGTATATTATTACGTATTACAGTGGAAAAAATGGTACAAATGAATAGTGGAAGGATGTCAAAACTTACAAATTGTATAAAATTATCTTTTTATACATAATTTTTTACATTTACAAAATTACACATATAATATGTCTTCGCAAATGGAGTTGATTCAGTAAGAGAGTCAATTTTTATTTGTTGGCGTAACCGATAAATATTAAAGTTTTACAACTTATAATAAGTTGTAATTATTAAAAATTTGATGATTTTAAATCATAAAATACATTAATTTGAGTTAAGACAAAGCATTTAAAAGTATCTTACAGCAAGACACGTATCATCACCCATTTGTCATATCTGTAACGATATATTCCTAGTATACATGCATCTTAATATAGAAGTATTTTGTAGAAATTGAGAGAGACGTAGGTCCCCCTAATTACTGCAATTTACCACCTACTAACTGCGCACCATCTGCATTCCGCACCAAAGTTATGTCGAACGCCCCCAGGAATGAACCATTACTTGAGAGTTTTCAAGAATTGCAGCAACTTCCACCAAGTCAGGGTTATGCTCGTCCATACAGAAGCACTTGTATTTATACCTCTTATCAACATTTATTGCTCATTTTTGTCAACTGTATGTGTCTAGACTGTCTCCAGCCCTACTGACCTCTCATCCAGATCCGTTGTCTATCATTCATCATAAAACATATAAATAGCTTGTCTTGTGAAGGTGTCTAGTTACGATTTTCAAACACAAAATCGTCACTGGAAGTCGGCTCTAGTAGTTTAGGGTATCTTTGTTTCGACTAATTATTAGAATTTACTAACTTTCAATATAATTTAGCACAATTCAGCATCATTCAGCATCAAAGATAAACATACGGAAATTTATGTTTTATATCTATATACGGCCATTTGCAGTTACTGAAATGAGTTCTGATGAAGCCTTTGAAGTTCCACACACAAGTTTTTTTGTTTTTTTTTTTTTGGGCAACCAATTTGTTTCATGAAATATCTATGCATGGAGGACCGTGGCAGGGTTCTTCCATGCATTTTAATTCGTTCTTTATTTTATTTCTTTTGATTCAAACTCAATTTTTTTCTTTTTTTTGAACTAAAAAAAAGTTTGCTACAAATTGAGGCCATAATAAATATTTTATTTGGTGATTAAATTTGGAGTTTCATAGGTTTGACAAGTAAAAAAATACGAGTTTCAAAAAACAAAATTTTTCCTATTATATGGGGATAAAATTTTAAAATTTAAACTGTGAATTGGGAATGCTCTAAGCTTAAAAAAAAAAAAAGGGGGGAACACTGCTGTTCTCATGGGCAAATTACTGATCGCATAAATTCCCCTTTCATTACGGCTCTATCTAAATAGTAGTTAGAAAGCAGAAGGAGAAGGGCGATTTGCACAACACAATAAAGTAGTGATTCAAATGCATTAACCAATCACATGCTCTAGTTGCTCCCTACTATTTTTGAAGTTGGTGTTCGCATTTATGAACCCAAACAGATCGGTTGCCTACCCCTAATTCTTCAATTTTTCAATATTAAAATATCGTCACTATCAAAACAGAAGGGTATCTTTGGGCATCTAATGCCTACATTTTCTCATAGCATTTGGAGAAGCCTTGCATTTTGTTCAATGGTGATTGTTCTATCTTGCTTTCTTATGGTGATACATCTTAATTCTTGAAGACTCAATTCCACAGTCCTGTTATGTCCGCGGAGCCTCAACAGATCGATGCCTCATACTCCCGTTGATGTTGTAATGCAACCCCGTGCAATGTTGAATTTTAGTTGGATTTCTCTCACGAGTTACATTGCATTGCGTTACACTACATCCTCAGAAATGTAACGCTAAAGTTGGCAAAATAGCTCCTCAAAATTCACTAATTCAGAAATGGCATGTAACCTGTAAAAGCAGACCAATACAAGCTTGCATTTTGATTGCACTTTTATAAGAGAACAAGTCACAAGAGCAATTAATAAAATTGAGCAAGTGAATGCATGTAACAGCTTCTGCAGATATTCATTGTAATATCTCTAGGCACCCCAATCTCCGATATCAGAACCTATGAGTGCATCATAAACGACTTTAAGATCTAGTTCTCCGGCTCCACCAACATTCCAGTTCTGTGACAATTTTTTGCCAAAATTTCTCCAGAGTATCTAGCAGTTCTCCATGAAAGCTAAACCTGCAGAAAACTACAGAAAAATCAGGTCAGACAGAACTCCACAATAATGCAAGCCGAAAATGGAGATTCTGAATCCATGCAAACGAAAGAGACAACAGGACACCTGTATATTTCCCAGACTCTAGCTTTAGTCGAACCTTATCTTCTTTGGTACAGGCTGATCAGCACCCTCCTGAACAGCACAAAGGAATGATAACATATCAATAATTGGCACTGACCAGCTTGTTATCTTGCCCCCCCCCCCCCCAAAATCCAAAAACAGAGCCCCAGGCCCAAAACCTTCGGGAATAAAATAGGGGCCCGGGTGGTTACAATAAATAATACATACAACACAGCAATGACACCAACAAGCCCACTGGTCAGTGGACACACGCTTGTGCATGTCATTTGGGGTGCTATAGACATTAGTATCTTTTCATGTGGATGGAACGGTCACTATGGTTCTGCTTCTTGGGGATTATTCATTATAAATAGTTAATCACCTCACTCATGGCCTATGTGCAACAATTTTGGTAAACAATAATGAATATAGAATATGTGAACAAAAATTAATGCTAATACAGAGTTTATCTCATACTCGCCATTGTCACCATTACACGTGGCACTCCACCATGCATAATCAACAACAACAACAACAAACTCCCAATGCGGGTCCCGCTTTCGCGGGGTCTTCCACCACCATGCATAATCAAGCTCAGAAAATGGAGTATCAAAATCAAACCACCATAGTCAAATGCCCCGACTTCAGCCAAATTGAAGCTCCAAACCTCCTCTCTATCCCCTGACACCCACCCCCCCGTGCCAAATAAAACCCAAAAAAAAGTAAGAGAGGGCCAGAAGATCTTACAATTACAGGGCATTCATATTCAATTCCTGCAGCCTGCAGTTTCTTTCTTCGTTTTTTGTCTTTCTTTAAAATTGTTTTCAGCAGTTTCTGATGTTGCTCCAATGTTCTATCCTGCATGAACTTGTATTAATCTCAAAAGATATCATACATTCCAATCATATATACTGACACACAGCTCTACTAAAACGCACACCTTATTGTGCTTCTTCCTTTCTATTTGAAGAAAATCCACTGGAGGCTTGTACCGACGATTTACACCTCTCCATCTACACAAACAAGATAAGAAAAGCAATTACTATTCTTCTGTTAAATAAAATACAAGCCCCAAGCTACGTGTTTATGCAACATTATCACAACAAAAATAAGAAAATAGATAAATAAGAAAGTGCAAGCTGCAGCAGCAACATCTCATCTTGAGGTTCAACAAAGCAACTGACTTCAGACACACAATAATCAGCAGTGATCACATTGGCTGAACAAAATTCTGCCCATAGCTGTAAACCCATGTCCACATATAAAATCAACTCTCGTTTATATTGAAGAAGCACTTGATTTTAATAGAGGCATAAACAGAATAAAATTTTATCCAAAGATGCCTGAATCAGCATTCAAATACACAGACCGCATCTCAGGTGGCAAAGCGAGCAGAACACCATTCACAACAGAAGGAGTCCCATTTTGCCACCAAAACATTTACTTAAAGCACCACTTGGGATCATTATGAACATTACAGGTAAAATTACAGAAGTTATTCAGCCATTTGTCTCATAATAAAAAACCTTCAAAGCTTAATCAAATAGTGAGATGCATTCCAATAGATAGTTAGGAATGCTTACAATTTGGGATGTACATGCTCTGGGGGGATCAGATAGACTTGTAGCATGTGCTCAAATAGTAAATAGTTATGCATACAATCAGCAACAATTTTGGCAACCTGAAAAAAATAATGAAAAATCAGGCTCAGAGAATTATGAGTATTGTTACAATATTGTTAACAATGAAAAAAGACATCACCTCAGGATACTCGAATTCAATGAAACCATAATGCTTCGATTTTCCGGTCTGTAAAAGCATCACAAGGAAGACATAATCAGTGAAGTGCCCAGTGAAAGCAGGACCAATTACCCCTCCCTTTTGAATAATGGAAGGATTTTGATAGTAACCTAGCATAATTTAAACTAAGAATTAACCACAGTAAAGGAAATAAAATGCTAAAAGATATGCATAGATTTATGAATGTTAAGATGTAAACTCAAAAAGACATGAGCCATTCCATCAGAACACAGCTATCGAGTACACAGATTGCTACATACACGTTCAATGACCAAATTGAATTCCCCTCAGGAGGCTACCACAGACAGCTTACTATCCTAAGCAGTCATTATCTTTTCAATCCTACACAATCTCACGGTTGTAGTAGCAAGCTACTGTCCTACTTACTAGAGGGAAATCCCAAAGCTTCAAATGCTAAAAAAATCTGACTCAGAAGATGATTCCTACCACCAACCCGTACCATGTAACCAGAGGAAAGCCCCCAAATTATAATACTAAAACAAAATCTGCCTCATAAGTCATAAGTCATAAGATAATCACAACAACCAACTCACTTAACACTAACACAAAGAGGTGTTACTTTATCCTAGATAGAAGAGGGAACCCCCAGAAAATCTAACTCAGAAAACAATGAAACTAGTGTCCCGTATCTAGTTACCAGAGGGAAAGCCAAAAATTACAATGTTAAAGAAAATCTAACCCACAATGTAAAAACAGAGACCAAGCCTTCACATAATACTGATTAATGACCCAAATTTGAATAGTGAAAGAAAATCTACCTTCCAAATTCCAAAACGTGTATTTCATTGCTACAGGAAAGCTCCCCCTACCGGCCGGGGGGGGGAACCAACTAGCCTGAATAGCAGCAGTTGTCTCTCCATCACTCAAAGCTCACACCTCAACATAGTCTTCTAACTATTAACATTTTTCTCCTTGTGGCTTGTACATCCAAAAGGCAACCGGACAAAATACAAGGCCTTTATGGCTCGGTTTTGGATATCATTGACTCCTAATATCAACGGCCACATCACACCCCTTGTCCATAACATTAAGAACTGGTAAATGAAACGAAGGAAAACTCAGGCATAGCTCTTTGTTTATAAAATTGATGAAACCAGCATAGCTCTTTATTTATCAAATTGATGAAACCAGTGCAGCAATCCATCGGAAGAACAGCGAACAATCTTGGCTAAGGCAAAACCCAAAGGGCAACATTTTATGAGAAGTAATCAGATCCGAGGCAAAGAATAAGTCCGACCTTATTGTTCCGTGCAATTTTTAGTCTCTTAATGGTGCCAAATTGCTTAAAGAAACCTGCAAATATTTACCAATAACATTCAGCAAAAGAAAGACAAAGAAGAAACCTGTATGTATGAAATTGTTCATTAAAAAGAAACAAGACAGGATACACAAGCAAGCCAAAAGTTGCCAAACCTTCCATTTCATCCTCATAAAACCCATGGGGAATCCTGCCAATGTACAACACTGTTGCTTTATTCTCCAAATCTTCTGCTTTCAAGATCTTGTGAGGACCACCTTCTAAAGGCTAAGTTCAACGACAGCCCGACGACCCCACAAATCATTCACATATTTGAAGAGCTAATTTATTTTAAAAAATAAAATCACAGCCAACCCATAAGTGAATAGAATTAACAGACTACACAAGCATTACCAAGAAATCAACATCATTTCCGTCATTGACAGGTGCATCTAATTCAGATGATTTTCTCTTCCCTTTCTTTGTCATGGCTTGCTTTACTTCCAACTCCTAGTCCACCACAAGATACATAGAGAACATTACAAATCCTCAAAACTACAAAAATTTGAAGAAATAGTGAAATAGAACTTAGTTCCCTCACCCTGCTCCAAGAGAGAGGAACTATCAGTTCCAACATCACAGATAGCATCCATTCCAATATAAAAAAGTTCATACAAACTAGAGAGTGTGGAGAAAAGTCATATTATATAATTAGAGAAGTAGTGGAGGGAATAGTTGGAGCAACACAGTGGAGAGAGAAATGTAGTAACACCAATTTTGCGCTATTGTAGGACATACATATGGAGAAGATGTGGCAAAGGTACAAACACAAGGACCGCAGAGACAACTTCAGCTTACAGGAAGCCCAGAAACAAGAGAAAGATGGGCAGTCCTCTACTGCTTTTGCCATACACAATCCACATCCTTGCTACATTAATATTAATATGAGGTATGTATAATTGAAATATTCAACTTATTAGATTGAGGGTTATGTATGATATGATTATAATGAGGAATGAGTGCCGGTTAACTCAACTTCTAAGAGTAAGCAGCAGTTGACAAGGAACCTGGGTTAATTCATATGGTAATGATGCGGATCCAAGGCAGGTAAACATAATATGCTATACCCATTGGCTTTGAAGAGATTTACTAATTATTAATTAAGACTCAAACCTATGCTGTCAAGTTTTCCAAGTCTATAGGTTTCATTCGCTAAATTAACATACCAAACATGAAAACAACTAATTAACCACCTCATATTCAAAACAAATATTACATTGATATTGAACGTTGATGGTGTTCAAGCTCAAATGCGTTAATGAGGTAATTAAAAAATTATGCCCACCAATCATCTTAAACAACACCATTACATATCCAATCCAACATCACACAGCAAACGGCGGCAGTTCTGATAGACTAACAAACAAAGAACCCACACAACACAATGGGGAGAGAGAGAGAGAGGGAGAGAGAGAGAGAGAGAGTGTTACCGGTGGCAGCGCTGAATTCGCGAGCTTCGCTAGGTTGCGCAAGAGACAGAGAAAGGAAGAGGAGACGGGTGTCGCCGATTAAGGGTTAGGGTTCGGAGCAGCGACGATTAGGGTGTAGGGTTTGCCCCCAAATATCTGCTTTTGCTTTGTTACCAATTGGGCATTTGCAAATGTGGGAGAGACTCGGTACTGTCAAAAGGAGTGGGCTGGGCTGGGAACTTCCATGACCGGCCCACTGCATTGAGGGCAGTTGAGGCCTCACATCATTAACGGGCCATTATATCACCGATACATCATACATGCTAGTATATCACAACACTGTGGGTGCAATATTTAAAAAAGAATAATAAAAAAAAAAAAACCCCGAATGGGCTGTGAGCATCATTAGTCAATGGGTAATGCCATAATACCGTAGTATGCTTGCAAAATTATGTAGTTTCTTTAACTTTCATTGTATGAGCACATGAACGCATGAAAAGTCTAAATCATACAACGTGATGGAGAAGAAAGGAAAGAAAGTTGGCGAGGTAAAAATATATCATATTGTTGTGACAGTGTAGAAGCGGGACCCACACTAGGAGTTTGTTGTTGTTATTGTTGTTGTGACAGTGTAGGTCGCAGAGAGTAGTTCCTAATCAAAATAATTGACTTTTTCATAGAAAGTTTAATTATTCAAGCCCCAATATTTGTTTCTTAAGAAGGCTCATGTGAGCTTGTTGCACATGTTAGCACGACTTCTTTAGGCACAACAAGCTCACGATCTCATATCCATAAGGCTTGAGCTTGGTTCAAATAACCAATTGAGCACATGAGCACATGAAAGTCTAAATCATACAACGTGAGGAAGGCTTGTGAGCTGGCTCAACTCACCTACACCCTATATTTGACCAACTATGTCAGTTAGCTTTGGGCCTAGGCAAATTTATGTGATCGATGATGATAGATCCCAACACCCATCAGCCAAATAAATTGTACCAATTTTATGGACACCCATAAAATATTTATCTCGTGTTATCAAATTCACACACAAAAAAAAAGTAAACACTATTATATAAATTTTTTGAAATTTCCACTAATAAATACCCGTAATCAATTATAACAGTCTCTGAAAATCACTGTTATTACGATATCTTAAAATTTGATCATACATACTTTCATGACCATCTTCTAACAAAAATGAATCTAAAGATGCATTATCCCAAGAACAATTGCCCAGCAGGCAAACACCGACGAGAGGATTCAGGAGCATAGGAGGACTACAAAAGTAGTGGGCAAACCCATTATCCAACCTTATTGATAAGAAACTTGCCCATTGCCGTACACACGGCGTGAATAACATGATTGAGCATAAGATCCAAGAACGCACTTCTTTATTTCACAAATGCCCAATTATACTATGTCTATCAATGTGGAATTAACTTTCTTCCTATAGCTACATATATGAAATCCAAACATATGAGGCATTTTGGTGCAATGTGACTTGTTTCCTAAAAGCCCACCATTCCTATGTAGTTTGATTCCCATTCTATCAACTAATAATGTCGGTTGTTCATGTGGTGCCAAAGATGTAGCGTCGAATGCTAATATATTGCTAGTGTTTATCTAATTCAGTTGTCGAATTTGTACGTCTATGATTGAAAGGGATTTGGTTTTACAAACAAGACTATGGCCTACCACGCTGACCATGCTATGCGTCTACTATTTGATTGATCACCTCATTTTAACTAATTAATCATATCCATGACAGAATGCAAAACTTGCTAAACAATTGTTCTTGTACATTTTTTGTTTTTTAATCAGAATTCTCACACAAAATTTTCATAGCTCTACAAGTTTAAACAAAGGTGATCACTTGCAGTGAAATTAATAAGCATTTGATTAGCAAATTGCGTATTCCTTTAGGGTAAATATTTGTAAGGCGTATAAAAGGTGCCATTATTTGCAATTTCACTCAATTACATGATGACATTCACTCTTTTCGCCTGAGTATTGATATATTAACATGTCGAGAATAAGCCCTTAGTCTCCTTTTAGTACTACCACATAATTCCGAAAATAATCCAAGTAATTTTCATCCTATTAAACATAATTGATTTTCAAAATCTACTCATAAGTCTCGTGTAACGTCTATTTTCACATAATTATTGATGGATAATCCCTATTAATTAGTGTGGCTCCTTTCATATTGAAGATCAAGCTAGGCCACACAACTTCAATGATATGATGATAGTGGAGACTTCGAGTCGTCCCATATAAGATGGATCACATTGCATGGAATCCCATGCAAGGAAAATGGGAGAAATGATTGCATTGCATTTGCATGGCGTGTTGGGGTTGGCGTTTTGTGCTTCAAAATGTCACGTAGTGAGAGAACAGCGCGCATGGGAAAATTAAGAAAGAGAGGTTACACGGCCTAACGTAACCGCTACTTCATTCCATGTTTCCACGCACACTGTCTGCATCTCCTTGGACATATTCCAACACCTTGCTATTACCTTGCTATTGAAATGTATATCCGTACGGGTGATTTGATCCACTTTTATACATGGGTCTTGCTATTTCAATGTATATTTTGCACATTGGTGCAAGTATGTGTACCAGTAGTATCGCTTTGTGTGTATAAAGGGGCAACTTAAGGAAGAAGACTAAAATTCAGTCTTTCTTGTGAGATATACTGTGCGTGAGATAAGAAGATTGCATGGTATTTTACACAATTTGTGACTACTTCTTGTAAGAAGTGGTCACAAATTCAGTCTTTCTTGTAGTGATATACGGTACGTGAGATAAGAATACGATAATCTTCTTTTTGAAGTGTATCGAGGAAATTAAATATCAAAGTGTATCTGCACAATATCGTATAAGACAATGTGATGCTGAGCAATTGGATTATCCCGAGTTGTCGTTGTGTCCGAGTTATTAATACATCTACTTAGAGAACATCTTGTCAAAAGGGTGAACCATTTATTGTTTATAATTAAAAATTAAGTTACACCTGTACACATAGAGTTCATTTGATCAATTATAATATATGAATCCACTTGTTTTAACTGATTTAGTATATGAGTTGGCTTAAACGTAGGGGAATTAATTTTCACTTGCATCTAATTTTCAAGCAAGGTAATGTCTGAAAATCAACATAATAACTATATGAAAGTTGATTTTCAATGTCTTACAACTTAGTTTGAAGACTACAGAAAATACGGGTATTTGTGGCACTTTTTTGGCCAACTTGAGGCACCGGAGAGTGCCAACAATTCCATCATCTGGACTTTCATAAAGTGCAACAAATTCAAGTGTCAAAGTTTATGTTGCGGTGCTTTTGGTTAAATGCCGCTGATACTTGTCGCACCTTAACGTGTCAATCGGTTATTGATTTGTGGCACCTAGTTGTGCCCAGGCGGGCTAGTTTCCCTCCAAGTTTGTGCTGCCTTTCTAGGCTAATATTTCTCCCGCTAAGTGCTCATGGATTAATTTTGCTCCAAGTTTTTGGCGTGTTATTGTGACATCAATTTCCTGCCAAAATGGATGTTACATCCAAAACCTTTCGGCACTTTTTTCTGCCAATATTTTTTTTGCAAATAATGTAAAGTAATTAGTAATGCTTCTAATTTATTGAAGGTTACGTTACGTACGTTGCTTATATATGTGTATGATATTTTTGAAAATCTACAAGTACGTGGATCTTCTCGCGTCAATCACAACCATTTTTTTCAATGCAAAAACAAAATGCATCACCATATATAAACCATAGTATATACTAAAGTGGTAAAAAAAAGTTTCATCCAAACAGTTTATGTTGTCTAATTGAGTTTAATTCAATATAGTAAATGTCTATATATCTATAGCAATTTGAACTTTTATGTGATTTAATTTGACATTAATTAGTTACAATTGTCGTGTAGCACCTTTGTAATATATATATATATATATATATATATATATATATATAT
>JACYFF010031955.1:10180315-10193388 GCA_017589665.1 Selenicereus undatus | reverse complement strand
CACTTTGAGCCTCAATACTTTTCCCAAGCTATTAATGACCCAAAGTGCGTGAGGCAATGGCGAAAGAAATATCTGCTCTCGAAGACAATCATACTTGGGAATTTACGTATTTTCCACCTGGAAAACGTGCTTTAGGATGCAAGTGGGTGTATAAGATAAAATATCATGCTGACGGTACCATTGAAAGGTACAAAGCTCGCTTGGTGGCCCTTGGCAACACTCAGGGTGAAGGGGAAGACTTTACGGAGACCTTTGCACCAGTAGCTCAAATGGTTACGGTACGATGTTTGTTGGGCCTTGCAGTATCGCAAGGGGGGGCGGGAGATTCACGGCGGATTTTTGTATAAGGCAGTTTTCTTTGTTGAAAAAAATACGCGTGCTTCGGACTGTCTTTTTGACTCATTCGAGTCATCGCTCCTACCACACGCCTATCTAATATGGGACCCGAGGTGTCATATATTTATAATATTTATCAGTAGTTTACATGGGATTGTACCACAATATTTTATCGTGAGAGTGATTATATATTTATAGTGTTTCTTTGTTGAAAATTTATCCCATCTCCGTTTCTGATTTTTCATTCAGGAAAATATCCCATTCCTATCCCGGTTTCCCCATCCTCGACTGGGAAAAAATTTTCATCACCGTCCTCGCATATTAATTTAAAATTATATATAAACTCTTTATTTGTGAATATAATATTAAGGTTATATCGGTAAATTAAGTTGAAAAAATCCTAAATTGTATGGACTTATTTTGTGTAATTTGTACATTGTCAGACTTATGATTTATGAACTTGTTACACTTTAATTTAGGTTTGATTGTAAACTTTAACAAAGTTTGTTTGACTGATGTTGCGTGAAATCTACAAGAGCTTATTGTACAATTAACTGAACTAGGGTTTAGGAATGTTAAATTGGACATTTATTTAAGACTTATAATATAGCTATCACAAAAACGAAAAAAATGGTTGGGAAAAATCCCCGTCGGGGAGTAGATCTCCTCTGGGGATGGGGACGGTGGAGAATTTTTTCCCCGCAACAGGGAACAGGGTAGGGATGTGGGCAAGGATCCTAGTGGGTACCGGGACGGGGAGTATGCCCCGGTCCTCAACCCGCCCCGTTGCCATCCCTAGTTGAGAATGAGTCTTATTCGTTACGAACAGAATGTAACCATGATATACGATTATAATTTTAAAACAACTAGTTCATAAATAGTGGTTGAGTTTCTAGTAACAAAACTTGAGTGTAGAGCTGACAAAAATTGACTCGACTCAAGAGCATCTCATCATATGACTTTCAATCACAATGTTTTCTCTCAACTTTATAAACTACCTGCTGCTATATATATTACTATCCCAAACGGTAAAGAAGAAACGGTTACGGAAGGCGGGATGGTAAATTTGGGAAACGGCCTTGTCCTACAAAACGTGCTATATGTTCCATCCTTTACTTGTAATCTTATTTCGGTACATCAGTTGGCCAATGATAAAAATTGTATCGTTATTTATGGTGCTCACTACTGTAACACCCAGGATTTATCCCCTTATTTCCGCTATTTTATATCGTTAGAAATTGAAATAATATCGACGTGCCTGTTTAGGTGCTCTTTTTATTGAAAAGAATATTCTTCCTATTTTATTGTTATAGAGGATTATATCGGGCACTACATATTACGTAGATTCCCGAATATAACTGGACTGGCGAACCTTTGGACTAGTCCTGCAATTTATTGAATTAAACATTGAGTATTAATTACGAGGTGACAAGTAGATAAGCTCGTATTAATTACGACATAACAAGTGGATAAACTCGTATTAACTATGAGGTGACAAGTGGATAAACTCATATTAATTACGAGGTGATAAGTGGATAAGCTCGTATTAATTATGATGTGACAAGTGGATAAACTCATATTAATTACAATGTGACGAGGTAATTATCCAAAACAAAATAAATAAATAAACAAATATATATATATATATATATATATATATATATATATATATATATATATATCAAAGGGGGCGAAGCCCATGTTTCTTTTTGGGGAGGAGAAATCGCGAAGAATGGGGGGCTCCTCGACCCCCAGCCTGTAACACCCGGGATTTATTTCCTTCGTTAAGTCGATTTATATTGTTATACCTTGAGCTAATATCGATGTAGCCTGCCTGAGTGCTGATTTTATTGAAAAGAATATTATTGTTCTTATTATCATTAGGTTTATTGGTATTAAGAATTCCCGTTGGGTACCACATTGAGCAGAATGTCGAACTGTAGGAATGATCCTGCAATTTATTGAATCGAACCTTAATATAATCAAAAGGCGAATAAATCGATCGATGATTATATTAATGGTCACGGTTTAAGATTTGGAGGTCGGAAAATTGGATTTATGGTACAGCGGGTTGGTGTTTTATCAGTGGACAAAAAAAAATAATTTGAAAAGGGCCAACGCCCTTCTTTTTCGGGTAGCAGAATCGCGAGAAGGGGGGAGGAGGAAGGACCGCGAAAAAAGGGGGGGCTCCTTGATCCCATCCCGGCGACACCACACACAAAGAGGGAGAGGGGGGAGGTGAGGCGTAGGCGGGTCGCCGGCGAGGGGCAGTCGACCGCGGCCATGGCCGGTTCGCGCGACCCATGAATTGGAACCAGTGAGAGAGAGACAGACGGCGAAGGAAGGAGCCCGCACGACCGCCACCAGCATGCCACCCTCGCCGGACGTCGGCGACACGACTGTGAACGGAGTAGGCGGAGGAAGAGAGAGGCAACAGCAACGGGGAGGAACTGAGCCAACCCAAACCAAGCCCTAAAACGAGTCCTTTAGCTTGGATTCGAGGTGGGTTTCCTCTTCCTCCTATTTATTGTTAATTTTGATGAAAGTTTATCGATTATAATTCGTTCAGGTTGAATTGGAACTGACTATTAGTGACTTGAGAAAATTGTAGCGTAAATTGAACGATACCACATATATATGTGTGGTAGTCATGCTGAACTAAAGTTTATCGTTTATATATATATATATAGTTGATCGAGTATAAAGTTATCGAATTTATATATAGTTTATCGATTATCTAGTTCATCGATATCAAATTTATTGAGTATGTCGAGTTTATCGACTATATAGTTCAAAGTTATTGAGTATGTCAAGGTTATCGATTATATGAAATTTATATATGGTTTATCGAATATATATATATATATATATATATATATATATATATATATAATATTCATGGACAAATTATCGATGCTAAGAAATTTATTGATTATATGAGAGCATCGATTTTATAACGCTTAACGATTATATATATATAGATATATATATATATACGTTTATCGATCAAGTTCATCGAACATATATAATATTCATCGATTATATATGTTTATCGATTATATAAAGTTTATCAATTATACGATGTTTATTGCTTGTAAAATGTTTATCGGTTGTATGCAGCGTATCGATTATATAGTTTATCAATTACATAGTTCATCGATTTTATGAAAAATCGACTATATAGTTCATCGATTATATGCTATGAAGTGTAGTGAGGATATTTATATCGTTTGTCGATTATTTGAAGTTTATAAATCGCATATAGTTTATGGATTATCATGAGAGTGCATAAATGCTTATTTACATGATTATTGAGTGTTCCTAATTGTTTAATCGGTCGCCCGTGTTCATCGACAAGTCTTTGGTAGCGAAATCAACCGAGTGAGTCAGGTGACCAGTAAATAGGTCGAGGGATAAAGGATCTTTAAAGGTTATTTGCATTTTTAGCTTAATCAACCCAGTACCTCCCTAGAAGTTTACATGTAACTTCAACTTATATGTTTCAAAACTCATTATTTTGGCAAAGAATACAAAGCTCAATATTTCATTTCTCTGCTAGAAGGCAGAGACAAAGATCAGTATTTCATTTCTCTGCCAGTAGGCAGAGGATTCAAAACTCAGTATTTCATTTCTCTGCTAAAAGGCAGAGACAAAACTCAGTATTTCATTTCTCTGCCAGTAGGCAGAGGATTCAAAGCTCAGTATTTCATTTCTCTGCTAGAAGGCAGAGACAAAGCTCAGTATTTCATTTCTCTGCCAGTAGGCAGAGGATACAAAGCTCAGTATTTCATTTCTCTGCCAGTAAGGAGAGGATTCAAAGTTCAATGTGTAGGCATAAGTTGAAGTTACATGTTTCATAGCTCTGTTAATATGCAGTAGAATCAAGAGAAACATGGTCAAAGGAGACTCCCAGTTCTTATGATGGTTTACGAAACGTTATACTTTTCATAAACAAGCTTGTAAAGTTCAAAGGTCAGTAAATAGTTTACTAATCACATGACGTAGTTAAGGTTATCGTTCCATGTTTTCTCGCAGGAATCTATTCTTGTATGTGACCGGCTGCTGTGTGGTATAGTAAAATCATCCGTTGAGAGAATTCGCATTGAACATGATAGCTGTTCTAGTGTCATTGTTAAAATTTGCTTTGCTAATGTATTGAGCATCACGTATAAAGTTTTAGCAATGGAGAAGCCCTTTTGTACCGATATTTCAGCAAGGGTGTTCATGGATTCTCAAGGTTCTTAAGCACGTGATATTGTACATTCTTTCTTGTATTTTCTTATTATAGATGAATTTGGGCGGCCAGCCGGCTAGCATTTACTGTCTAACTAGCCATTGCTCTCTTTTTAAGGATTATGATGTCAATTCTCATTCATTTTATCGCTCTTACTATTTGATACTGAAGTTTATTAAATACTTGAATTGAAATCCTGAAATAAGGTGATTAATTGTCAAACTGAGCAAAGAAGTTGGGATGGAGGAAGTTTATATCTTATTTAAAAGATGATGGTACAGATCCAAATTTACGACACAAGTACAAGAGGAGAGGAGATAAATGGTATTCATAGATCATGCCCACTGCTTATATTAACATATGATATATGCAATAAAGTTTTATTAGTGTTTATCTCAATTTGTAAGCATCACATAATTCATTTGCCATTTGACTCAGTAGAAATAATTACAAACAGACAAATCGACCTTTATTATTTTTCAGGCATCAATTACTTACTATTTGTGATTATTTTAATGACATTGTTTTATTAAGTTTACGAGTTCATATGAGTGGCTTATGAAAAGTTCACCTAGTATAGCTATTCTCAAGTTTAAGCCGTTGATGCAAATGTTAATTTCTCTCGCGTTAGAGGGGGAAACATACTGTACAAAAGGAAAGAAATTATGAACAACGGTCGTAAGTTATTATTGCATCTTTTAGAGGAGGGGGTTATCCACTGTACGATTATCACTCATTCCATCTATCATTGTGCCTCCAGGTTTCTGAAGTAAGCCGAAAGGGAGTCACTGCTGCCTAGAAGTTAAGTGATGGGCTCGTATGTGAACTGCAATGTGTTTTTATAGTATGTGATTGTAAACCGAGTTCTTGTGTGCTTGAGTTGCATATCATTTAGAGTCGCTCTGTATGGCCGTATGAGCCACCATGTAAGTTGTCAGGGCTGTACTTTTCACTGTTAATTTGGTCAAGCATTGAACTGCATTGGTTGTGGTGCTCCGAGCGTGTGGCCTGTAGAGCTGTGAACTTCAGCGGGTGGCCATTGAGTTAGTTTTTATTGTTTTTCAGTGCAGGGAAATTTTTGTAAGGCTTTGAGCCTGGAAAATGGTGAGTTTTCAGGGGAAACTCTGTCCGTTTTGTTCCAGGATTTAAAGAAAATGGTAACACTCCTGACTTTAGGGTTGGGGGCGTTACACAGCCCCGCGACTCTCACGCCAGTGAGAGAGGAAGAACGAGGTTACGGGTGAGGGTGAGGGGACCTCGACCCTGCGCGACCGCCACCAGCACGGCCTGCCTCGCCGGACGCCGGCAGCACGACGGTGAACGGAGCAGGCAGAGGAAGAGAGAGGCAGCAGCAACAGAAGGAACCGAGCCCACATCGAGCCAACCCAAACCAAGCCCTAAAATGGGTTCTTTAGCTTGGGTTCGAGGTGAGTTTCCCTTCCTCCTATTTATTGTTAATTTAGATGAAAGTTTATTGATTATAATTTATTCAGGTCGAATTCGAAGTAATCACCAGTAATTCGAGGGAATTGTAACGTAAACTAATCGTTGCCTAAAACATACATATGAATCGTATTGAACGAAAGTTTATCGATTACATGCAGCCTATCGATTATATATGATTTAGTGATAATATGAAGTTTATTGGTTATATGAAGTTTATTGAAAAGAATAAATATGTTTAGTGATTACATGAAGTTTATTGATTACATGAAATTTATTGAAAAGAATATATACTTCTAGTGATTACATGAAGTTTATTGATTATATGAAGTTTATCGAAAAGAATATATATGTTTAGTGATTACATGAAGTTTATCGAAAGGAATATATATGTTTAACGATTACATGAAGTTGATCAATTATATGAAGTTTATTGAAAAGAATATATACGTCTAGTGATTACATGAAGTTTATCGATTATATGAAGTTTATTGATTATATGAAGTTTATTGAAAAGAATATATATGTTTAGCGATTACATGAAGTTTATCGATTACACAAAGCCTCTCGATTGTATAAAGTTTCCCAATTATATGAAGTTTATTGATTATATAAAGTTGTCGATTACATGAAGTTTATTCAGTATATAATCGATTATATATGTTTATCGATTATGCGCATCTTATCAATTATATATGTTATCGATTATATGTGATTTATCGATTATATGAAGTTTATCAATTATGTAAACTTTACTGATTACATGAAGTTTATCGAGTATATGTAATTTATCGATTATGCATGTATATATTACAGTAATGTTGACATTATTACAGTAATGTTGACATAAACTGCAATCGTGTGGGCTACGTTATGATTGGGGAATCGGTTGACAATATGAGTTCATGACGTGACTATACGTGCTATGTGAAATCCTTTTCCCCTGAGTTGATGAATGCGTGAGATAACATTGACTTCAAGTCTTAGAGATCTTTCAAAGTACGTGAGATAAACTATGACTTCAAGTGTATTTAAATGTTTATCGGTTGCCTATTTTAATTGACAAATCATTGGTAATGAAATAATCTTAAATCACCGGACTGCTCAATTAAATGTAGCAGACAACCAGTTAACAGGTCTAGGAATCCTTTGAGAAAGGACTTAAGTATTGAGCGTCTGATTATGCCGTATCCACTGCTATGGTCAACTTAGGCAACCCAGTACCCTTTATCGAAGTTTACATGAGAATTTAAAGCACAATGTTTCATTGTTCTGCCAGTAGGCAGACGATTCGAGTTCAGTGTTTCATTGTTCTACCAGTAGGCAGAAGATTCAAGTTCAATGCTTCATTGTTCTGCCAGTAGGCAGAGAATTCAAAGTTCAATATTTCATTGTCCTGCCAGTAGGCAGAAGATTCAAGTTTAATATTTCATTGTGCTGCCAGTAGGCAGAGAATTTAAAGTTCGGTATTTCATTGTTCTGCCAGTAGGCAGAAGATTCAAGTTTAATATTTCATTATGCTGCCAGTAGGCAGAAGATTCAAGTTCAATGCTTCACTGTTTTGTCAGTAGGCAAAGAATTCAAAGTTCAGTGTTTCATTGTCCTGCCAGTAGGCAGAAGATTCAAAGTCACACGTTATAAAGTTCTATCAACTGGTAGAAAAACCAAGTCAATAGAGAATCTCAGTTAATGTGACGGTTTGTAGAACGTTATACTTTAATAAACAAGCATGTGAAGTTCAAAGAGCATATTGTTACATCAATAGTATACCATTCACATGACATAGTTATATGCTTCACTTTATGGTTATCGTTTCACGTTTTAACAAAGAGATCTATTCCTATAGATGACCTATTACCGTATAGTGTAGTGAAACTATCAGTTTAATGACTCTATCGCATTGAATACGATGGAATGTTAAATTCATATAGTCTATCACCTGACAGCATCTCCAACGAAATTTCAATGTTTATATACGGCATAAATTATATGAAATGAAATAAGCCTTTCATAACAGAAGTCCCATCAAGTGGTGTTTAAGGGTTAAACTCCTTTCTTTCAATTGAACTTATGAGTTTATACGAATTCCTTATGGTAAGTTTATTGAATATGGCTATTTTAGAGTTTAAGTTGTTGGAGTGACTGCTATTTCTCCTGCAGTGTGATTGGAATATATCGTAAGGTAGGTAAGTTATTCAATGGGAAGGAATTACGAACATCTTTTGTGAGTGAAAGTTATACTTTAAGTATGGTTTTGGGAGAGGGGGTTATCCACTGAGCGATAATTGCTCATTCCCATCGATTATTGTTCCCTTCCCAGGTTTCTAAAGTAATAGGTAAAAGTCAGTCCAAGTAAGCCGAGATGGAGTCATTGCTGTTCTAGGAGCAAAGTTACATGCTCTATATGTGTGAGATGCAATTGTATGGTTATGTAATCTAGGTCCCTGTGTGCATGTATTGCATATCATCTAGAGTCGCTCTGGATGGCCATGCGAATCGATCATCTTTTAACCAATGTTATTTCTAGTGTCCCATTGTTTTAGTGTCCCATTGTTTTAGTGTCGAATTGCGCTGGTTGATATGCTCCGGACGAGTGGCCCGTAGAGTTGTGAACTCTGGCGTGTAGTCATCGAGTTGGTGGGTTTTATCATTGTTTTTAATTGCAGAAAATTTGACATAAGGCTTTAAGCCTGGGAAACGGTCAGTTTTAAGGAGAAAACTCTGTCCGTTTCGTCCCAGAATTTAAAGAAAAACGATAACACTCCTATCCCTTGGGTTAGGGGCTTTACAACTACTGTCTTATCCAGGACCTCATCTCGAAGAAGCTGATTGGAGCGGCTGAAGAAAGGAATGGGGTGTACTATTTGAATAGCAACGCGGGAGGAACATCTTTCGCTACTATTCAAGACAAAAAGTCTCTCCTTTGGCACCAACGGTTGGGTCATCCATTACTCGGTAGCTTAAGTGCTCTATCAGTAGATTGTGGTTTTCAGCTAAATAAAAATTTGTTTGATTGTTGTGATATTTGCCATGGAGCAAAACAAACAAGAAGTAGGTTTCCTTTCAGTGACTCTAAAGCTCAGAGGCCTTTTGCTTTAATCCATTGTGATTTGTGGGGCTATTACCGAACACCTTCTCTTAGCAATTGTTATTATTTTTTGTGTATCGTGGATGACTTCAGTAGAGCTATATGGGTTTACTTGCTAAATACCCAGTTTGATCTGAAGGTGCAAAAGGTTCGTAGTGGCAATGGTAAAGAATTTATGAATGAGGCACTTCAAACCTATTTTCATGAAAACGGAATTATTCAGAAGTCTTCTTGTGTGGATATGCCTCAACAAAATGGGCGAGTGGAATGGAAAAATTGGCATATTCTGAATGTAGATAGGGCACTCCGTTTTCAAGCTTCTCTGCCTCTGCATTTTTTGGGTAAGTGTGTACTTACTGCCACATATCTCATAAATTGAACCCCTACAAAATTACTTGGCTCAAAGACTCCTTATGAAGTTTTGTTTGGAAGGAAGCCCATTTATGAACATATTAAAATTTTTGGGTGTTTGTGTTATGCCCATAATCATAGCAAGTCTCGTGATAAGTTTGATACTAGAGCAACGGGATGTATATTTTTGGGTTATCCTCACGGACAAAAGGGGTGGAAAGTATATGATCTTGCTAATCAAATAATCTTTGTTTCTGAGAATGTGCATTTTTATAAGACAATTTTTCCATTTGCACAAGGGGAAACCGATGCTACGAATCATCCAGTGGCGAATCATTATCCAATGCAATGGCCTCCTGACCCAAACCAAGCCTATGATGACAAGCCCATCATTACACCTCAGCATGACAGGCCCATCATGGCATCTCATCCCATATATATGTGGAGAACACCCGGTGGTTCCTGATGTCCATCCGGCCCATAGTCCTTCCCCCACACAACCTTTACATCTTGGATCGGCAACACACCACCCAGTGCTTTCTGGGCCCATTAGCCTGGCTGCATATTTGAGCACTTTTCCAGCAGTCCAAACAAGTGAACCCAAGCTTGATAGTAACGTTTCCGTATCTCCCTTGGTTACTTGACCTCCTTGTGACACCGACCACGACTTGGCACCTCAAGGGGAGCCCACTAATGGTCACCCAAAACGTTCCGGGAAACCTCTCGCGCGAATCCAGGACTATGTATGTCATGCTATTACACCCCGCGTCTCCATGCCGCTCCCTGACAGCTCTTCAGGTACCACTTATCCTTTGTCTCAATTTCTGAATTATAAACGCTTCTCTCCTTCTTTCAGGGCTTTACTTGCATCTATTTCATCCCACTTTGAACCTCAATACTTTTCCCAAGCTATTAATGACCCAAAGTGGTGTGAGGCAATGGCAAAAGAAATATCTGCTCTCGAAGACAATCATACTTGGGAATTTACGTATTTGCCACCTGGAAAACATGCTTTAGGATGCAAGTGGGTGTATAAGATAAAATATCATGCTGACGGTACCATTGAAAGGTACAAAGCTCGCTTGGTGGTCCTTGGCAACACTCAGGTTGAAGGGGAAGACTTTACTGAGATCTTTGCACCGGTAGCTAAAATGGTTACGGTACGATGTTTGTTGGCCCTTACAGTATCGCAAGGATGGGAGCTTCATCAGATGGATGTTTATAATGCCTTCTTACATGGCGATCTCAATGAAGTTATTTACGTGAAGCCTCCACCAGGTTTGAAGCCTCCTAAGCCTAATCAGGTGTGTAGATTGAAGAAATCTTTGTATGGGCTTCGACAAGCACCAAGCCAGTGGTTTTTTAAGCTGGCTACATCTCTGAAGAATTATGGCTTTCAACAATCACCTTTGGATCACTCGTTATTTATTTATCGCAAATGGAGTGTTTTTATGGATCTCCCCATATATGTTGATGATCTAATTCTAACTGGCAGCGATCCCCTGCATTGTCAAAATTTCAAGAGATATTTGCAGCAATGTTTTAAACTGAAAGACTTGGGTGCACTTAAGTACTTTCTTGGAATTGAGGCAGCTCGCTCCTCAAAAGGATTGTTCTTATCTCAACGAAAATACACCTTGGATGTTCTCTCGGAGTGTGGTATGCTCGAGGCGAAGCGTACGGCTTTTCCCATGGAACAAAATCATCGCGTCTCAAATGAGTCTGGCAAGCCCATTCATAACGCTTCTCAATATCAATGGCTAGTTGGACGACTTCTTTGTATGACCATTACACGTCCCGACATTACCTATGCCGTAAACATCCTCAGTCAATTTATGCAAGACCCTCGTCGGGGACATTGGGATGCGGCCATACTTGTCCTAAGATACTTGAAATCATCTCGTGGACAAGGACTTCTTCTCCCAGCCAGGAACACGCTTCAGATGACTGTCTACTGTGATTCTGACTAGGCCAGTTGTTCGATGTCCTGACAATCCATAACTGTGTACCTTGTCAAGCTAGGTGATGCTCCGATCTCTTGGAAAACCAAGAAACAAGATACTGCTTCTCGATCTTCTATCGAAGCAGAATATCGGGCCATGGCTAATGCTACTAGCGAAGTTGTGTGGATACGAAATCTTTTCATGTCCCTTGGATTGAATGTTCCCACCGCTCGGATTCATTGTGACAATCAAGCAGCTATTCGTATCGCTAATAACCCCTTCTTCCATGAACGTACAAACCACGTCGAGGTTGATTGTCATTTTGTTCTCGAGCGTAGGCATCATCACCCCCCACTACACACCCACTATAGAGCAGTTAGCCAACATCTTCACTAAGCTTTGGGACAACGTCAGTTTCGATATCTATTAGGCAAGTTGCGCGTTGCGAATCCTCACGCGCCAACTTGAGGGGGAGTATAAGGCAATGAAGCAGGTTTAGGCAAGTTTGGTGATTATACATCCAGACTATTCATATCGTAATCTTGTACCTTCTTTATTCTTGTAATCTTGTACCTTCCTTATTCATGTTTGTATCATCAATATAAGGAGTACTCAGCTAAGGGACAAGCCGTGAGAAACAATTCTCTCCTCAAATCAATATTCTTACAGAGCTGTAACTTGTTGAGCTGTAACTTGCTGTATGTTGTACAATATTGGCCACAGGACTCGTAGTCGTAAGTATGCAGAAAGCAGTCCTTGTCTTTCCAACAAGTTATCAAAGAAACTGCACAGACAACGTCCACTTGCAACATTAGAGTCGCTAACGCAGATTCACTTCGCATTGATGATGTTGATGAAGATTCTTCATGTTTATGCTAACATTGTTGTGGCTGGTATAATTATTACGATTAAGGGTCTGTTCTTTTGTTGGTCTTTTCTAATTTGTCAATTTCAACCTACTTCAATCCATTTCAAAAAAAAAAAAAAAGGCCTTCAACCTACCTCAACTAAATTTACCCTTTTACCAACTCCAATTTACTAACGAAAAGAACAAGCACTAACTGATTATAGTTTGATAATATTACCCTGTATGACCTTTGCATAAACAGAAAAGGCCCAAATTGAAAAGCAAAAGTTGGGCATCCAAATCGCAAAGACAAACATGAGTAGCAGCAAATTCAATACGCATCAAGAGAGCAGCATAATGGCTTAATAATATGGGGGGGGGGGGGGGAGGAAAAAACAAGAAAAAGAGAATAAAGAAATATGGATCACATGAGACGTGAAGCCCAAGGCATAAACTCTTTTTTCCCCCCATTTTTTCTGAATGAATGGAAGCATAATTCCAATTACATGATACGTATTTAGAACCATAAACGAAGCGAATTGATATGCAACAAAAGTACAAAACTTAGTAGCTAGTAAGGTGGCGGTGCTGGCAGATGCGGTGTCTTGGGTTGTGAGGTGAGGCGGCGAGGAGGCAGAGGTGGCGGAAGTGGCGGTGGTTTGAAAAAGTTCAGTTGTTTGTTAGGGAGCGGTGAAGGCGGTGTATTAAGGGGTCTTCCCCTCCTGATGGTCCTCCTCAGCCTTACAAGCTCATTTCTGAGTTCATCAATGCTGTTGTGACCCGCAGGATCATGCAAGTCACGTGCCATGGCAACGTTGACGATGCCGTTTG
>JACYFF010031955.1:10111223-10142495 GCA_017589665.1 Selenicereus undatus | reverse complement strand
ACACACACACACACACACACACACACACATATATGTATATAGATTGAAGGTTTTTTTTCCGCGGGGGGGGGGGGGGAAGAGAGGCACAGATGGATGATAGAGAAGGCAGAGATAAGAAGTAGAGAGAATTGCCACCATTTTCTTCTTTTTTAGGTACAATGCCTAATCTGAATTTTACCATTTGACTCTCACCCCCCTGATTTTCCAGCGACTTTGGTGTCAAATGCGGTCCGACCGGCTTCGACCTATGTGGTGTCGTCTTCTTTGGAGCTGGCCGGTGGTTTGACAGTGGAACCGGCAATTCAGACGGCGGCTTGGGACGTCGACGATTGGGATTTCGCCCGCGACATGGATGACAGTTTGATCGTTGACCGGATTGATGTGGGAAATCCGAGGGTGGTGTTTGGACCGACGCCGAGTCTCCAAGAGGCCAAGGATGCTACTTCTGAACTAAAGGATGCATTTAAAAAGTAATTTCTCTCTCTAACTATCTAAATATCTTTTTTTGTTTAATTGATTGGAGATATTGAATTATTAATTATCGTTTGTTGTTTTATTGTCCACCGTTTAGTCATTTGTTTGGAAGTTCTAATTCTGATTTCCGATCATGTTTATGGCATGCTACAAGACTACTATTATATGGGTAAAAAATCATGAAAATCCTAAGTCTATTCAAGTGATGGTCGACTTATCTTTTTAATAATATTTTTTAAAGGTTTATTTTATTAGGCACCGTACAAAAGTACGGGTTTATTTTATTAGTTATCGGGAAAGGGTTATGTGGTATATTTTAATTTCCTTTCTCAACATTGTAGTAACTATGTAATGAAAGGTTGCTTATAATAGAAATTTAGATTGTGTTGTTCCGAATCATAATTACTAATGGTGTATGTTGTTGAAATGAGCAATAATATTTTATATGTTTTGTTGTTGAAATGAGCATCAATATTTTACATGTTTTGTTGTTGAAATGAGCAAGTATATTCTACATTTAATCAATTTTCAATAATTAACGTATTTCGTTTTTTTAAAAAAATGATAAATTTGATAAATATTGATTTCCTATCTAGCGTTTATAATCCGAATTCAATGCAAAGAAATATATTTTTCAATGTTAAGTAAAACTTTAATTTTGAAAAACTTAAATTAAAATATAATAAGCGTATGACTTCTTATAAGGACAAATTTAATAAATATTGATTAGTACACAAAATTAATTTCTACACATATACAACCATAAGAGTCTTTGTCATTGGTTTTAAAATTCTTATTTTATTTTTTTAAAAAATATATCTTAAATTTAAATGCCCTGTGCGTAGCACGGGTCCATACTAGTTTGCACAACTAACAGAGTACTAACTTTTTAAATAGAAGTTTAAGGATTTAAATCACACTACATGTAAGATTTTCTTATCTGTTTCTCCTTTATAAGTGGATAAATTTACCTTTAATTTATTAAAGGACAACGAAAACATTTAGCTAGGGGTTTTGTTTTTACAAAATTTGCAAAAAATTATATAAAATATCTTTACATTTGTAAGTACCCTTGCATAGACCTATGAAGTTAGCTGGATGTAAAAAATTAGCTAGGAAATTGGGCGATGAAAGTTGTATAATTATATATTGAAGAAAAGACGGTGATTCGATTTGGAGGGGGGTCGTTGGATTCTTAGTGATTTTTATTTGGAGAAAGTGGACGGAAGTTTTCTTTTGTTGACAAAAACAATGGGCATTTTGAGTTGTCTTTTTGTCTCACTGCACCATTGATCGTGTAATTTACTGTATAGGCCTCGGTCATCATGTCTTTTTATCGGTAAGCGGTCCAAGCCCATTAGGCCCCTATTGGAGGGTATATCACGAGTCGTAATAGGTTAAGAAGGGAATGTTGAAGTCCGGATAAGAGTCTAGCAATGCAAGTCCACTCACACAATTTGTTGCAAAAAGCAGAATTGTGACCTAGGATTGAACTCGGGAGGGAGGGTGACAGGTACTGCAAGGACCACATAGGCCAACGCATCTTCGACGCCTCAGTTTGTCATATTATAATATACACATTTTTTTTTAAAATAGTTCTTATCGTATGCTTGGTAAGAAATAGGACCAGTTTCTTCAAAAACTGTCTCCCTTCAAGTTCTGTTTTAATTATATAATACTAGAAAAAAGAGACCTTAATATACCAAAAGATGAAATATGAGATTATATACGTAGATTATCCTATTATTATACTATATGCTCTAAGCCTAAGGCTATGAAATTACCTAGAACATTTCTTATGACAAAAGATTTACTTTTGTTTCATTATAAAATATTGCAACAGTGGTCAATGATCGGCACATAATTCAAGAATAAAAATTAAGTATTACAATTGTTCAATATTATAGTCCATTAAATGGGCGACCTTTATACATAAAATCCATTGCATTTGAATTTTTGATCAATATTTTAAGATGTTCATAATATTTATTGCTAAATGATTAAATTGAAACTTAAAGGATCAACTCTTATTCAATTTCAAGAACCTAATTCATTTTGTTAACACATGCATTTGCGTGTAATTCTTACTCCTTATACATACATAGTCCCCCCCCCCCTCCTCTTTTTGATTGGATACATACATAGTTAATAAAAAGAACAAAAATTTCAAAAAAAAAAGAATAAATTATGGGTCATTTGATTTTGCAGAGTAAGATACATAATCACATAAAGCACACGCATATTTTCTTTTCTTTTTGTTTTGGGTTCTTTTTGGACGAAGCACAATACCAATATACAGAACAAACATGTTTAAGTTTAAAAGACACCACACACCTATGCATCATTGAATCTAGAACCAGCAAGGAATCAAGCGGCTGAGTTTATCAATATGGAACATAAATTAGTAAGAAGATGGAGGTGGTAGCGGTGCCGGAGGATGCGGTGGCTTGAGGTTTGAGGTGGGGCACCGGGGAGGGGGAGGTGGCTGATGTGGTGGCGGAGGAGATTTGAACCAGTGCGGGGCTTGGTTCCGGAGAGGCGGCGGCGGCGTCTTCGGGGGTCTACTCCTCTTGATGTTCCAGCTCAACCTTACAAGCTCATTTCTGACTTCATGAAGGTTGTTGTGACCCGGAGGATCAAGCAAGTCACGTGCCATGGCGACGTTGACGACGCCATTTGATGCTAAGAGGATTATCAGCAAAATCAAGTGAAATTTTGATGGTTTAGTGTTCATTGTTGCTCTTGTGAGGAAGAACGAGAAGAAAGAAAGACCCTTTGGGAGATTTGATTATGGAGTCGGGTAATTATACTGAAGAAACAGGAGCATCTTTGGGGGGGGGGGGGAAGCTTCTTGGCAGATTTTTATACGTAGAAAATTGGACGGCAGTTCTCTTTGTTGACAAAAATATGCGCGTTTTGGGCTGTCTTTGTCGCTGATTGCTCATGCCCCGCACCTGTGCAATGTGAAGGCCAAAAGTGTCATATATTATAATATTTATCAGTAAGTTTTACGTGGGACTATACCATTATATGTTATCTAGAAACGAATTGTATGTTCGCTAAGCACAATTCAAATTACAAAAACATAGACGATCTCATTGATAATAATTTTTATAGTACTTACAGATTTTGGTAACAATGATATCAATTTCTTGACAAATAGTTTATAGCCACATAAGGCGTAATTGAATTCTATTTAGTATATTAAACACGGGGCAAAGCTGCTGAGAATGAGTTTTATTTTATAATCTTGAAACGACTAGTTCATCATTAATAGTGAAAAAACTAGCTTAAGAGACTCCTACATTTGCCAAATGATCAGCAGCCTTATCTACCTTCTAGTGCCAAAACTTGAGTAGTGAGTTTGACTAATTAATCAGGATTATAAATAAGTCTTTTGCATTCATTGACCACTCTATATTTGTTTATGAAAATTGACTTCTTTTATGGCCAAGTGAGGTAGCCAAGCCTGATTTACCCTCGTTTTATTAAAAAAAAAAATTATAAAATAAGAAAACTATCAATGAAGACCATATTGGACTTTGTTCTTAGCGAATAGAACGCAATCAACAAGTTGGCTTAAGCGTACGTCTCATCTCCGATCAGCTTCAATATGCATTGGAGAGTGAGGTTGATCACGAGCTACAATATAGCAAAGTCGATCCAAGAACATAAAACAGACGCATTGTAAGTTACATTTTCTTTCCATTTTGCAATTGACAACATTGTAAATTACATAACCTGCATTACATCCAGAACGCCCAGAGTTTAAATTTCACTACCGGCATCAAGGATAAAAGTCCCCGTCTCACCTTTAGGATATTACGATGTCTACATGGAAACGTCTTGCCTTGGGGAGAATCCCAAAAGCCGGGGGGGTGCGGGGGACGATTCTACAACACATCACACATTCACACACATAAACATCATTTGATATGTTTCACAGAAGACCGGAATACGAGCCCACGAATCTATGGGTATTAGAGACGTAATTTAGAGCACATGACCTGAGTCGGTGTAGACTGCCCTATATAAACCTCCATGGATGAATGGATGGATGTATGGATACACGAACAGATAGGTACCTAATCCATTGAAATAATAGCTAGGTGATGAAATCGGAAACAGTGATGGCAGCAAACAGAGCTGTAACTTGCTGTATATTATTGTACAATATTGGCCACAGGACTCGTGCCCGTAAGTCTGCAGAAAGCAGTCCTTGTCTTTCCAGCAACTTATCAAAGAAACTGCACAAACAACGTCCACTTGCAACATTAGAGTCGCTAACGAATGCGATTCACTTCGTATTGATGATGTTGATGGAGATTCTCCATGTTTATGCTAACATTGTTATGGCTGGTATAATTATTACGATTAAGGGCCTGTTCTTTTGTTGGTCTTTTCTAATTTGTTAATGTCAACCTACTTCAACCTACCTCAACTAAATTTACCATTTTATCAACCCAAATTTAGCAACGAAAAGAACATGTACTAACTGATTATAGTTTGATAATTATATTAACCTTACCCTAGATGGCCTTTGCATAAACAAAAAAAGCCCAAATTCAAAAACAAAAGTTAATTAGGCATCCAAAAGGCAATGACAAACATGAGTAGCAGCAAATTCAGTAAGCATCACGGGAGCAGCAAAATGGCATAATATAGAGGGGAAGGAGAAAAGAGAGAATAAAGAAACATGGATCGCATGAGACGTGAAGCCCAATGCATAAAATTCCAATTACGTGATATGCATATTCAGAACCATAAACAAAGCGACTTGATATGCAACAAAACTTAGTAGCTAGTAAGGTGGCGGTGCTGGCAGATGCGGTGTCTTGGGTTGTGAGCTGAGGCGGCGAGGAGGCAGAGGTGGCAGAAGTGGCGGTATTTCGAAACATTCATGTGGTTTGTTAGGGACCGGTGAAGGCGGTGTATTAAGGGGTCTTCCCGTCCTGAGGGTCCTCCTCAGCCTTACAAGCTCATTTCTGAGTTCATCAATGCTGTTGTGACCAGGAGGATCATGCAAGTCACGTGCCACGGCAACGTTGACGACGCGGTTTGATGCTAAGAGGATTATCAGCAAAATCAAGACAACTGTTGATGGTTTAATGTTCATTGTTGCTCTTGTGAAGAAGAAGAAGAAGAAAGACCCTATGCGAAATTTGATTATGAAGTTGGGTACTTATACTAAAGAAACAGGAGCACTTTTTCTTTTTTCTTTATGGGGGAGGAGGGGGGGGAGCGGGAGATTCACGACAGATTTTTGTACACGGCAGTTGTCTTTGTTGAAAAAAATACGCGTGCTTCGGACTGTCTTTTTGACTCATTCCAGTCATCGTTCCTACCACACGCCTATCTAATATGGGGCCAGATGGCTTTTTATCTCTGCCAGATGCCTCATCAGGGCCAAGAAGGCTTATGCTGAATGGAGAATCCGCATTTGTATGGCGGAAGACCGTTTTCACAGGGGAGCTTCTTCTTCTTCCCCTGCCTCTTCCTTCAAGTTGGTTCGTTGGAATACTCCACCCCCAGGGTTCATCAAACTCAACTTAGACGGTTCGGTTGTCAACTCTGCAGCAGCAGGGGGGTTTGTATTACGTGACTGGATGGGTAAAGTTGTCAAAATCGGAGCGGCAAACTATGGGCGGACTTCAATTACTGTTGCTGAAGCAAGAGCCCTGCGTGATGGAATCAAAGCAGCACATCAGGCTGGCTTCCACAATCTCTGTATTGAAGGAGACAACCGCACAGTGATTCAGGCGGTGCAAGGACTGAGCGGTGTTCCTTGGGTTATTTCTACACTCATTGAGGATGTATGCACTTGGATTCGGCAAATGCCCCAGGTTCATATCCACCATATTTACCGAGAAGCGAATATGGCGGCTAATTGGCTCTCCAAATTTGGCCACACTATCACGGACTGCTTCTCTTCCGATACTTGCAGTTTCTCTGAGCTTAGTTCTATTCTGACTGCGGATGTAGTTGGGCGTACTCTTGTGAGAAGAGGCGCCTAACGTTGGAAGTTTCCTTTTACCATTGTGAAAAAAAAAAAAATATGGGGCCAGATGGCGGGAGATTCACGACAGATTTTTGGGCAAATTATTATATACATCCGAATGAACATGCTCCCATATCTGTCATATATATATTTTTTCAGGGTGTATTTATCATATATTTTATATTTTAATATATAATTATTTATATGTTATATGAGAGTACATACACTTGGGTGTACTATATAGGTTTTGCAGATTTTTGTATGTAGAAAACTAGACCGCAGTTTTCTTTGTTGAAAAAAATACGCGTGCTTTGGACTGTCTTTCGACTCATTCGAGTCATCGCTCCTACCACACGCCTATCTAATATGGGCCAGAGGTGTCATGTATTTATAATATTTATCAGTAGTTTACATGGGACTGTACCAGAATATCTTATCATGAGAGTGATTATATATTTATAATATTTCTTTGTTGAAAATTTATCCCATCCCCGTTTCCGCTTTTTCGTTCAGGAAAATATCCCGTTCCCATCCCGGTTTCCCCATCCTCGACTGGGAAAAAATTTTAATCACCGTCCTCGCATATTAATTTAAAATTATATATGAACCCTTTATTTGTGAATATGATATTAAGGTTATATCGGTAAATTAAGTTAAAAAAACTCTAAATTGTATAGACTTATTTTGTGTAATTTGTGCATTGTCAGACTTATGATTTATGAAATTGTTACACTTTAATTTAGGTTAGATTGTAAACTTTAATGAAGTTTGTTTGACTGATGTTACGTGAAATCTACAAGAGCTTATTGTACAATTAACTGAACTAGGATTTAGGAATGTCAAATTGGACATTCATTTAAGACTTATAATATAGCTATCATAAAAATGAAAAAAAATGGTTGGGAAAAATCCCTGTCTGGGATTAGATCTCCTCTGGGGATGGGGATGTGGGCAAGGATCCTAGTCGGGGCCGGGACGGGAAGTATGCTCCCCGTCCCCAACCCGCTCCGTTGTCATCCCTAGTTGAGAGTGAGTCTTATTCGTTACGAACAGAATGTAACCACGATATACGGTTATAATTTTAAAACAACTAGTTCATAAACAGTGGTTGAGTTTCTAGTAACAAAACTTGAGTGTAGAGCTGACAAAAATTGACTCGACTCAGGAGCATCTCATCATATGACTTTCAATCGCAATGTTTTCTCTCAGCTTTATAAACTACCTGCTGCTATATATATTACTATCCCAAACGGTAAAGAAGAAACGGTTACGAAAGGCAGGATGGTAAATTTGGGAAACGGCCTTGTCCTACAAAACGTGCTATATGTTTCATCCTTTACCTGTAATCTTATTTCGGTACATTAATTGGCCAATGATAAAAATTGTATCGTTATTTATGGTGCTCACCACTATCTTATCCAGAACCTCACCCCGAAGACATTGATTGGAGCGGTTGAAGAAAGGAACGGGGTGTACTATTTGAAGAGCAACGCGGGAGGAACATCTTTCGCTACTATTCAAGACAAAAAGTCTCTCCTTTGGCACCAACGGTTGGGTCATCCGTCACTCGGTAGCTTAATTGCTCTATCGGTACATTGTGGTTTTCAGCTAAATAAAAATTTTTTTGATTGTTGTGATATTTGCCATCGAGCAAAACAAACGAGAAGTAGGTTTCCTCTCAGTGACTCTAAAGCTCAGAGGCCTTTTGCTTTAATCCATTGTGATTTGTGGGGCTATTACCGAACGCCTTCTCTTAGCAATTGTCATTATTTTTTGTGTATCGTGGATGACTACAGACTACAGTAGAGTTATATGGGTTTACTTGCTAAAAGATAAAACCGAAGTTTATGATAAACTGGTTGGTTTTTGCTCTATGATAAATACCCAGTTTGATCTGAAGGTGCAAAAGGTTCGTAGTGACAATGGTAAAAAATTTATGAATGAGCCACTTCAAACTTATTTTCATGAAAATGGAATTTTTCAGGAGTCTTCTTGTGTGGATATGCCTCAACAAAATGGGCAAGTGAAATGGAAAAATCGGCATATTCTGAATGTAGATATGGCACTTCGTTTTCAAGCTTCTCTACCTGTGCATTTTTGGGGTAAGTGTGTACTTACTGCCACATATCGCATAAATCGAACCCCTACAAAATTACTTGGCTCAAAGACTCCTTATGAAGTTCTATTTGGAAGGAAGCCCAGTTATGAACATATTAAAATTTTTGGGTGTTTGTGTTATGCCCATAATCATAGCAAGTCTTGTGATAAGTTTGATAGTAGAGCAACGCGATGTATATTTTTGGGTTATCCTCACGGACAAAAGGGGTGGAAAGTATTTGATCTTGCTAATCGAAGAATCTTTGTTTCTGAGAATGTGCATTTTTATCAGACAATTTTTCCATTTGCACAAAGGAAAATCGATGCTACGAATCATTCAGTGGCGGATCATTATCCAATGCAATGGCCTCTTGACCCAAACCAAGCTTATGATGACAAGCCCATCATTACACCTCAGCATGACAGGCCCATCATGGCATCTCATCCCATATATATGTGGAGAACACCCGTCGGTTCTTCATGTCCATCCGGCCCACAGTCCTTCCCCCACACAGCCTTCACGTCTTGGATTGGCAACACACCACCCAGTACTTTCTGGGCCCATTAGCCTGGCTGCAGATATGAGCACTTCTCCTGTAGTCCAAACAAGTGAACCCGAGCTTGATAATAACGTTTCCGTATCTCCCTTAGTTACTGGACCTCCTTATGACACCGACCACGACTTGGCACCTCAAGGGGAGCCCACTAATGGTCGCCCAAAACGTTCCAACAATCCTCTAGCGCAACTCCAGGACTATGTATGTCATGCTATTACACACCCCGTCTCCATGCCGCTCCTTGACAGCTCTTTAGGTACCACTTATCCTTTGTCTCAATTTCTGAATTATAAGCGCTTCTATTCTTCTTACAGGGCTTTACTTGCATCTATTTCGTCCCACTTTGAGCCTCAATACTTTTCCCAAGCTATTAATGACCCAAAGTGCGTGAGGCAATGACGAAAGAAATATCTGCTCTCGAAGACAATCATACTTGGGAATTTACATATTTGCCACCTGGAAAACGTGCTTTAGGATGCAAGTGGGTGTATAAGATAAAATATCATGCTGACGGTACCATTGAAAGGTACAAAGCTCGCTTGGTAGTCCTTGGCAACACTCAGGTTGAAGGGGAAGACTTTACGGAGACCTTTGCACCAGTAGCTCAAATGGTTACGGTACGATGTTTGTTGGCCCTTGGAGTATCGCAAGGATGGGAGCTTCATAAGATGGATGTTCATAATGCCTTCTTACATGGCGATCTCAATGAAGTTATTTACATGAAGCCTCCACCAGGTTTTCATCCTCCTAAGCCTAATCAGATGTGTAGATTGAAGAAATCTTTGTATGGGCTTCGGCAAACACCAAGACAGTGGTTTCTTAAGCTGGCTACATCTCTGAAGAATTATGGCTTTCAACAATCACCTTTGGATAATTCGTTATTTATTTATCGCAAAGGGAGTGTTTTTATGGATCTCCCCATATATGTTGATGATCTAATTCTAACTGGCAGCGATCCCCTACATTGTCAAAATTTCAAGAGATATTTGCAGCAATGTTTTAAACTGAAAGACTTGGGTGCACTTAAGTACTTTCTTGGAATTGAGGCAGCTCGCTCCTCAGAAGGATTGTTCTTATCTCAACGAAAATACTCCTTGGATGTTCTCTCGGAGTGTGGTATGCTCGGGGCGAAGCCTACGACTTTTCCCATGGAACATAATCATCGCCTCTCAAATGAGTCTGGCAAGCCCATTCATAACGCTTCTCAATATCGATGGCTAGTTGGATGACTTCTTTATTTGACCATTACACGTCCCGACATTACCTATGCCGTAAACATCCTCAGTCAATTTATGCAAGACCCTCGTAAGGGACATTAATTGGGATGCGGCCATACGCGTCCTAAGATACTTGAAATCATCTCTTGGACAAGGACTTCTTCTCCCAGCCAGGAACACGCTTCAGATGACTGTCTACTGTGATTCTGATTGGGCCAATTGTTCGATGTCCCGACAATCCATAACTGGGTACCTTGTCAAGCTAGGTGATGCTCCGATCTCTTGGAAAACCAAGAAACGAGATACTGTTTCTCGATCTTCTGCCGAAGCAGAATATCGTACCATGGCTAATGCTACTAGCGAAGTTGTGTGGATACAAAATCCTTTCATATCCCTTGGATTGAATGTTCCCACCGCTCGGATTTATTGTGACAATCAAGCAGCTATTCATATCGCTAATAACCCCGTCTTCCATGAATGTACAAACCACATCGAGGTTGATTGTCATTTTGTTCATGAGCGTATGTTATCAGGCATCATCACGCCTCACTACACACCACTACAGAGCAGTTAGCCGACATCTTCACTAAAGCTTTGGGACAACGTCAGTTTCGATATCTATTAGGCAAGTTGGGCGTTGCGAATCCTCATGCGCTAACTTGAGGGGGAGTATAAGGCAATGAAGCAGGTTTAGGCAAGTTTGGTGATTATACTTCCAGACTATTTATATCGTAATCTTGTACCTTCTTTATTCTTGTAATCTGGCACCTTCCTTATTCATGTTTGTATCATCAATATAAGGAGTACTCGGCTAAGGGAGAAGCCATGAGAACAATTCTCTCCTCAAATCAATATTCTTACAGAGTTGTAACTTGCTGTATATTATTGTACAATATTGGCCACAGGACTCGTAGTCGCAAGTCTGCAGAAAGCAGTCCTTGTCTTTACAACAACTTATCAAAGAAACTGCAAAGACAACGTCCACTTGCAACATTAGAGTCGCTAACGCAAATTCACTTCGCATTGATGATGTTGATGAAGATTCTTCGTGTTTATGCTAACATTGTTATGGTTGGTATAATTATTACGATTAATGGCATGTTCTTTTGTTGGTCTTTTCTAATTTGTCAATTTCAACCTACTTCAACCAATTTAAAAAAAAATAAAAAATCCTTCAACCTACCTCAACTAAATTTACCCTTTTACCAACCTCAATTTACCAACGAAAAGAACAAGCACTAACTGATTATAGTTTGATAATATTACCCCATATGACCTTTGCATAAACAGAAAAGGCCCAAATTGAAAAACGAAAGTTGGGCATCCAAATCGCAAAGACAAACATGAGTAGCAGCAAATTCAATACGCATCAAGAGAGCAGCATAATGGCTTAATATAAAGAAGGAGGGGGGGGGGGGGGGGGAAGAAAAAACAAGAAAAAGAGAATAAAGAAATATGGATCACATGAGACGTGAAGCCCAACGCATAAACTCTTTTTTTCCCCCATTTTTTCTGAATGAATGGAAGCATAATTCCAATTACATGATACACGTATTTAGACCATAAACGAAGCGAATTGATATGCAACAAAAGTACAAAACTTAGTAGCTAGTAAGGTGGCGGTGCTGGCAGATGCGGTGTCTTGGGTTGTGAGCTGAGGCGCCGAGGAGGCAGAGGTGGCTGTGGTTGGCCTCGTATGTTAGGGAGCGGTGAAGGCGGTGTATTAAGGGGTCCTCCCCTCCTGATGGTCCTCCTCAGCCTTACAAGCTCATTTCTGAGTTCATCAATGCTGTTGTGACCCGGAGGATCATGCAAGTGACGTGCCATGGCAACGTTGACGACGCCGTTTGATGCTAAGAGGATTATCAGCAAAATCAACTCAACTGTTGATGGTTTAATGTTCATTGGTGCTCTTGTGAAGAAGAACAAGGAGAAGAAACACCCTATGCGAAATTTGATTATGAAGTTGGGTACTTATACTGAAGAAACAGGACCACTTCTTTTTCTTTTTTTTTTCAGGGCGGGGAGACTTATGGCAGATTTTTGTACGTTGAAAATTGGACGGCAGTTCTCTTTGTTGAAAAAATATGCGCGTTTTGGGTTGTCTTTTTCATTCATTCAAGTCGTTGCACCTACCACCCGCCTATCTAATGTGGGGGCTAGTGTTGTCATATATTATAATATTTACCAGTAAATGTTATGCGGGACTGTGCCACAATATCTTATCGTGAAACGGATTATGTGCTCGCTAAGCACAATTCAAATTACAAAACCATAGACGGTCTCATTGATAATAATTTTTACAGTATTTATTATTTTTGGTAAGAACGATACCAATTTCTTGAAAAATAGTTCATAGCCAAATAAGGCATAATTGAATTCTGTTTAGTATATTATTAAACAAGGGGCAAAGTTGTTGAGAATGAGTTTTATTAGTTATAAACAAGATGTAACCAAGATATACGATTTTAGTCTTGAAAGAACAAGTTCATGAACAGTGAAAGAAGTAGCTTAAGAGACTCCTATATTTGCCAAATTAACAGCAGCCTTATCTACTTTCTAGTAACAAAACTTGAGTAGTTGAGTTTGACTAATTAATCAAGATTATAAATAAGTTTTTTGCATTCATTGACCACCCACCCTATATGTGTCTATGAAGATTGATTTCTTTTAGGGCCAAGTGGAGTAACATTTGGCACGCATGTGACACGCGGGCCCCACCCACGACCAGCGTGTCCCTTGCTGCCAATGCTCTTAGGGCCAAGTGGAGTAGCTTGATTTTCGCCTCATTTTATGAAAAATAAAAATAAAAAACTAGTGAGCAAATCAGTGGTCAACCAAATACAGTGTGAACGAATATTTCACATATTTCAAACCAATCTTTTCTAAAATCAACTTGGCTCAAAACCAACTTAAGCTATCAATGAACAGTGATTATACAACCTGCATTACATCCTGAACGCGCAAAGTTTAAATTTTACTACAGACATCAGGATAAAAGTCCCCGTCACGCCTTTAGGATATTACGATCTCTAGATGGGCTCCTCTTGCCTTGGGGGGGGGGGGATTCTAGAACACATC
Source organism: Selenicereus undatus (assembly GCA_017589665.1). NCBI lineage: Eukaryota > Viridiplantae > Streptophyta > Magnoliopsida > Caryophyllales > Cactaceae > Selenicereus > Selenicereus undatus. The sequence goes on along the minus strand of JACYFF010031955.1, from coordinate 10,129,071 downwards.
AAACATATAAACATCATAGGTCCCAACAGACGGGAATACAACCCCACAAATATATGGTTATTAGAAACAGTGGGTTCAAGAACAGATAGGTACCTAATTCATCGAATCAATAGCTAGGCTATAAAACCAGAAACGGTGGTGGAGGCAAACAGAGGTGTAACTCACCGTATATTACTGTACAAGGTAGGCTACAGGACTCGTAGTCGCATGTACACAGAAAGCAGCCCTTAGTCTTTCCAGCAACTTGTCAAAGGAACTGCACAGACAAACATCCGCTTGCAAAATTAGAGTCATTATTGAATGCGATTCACTTCGTATTGATGATGTTGATGGAGATTCTTCATGTTCGTGCTAAAATTGTTATGGCTGGTTCTTGATGGTGGATAGATCTGATAACTGAGGAACTATTTGAGGGAAGCTTTTCAACTAGCGTTTCATGTTTTGACTGAGTTTATAATACTAATCAATGCAGTACAGTGGACAGAGTTCAGCATTTAGGATTTCATCTAATGTTTCTTGCATGTCATAACTGTTCGTGTCTCGTGAAATGCCAAAATCATTTCTAATGCAACCTACTCCTTACACATTCAACAACCAACCGACGAAAATAGAACCCCATCCATCCCTATCACATCATTTTGCTATTCCACTGCTAGTCTGACAGCTGGGTTTATCAAAAACATTTCTGCTAGTAGCTCATTCAATAACTATTAGCTAACCATTATCTGTTGACTGTTGTTAAAAACAGCTATCAGCGCCCAAATAGTAAATAATTTTGCCAAAAACACCCTAAAAAAACATAATATAAGGAAGCAAGGGTTTCAAAAAGGGGGGGGGGGGAACAGAGAGATTGCTTTCAACCAAAATAAATTGTCTGAAAATACATTTAACATCTGCGAAAAACTTATGAACTCAAATTTGTTAGGCTTATCCCAATGGTCACGGTACACTTTTCCCCCCCTTTTTTTAAGGTCTAGTTTTGGGGGAGGGGGGGGAAGAAGTAGGTATAAGATGGGATCTAGGAAAACCATTGCCCATTACAACACTGTAGCGGAGTGGCTGAGAGGGAAATAAGGGGATGAGGAAATTTCCTCTTCCCAAATAAGGGGAAGAGGTGGATTGGATGCCACTACCTTGTGAAAGGACATCATACCCCCCCCCCCCCCAAAAAAAACACAACTAGGGACCTACAACTAATCTAATGCTTACATTGTGATCTTCCAAAGAGCACAAACAATTTCCTATGTCACTTGCAAAATCTCCACATTAGCAAAGTTCTCACAGTTCACAACCCATCTTCGCAATGCTTCCCCATTTAAGGCATACAAATGTAATGCATGTATAGTTTAAGCGACCAAAATATTAATGAATCCTGCAACTTACAGAGAACAAAAAAGGTCATTTAATAGCAAACCATACCTTATGTGCATATGACAACCAACTATTCTCTTCTACTGTTCCTTTGAAAATCAAACTGGTCGTATATTCTTCATAGCAGCAGAAAAGATCTGTGATCCACATATGATATCATTTAATTATGTAACCAGGTTCTGTACAGTTGAAGCTGTTCGTATTAGAAATGATCTAGTGCTCTCAGTAGTTCACAGTTTTAAACATAGTGCGTTCTACTTGAAACTTGCAGTGAAACCTGCTCTTAGAGTAGCAGTACAAGAGCACTTATGCAAGTACCTACATTATCTAAACTACACAATATGTCCAAGGTCCTAACCAGACCGACAACACAAGAGAAGTCTCATACTATGATCAATAGGCGCTAAGTAAGATACAAATCCAATCAGACTCATCGACAAACAATGCTCTCTTCTACAGTTCCCTCATGCTTTCTCAGTTTCTCCGCCTTTATGTCATCAATAAGCAGTGAAAGAGAAGCCCACCCGTGAAATTTGATTATATAAAAGGTGTAAAGAGTCAATGCCACCAAGAATTGAAGGATACTGTCGGCTGAAGACTTAGCATTCAAGGAAGCATAGGACTGGGGGGAGAACAGAAACATGTGCATCTTCAATTATTGCAAGCGATCAGAGAATCAAGCAAAACAAATCAACTCATACTGCCAAAGGAAATATACTTCAAAATGACCAATGGATGAGGCTGCAAGCCAGGATAATTGATGATCCATCCACGTTGCTAAACCTCATCTTTTCCCCTAATTTTCTCTCTCCTTTTTACTTCACTTCCCTCTCTTTATCTCATGAATTACTATGGATTTAATTAACTTTGGCCTCTTTCGTGTCGATTGGCTCGTTAAGTTTCTTCTCATTTTTAGGTGTTTCAACCCATTATTAAAGGGGATCACGCTCACCTCGGGGTGAGGGGATGACACGTCCGAGAGGTCTAAATGCATTCGAGCAAAGGAGAGGCAAAGAACAAGTGGAGAATTGAGAAATAAAATGGGAGAAGGTTGGCCACTACCACCCATGCCCATTGCCAACCCTCAACTCCAAGTCATTTTTTGGCCAAAATTCCAGGAGGTGGGCATGGCTGCCCGTGGCCAACACCACGCTCCATGGCCATCCACCAAGAATCTGTCCTGTTTGCGCCTACCGAGGCCAATCCCAGCATCATGCCCCTTGGTCGGTTCAACTACTACTTAAGGAGATTTTTCCTAATTTTGAGCGTTATCTCCCATTCTATATAATTTTCTCCTAAATTTCTGGAGTTAAGTTGGTGAGAGAAAGTAGTGGTTAGTGAAGAATGTGGAGATTTAGCTTGGAACTTGAAGGTTCATCATGTGTTTTCCTAATATAATCATAAATTTACTGTCTTTCTGTCCCTCTTTTACTTTATTCACAATTTGTTATCACGATTGAGTTGATTTATGATTGCTTTGATTGCTTGATGATGTCTATTGGCTAACCCCAATTTGGTTGGGGAGAAGTTCCATTGTGCCTACATAAGAGTCATAGTGCTTCGATTCAACTCAGTTCACTCATTTACTTCGAGGATTCTCTCTTTACAACCAAGTGTTAAACGAAATACTTAAAAAAGCATTTCATCCTACACTTGAGGTAAATGGCCTCATTGAGAAATGGGCCTTGGACATGAGAATAGTCCTAAGGTTGACTAGGGGGGATTCCTTTGAATTTGACCCCATCGCCTAATCGCCATGAAAATAGGTGGATTAGTCAATTGGAGGCAACCCTTGACCCTATGAAAGAAGGCTAGGCTGTCTTATAACATTGCAATACCTCCTTTAGGTGTTGAGTTGCCTAGGAAGAATGATAGCATGCCTTCATTAAATAAAACCAGCATTATAACTACTTGATTCCCCAATCCAAGGTTCCAATTCAATTGATTCCCTACTTGTTTTGGTCTCTAGTTTAGCTTAGTCACTACTTTTCGCATTTTACTATCTGCTTGCTTAGATTAGATCTCTTAAACTAATTTGGCATTCTTAGACCTATTTCCTTGAGGACAACCCTTAAGTACTACAGTGAGAAGTAGCGCACTTGCGGCACTTTATTTTGAACCTTAAAACTACGAATACATGTGAAATGAAATCCTGTGGCCTACTTATTGTTTAGGTGTTCTCTACTAGTATCACTTCACTCTATGCACATACTTCCTAGAGCTGTTCCCTTGATGACTCCTTGCACTTTTTCTTTTTTTTTTTGTGGTTGATATGTACTTATTACACTTTAAGAGTAACAAGAAGACCCCAAATTCCTGAGAAATGAAAATGTTAAATACATAAATCAATATTCTTAGTTATCTGTCGCCAAAATAATCCAAGGCGCCATTGCATCGAAAGCAAGCTAGAAGACATTCCTGGATACAGACTATAAGTACTCTTCTTATAGGATTTGTTTACTATCTGACTAATTCTCTCCACATATAGCAACAGGGGCAACCAAACACCAGTGACATCCTTGTCCTCATAGCTACATGTCTTATACTTATTTAAAGCTGCAAAAAAAGGGACTGAATGTAGTCTTAGCTGACCTAGACAAGTCATATCAGGAGACAGATCTGGCCTTTTTACCTACAAAAAGCAGCAATTTCCAACATAAATATGAAATCTATAGACATTTCTTAATGGAATCTAGTGTCTCCGCATATTCTTCGGCACATAGCATGGTAGTCTATGTCTCTTAAATCAAGATCTACAAAATAAGAAACCTCTTTGCAATTGCAGAGGTAAAGTTACACATGTAGTTAACATTACCCTACCCAAAGGAACATTGTGAGAGAGAAACAGTAGGAGTAGAATATGCTACAGAAGCCATATTTTTAAGTTTTGTGACTTTGCGTCGATTCAAAATATACATTAAGTTAATCGCTTCATTTTTGCCAGAAGCCAAGGACCCACAAGTACAAAATCAGACAGAAGACATTTGTTATGAGAGAGGCTTTCACTACTTCCCTGCTAGTCAGCGATTAGTCATACAGTACAAACACTCTTCAAAAAACCTTAGGGAGGAGGCCACTTACCAAAGAAGGCCCAGCAGGTTGTTGATTTAATCCAGGCAAAGAATTGGAACCTGGCTGCCGGTGCTTCCTCACATAAACAAATTTGCTCTTCCCTTCGGCTTTGTCAACAGCCTTAGAGTCAGCATTTGTTACCCTTTTATCGTTTTGTTGAGAGATACCCTCGATTTTCTTTGTCATTTCATAATGGATTATCTTCCTGTCTGGAACCGCAGCTTTTGTAGTCTCCTGACCTTTCTTTGAAAACTGTGTAGCTGCTGCTACTGCACCAGCTATTGCTGTAGTCAAGCTTGGTGATTTCTCAACTTCAGGTTCCTTAACTTCAGATATGTTAAGATGCAATGATCCAGGCCTTAAAGAATAAGAATCGTGCGGATTTGGGAGTGGAAACTTAATTGAAGATGGACTTTCTACAGGTAGAAGACACCTAACTGCAGCCTCTGCTATCTGCAGCAAGCGAACAAGTTAATCTGACATGAGCTAAGAGATACCTTCCACCGAATGGAGAAATTAAAAGAGGGATTTCATACACCAACCTTCATGTCCAGGTTATAAACGCCTTGATCACCCCGCATCTTAAGGGGATCTAATAATTTCTGCAACAAAAAGCCACAACATTCAAGGAGATCATGAGCAATTGAGCAGAACAACTTGTTCATCTTACAAGTTAGAAGTTTAATGCCGAAAATAAACTATTTTCAATTTTCACATACCTGTGGCCGCTCACAAAGCCAACAGAAACTTGTTAGTGCTTCCAGCCTCACCTGTTGACAGCAAGATGCTACACAAAGTTAAAAAGGATAAATAAGTGAAGCAGGTACACCATAAGATTTAAACAAGAATACTAAATAAGCCCGTTGGTCTACCCCTTCAGGTACTGCCGTCCAACATGCCAGTTCTTCACGTCTGAGACAGCCAACCACCTCAACACAACCTACATCAAACATAAGTTCAAACCGCTTTAGGACAACATGATGCATTAAGACGATATTTATTTGTCTTTCTCTCTATATTGTTCAAGAAGAAGGTTGCATGTTACCTAGAAGTTTTGACACTGGATAATGCTCTGGAAATTTAAGATCAGTAATGCCATCCAATGCATATATCTGCCTGTAAAATTCCTCCATTGCATTTATTGTAGCTTCATCTGGAACCTTACTGGCAGCATGAATCCAAAGCCGACCTTCCAGTACCAAGTTCTCTAAAATCAGGTATAATGCAAAAGGCTAAAAAAGAATAAATATTCAAAACCATCCAGTCGCCACATCTTCACATGGTACAGACAAACAAATAGCTAAATTTGCCTTTTATCAGTACAACGATAATAATCCTGGAGGAGTTGTTAAATTTCCCTAAAAGGACCATATAGAACCCAGTTTCCTATTTGTTGATGCTCTTTTTGTCCACATAGATTCCCTGAAACAAGGGCAATGTCACAACCCATCTGAAATTTATTATTCATTTTCTCCTTTTTTTATCTCGTCAATGTGACAAGTGGTGTTGCAACCACCCCAGCAGTTGCCTAACCAATAACTCACAAATCAAACCCAACAATGCTCATTTTAAGCTAAGCTAAAGAATGCTTCCCTTCTTTGGACAGTCGGACGCTCGAGATTTATACATTCTCAAGAGTGAGCTAGTGGTATAGCAACTAGATTTCCTGTCTACACCAATTGGTCTTGATTTTGTTAGTAACCCAAAAATGAGATCAACACTCCAAATGTTTAATACATGTAAGTGAGATCTTCTTGATCAGGCATATGTATGATAATGTGAAGCAAAGCCTAATTTAATGGAAAAATTTTACAATAAAAATCAAAAGATACTTGAAATCAAGGTATTCCTTGTAAAGATTCTACTGAGAACATCTTCCACAAGTATGGAACGAAGTTTATGACATGAGATATGAGATCAAAAAACACTAGTAAAGAAAGATAAAGGCCTACAGTTGATTATCTTCTCATAAGATACGGTGAGACTAAAGTCTTGTGAATTATTGTAACAATGATAAGTTTTGATACGAGGCATTGGTCCATGGTCAGTCAAAAGTCTCATTTACCACAGCCAAATAATCTCTTTTGGGTTTTGAACTGGACACATTGTTCTTCCACAGAAAACCCTTTCTTCATTATCAATGGAGCAAAAAAAAAAAATAGTCCAAAGCTCCAACCTTTTGCTCAAAATGCAAAAGCTGTGACCTTTAAGTCTTTAACCAAGACTTTAGCCCAATAGCCTATGACCTTGGTCACTAAACAGAGCCAATTCAACAACTATATAGACCAATTGAGCAATTTACCCTTCAGTAGTCAGGCCCATAAACTGAAACATACTACAAAAATCAATCATCAACCAAACTAAGCATACGAATACGACCCAGGTATGATCTATGCAGTGAAAGAAATTCTAAAACTCGAAAGAAAATAAAGGGAAAAAGAAGGAAGTTTGAGGGGGTTAAGTTGTTACTTGTTACCTCTAATAGGAGCAGGCCATGATCTGCCTTCGATGCGTTTAATCCCATGAACAAGCAGAGAAGCCCACGGCTGATGCATCGTCAAACATGCTTCCTTTGGGTAGTAATTCCCATTCTGATCTCTCCCTCTCATCTCTCTCGCACTCGCTCGCTCTCTCTCTCCCACCCCACCGCCAGACCAGCCGTCGCGGATCGCCGGAAAGGCAGTCACCGGCATATAATAGGGTTGCAGGACAGATGCAGTTTATTTATAAAAAAAACAACAAAAAAACAACAAAAAAAACTGGAAAAATAGCCCGGTTGCAAAAACCAAAAAAAAAAAAAAACCTGGAAAACTAGCCCGTAGCCCCCCCGCCCCAAAAAAGAAAAAAAAGAAAAGAAAATAAAGGAGCAAGATGGGCTAATTCAATCTTCCAAATCATTCGACCTGGCCCAATATGGAGAGTTGGGGAGTTTCATGGGCTTTTTGTTAATATCAACACATTACTCTTTTTTTTTTGGGGGTGCAAACTAGACAAAAATATTAATTTAATGTAGGCGAGACTTAAAATGTGTTTTCTAGTAATAATTTCTGAAGATTTGACCAGTTGAGATAATAATCACATTACAGAGCTTTTATAAGTGAAATTATTCTTTTTTTTTTTTTTTACATTTTTGACAGAATTCTGAGCAAATTAAATACTTTAATGATGGATGAACGGATTAAGTGGGACAACATAACTTCGAACTTGACACATTGCACTCACATATTAAAATGACAAGCATGACAATAGGAATACATATTGAGAGCTACAAATGTACGAGTACTTACTTTTCTCTCACAAACATGTCTAATGTACCAACATTAGGCCCAAGTGAGACCCACATGCCATTAGCTTTAGCCCAAGAAACCAACGCAGAAGAGAAAGGCATGGCAAGTAAGGCAACAACCGAAAGTCAGGGACAAAGTATGAATGAAGCAGAGAGAAATTGAAAATTTGGCAGGACACCTACATCAATTTAATGGGCCACTGATGTTTCCCTTGCTTTAGGGCCCATGTCATCATTGTGTTCGATTAGCAAAAGTTGGGCTAACTGTTGGCCCATTAGTCAAATGTTCTTGCCATCTAAATCTGCACACTTATAACTTTCCAATTTAATGGCATAAATTACTACTAGAAAATATACTTAGTTAACACCCCAATTTAAGAGTATACTTAGTTTTTTTTGAGGAGGCGCAAATGCCGATGTAGGCAAAACTTGAACCCAAGTCTCTAATAATAACTTGTCAAAATTTTATCAGTTGAATTAGCTGATATTCACATAAAATTAACATGCATATGTGAGCATAAAAAGGTTTGGTAAGAGTGGTCCATTGACAAGAATGCAACCCCTGAAATTGTGGCTCATAGTAAATGCCTTTTGGAGACAATAAAGTGGTACGATCTTAACTAAGACATCAAGGTTGGCCAAATACATGTTAGTGGTCTGTTTGTTTGAGACTACTAAGGAAACAAAACCATTATGCATGTAATATTTAAGCAAGGAGATATGAACCAGCAAGTCTGTGGGGAAAAGTGATTTAACATTAAGTCATAAAGCTCATATGGTCACATGGGAAGTAGGACCCTATGGACCATGGACTTAACTTCATCTCCATGTGGTGGGTTTAATGCCACTCTCTTAGCCATCCGTACCTCTTTTTTGCCTGCCCCAAGAAAAGACCATACAGTTGGAGTTTGTGGATGAAACAAATGCCTAAAAATCTCTGTCAATCTCCCCCACTGGCCGCTTCACATTTGCTCTTCACTCTTTCACTTGATTCTAGATATGTTCCCCACATATGGATAGAGGATTTACAAGAGTCGGTTTCTCTGCTGGTGTGAATACTTATAGAGATAAATATGTCTATATTTGAATCTCTCTACGCTCTACTGAAGTAGGACCTATATATATTAAGTATTTTACTATTGTTGTGGTACTTTTTCAATATTTGATCAAAACAGCTGACATAAGATGGTAAGAGTGTTTAATTATCAAGGCATATGATTTACTTTCCTTTCAAATTTCTACCATCAATTAAATTTTTGCTCGGATGGATTCCAATAAGGACAATGTCAAAATCCTTCTCAATCAGAAGCTTCATATTTAAATTTTACTAGTTTCCATATTAAATTATCGTGCAAAGTAAAAATAGGAATTTACAATGTCATGCTTTAAACCTAAAGAACATTCACATCTAAAAAGGTGTTAGAATATAACATATGAAGAACAAGGAAGTTTAGCAAAATGCCAATAATATTCTATATTTAAGGAACAGATACTATTTTACCAGCTCAAACCTTTAAAGTTAGCTAAACAAAGTAGACTTTGATAGCTAAATCCAGATGCTTCAGGAACAAATGCAAGAACTAAAAAAATAAATACTAGGCACATGTATTCTGCTTAAAGTACAGAAGAAGAAAATTAATAATTTTTTTAAAAAAAAGAAAAATTAAAAGAAGAAGAGATATGTGACCAGACTAGAGAAACCCACAAATAAGCGGATGAATAATATTATAATAAGAATACAAAGAAGAAGAATAAAGCATCTAATTATTGAACATTATAGATTTAAATAGGTGGGTTGAAACTTGTAATTGTCAAACATGAAGAATGCGGAAAACAAGAAGGAAGTAGACCGGGAATATAACGTTCAATAAGTAAAGGATTTTTAGATTTAAATATTTTGAATTTTAAGGAGCTCGTTCCTAACTATTAATAATTTAAATTTATGAAAACAATTCTACAATATATTAAATGTTGAGTTTATTTATTCTCAATAATTTATACATAAAAATATTTATTGTTATTTTGATTTTGATTCTTGGTTCGCCTATTTTTTAAGGTATACATTATTAGCTACACAATTTTCACAAGTGCAAATTATTAGCAACTAATCCATTCCAAATTCAGATTTTCAATTTTAAAAAAATTTAAATTAAAGATGTGAGCTGGCTAAGAAACCGGGAGTACTTCTAGAAGAAAACAGCCCCCGGGCACATGGCCCACATGGGCAGCTGGCTAATGTTATGTCGTTCACCATTTTTGATAAGTTGGTTAGCTGATCAAAATTGAACGATAAGGCCTCCCGTTTTCAAAGCACATTTGGTAAGAGTTGGTATAAATGGGCATTTTAAACGATGCTTAACACTTAAATCAGCATATTCCACTACATATGTGCACCATAAAAAAAGGGTATTTAAGGAATAAAATTAAAATAAACTAATTATATTTAGTTGGTATACTTTTGTTCGTACAAATATAATATTTTATTTATTTATTAAAGTAAAAGGACCTCATCTCCAGCAAGCTGAATTCTAATTTATTTTTTCTTTTCAAATTCATTTTAAGTAATACAGTATTAACCCATATCTATGTAAAAGACATATTTTATATTAGTTTTAATCTATTCTATCCATGTAATCCTCATTAAAAAAATATATATCTCTCAACGAGTTCCAAATTAATTACCATAATTAAATACTCCTTTTAAAAGATAAAGAAAACTCTCCCTATTATAAATGAAAAAACTTAAGGCACAAAAGCTTATTTTAAGGGGGAAAAACTCACTCGATGTTGGAAATTAATTTTATAAAATAATCCGCTTCATGTTCTAACTTTATAATTCAAATCACTATTCAAAGTTATTGTAATTATAAGACTACTCGGATTTTTATTAGTCTCACAAATTGCTTGATTCTAAAATAGAGTTGAGAAGGTGATAGACGAAATTATGAGCAAAGCTAAAGTCCACTAAGACAAGGAGACAACAAGAAGCAATCGAGATCGATGGACAGATAGCGTATCATTTCGCCAAACTCTTATGTCGTGTTAGGTGGGTACGCAGAGAGGAGATTGATAAGAGCAGGTAAATATCCCATCTTTTGTGGTGGTACGTTGCTTTTTTGCTTCGTTGCGTCAAAATCTGCCCATCTAGATTGACAATGACGATACCTTCAAAATGGCAACCAGGGAGTCGGAAACTCGGAATAGCTCACTACCATATCTATTAATTAGTTGACACAGTCATAGTATTTGGTAGAAAAGGCTTAAGAACTACAGAGAGCAGAAATAGCCGAAACGATCGGGGTCGGACTGGCGTATTTCTCATCCCCTAGGTATGTTAGGTCACTGGGTCTTTTTTGCTATAGAGAGCCCAGTGGATGGCCCAGCTAACCCCCCGCCAAAAAAAAAAAAACGAGTGGAAATAATTAACAGAGTTATAATTTCTCTACTAGTAAAACCGTTGATAGTTAGCAAACTAACTACGTATTGTTTAAATTAGTTAATTTGATAATTTTTGTTTATTATTTTTACACTAATAAGCTATCCACTCTTTCTGTGTCCAATCCTAAACTATTCAAGAGAGGCTATAGTGAGATGAGAAAAGGGCGAATTGAAACCAGCCTCGAAGACATGCTAAGGTGGAAACATTTGCCTTTCTAAGGGGAATACTTCATCCCAAGTTCGAACTTGAGATAATCCCAATGAATCCAGTCTCAAAGCCTGATAAATTAAGGTGGAAATATTTTCAAGATTTCCCTTTTTAAGGAAAATACTTCCTCCCAAGTTCGAACTTGAGACAATCCAAATGTAAGGAATCCCTTATGTCACTTAAGTTAGATCTTATCGGTTGTAAATTAAATAGAATAATAATCTATTTTTAGGTTGATATTTGGGTCAAATAATTTGAAAATCAGTCCAATTGTGTGAAAACCTAAACAAAAGATGATCTTCATTAATGACAATAACAATAGCTAACTTCTGTAAACCACAACTTACTTATATTCAAAAGCAAAATAATAAGTGTCTTTCTACAAAATACTTTTTAAGTGTCTTATTTTCACTTAAAATGTACATTATCACATATTAAATTGAAAAAAATGATATGATTGAATACTGGAAGGATGTCAAAACTTATAAATTGTGTAAAATTATCATTTTATACATAATTTTTCACATTTACAAAATCAAACATATGATATGTCTTTGCAGATGGGGTTGATCCGGTTAGAATGTTAGTTTGTATTTAGTAGCGTAACCAACGAATATTAAAACTTTATAACTCATAATAAGTTGTAATTGTTAAAAATTTGGTGATTTTAAATCATAAAATATATTAATTTAAGTTAAGATAAGACATGTAAGAGTGTCTTACAGCAAAACACGTATCATTACCCTATTCAAAATGAGAATTTTAACTTAATTAAACTCAAATAATTAGTTTTATGATTCTCGAGCCATTTCGTCAGCTTCCTTGTAGCCCATTCAAGCTGAGAATAGATTAGATTAGTGAATAAAATTCAATTTGAAGTTTGATTACTACTCTAACATTTGAGAATTTTGAACTGATGGATTCAATTGGATTTAGTCAAAATTAAATGTCCACTCTTTTGAGGTGAATGTCACCTTGGCGAGGTGGTTTTGGGTCGTACACGGCATTAATGTTGCCACTCAATAATTGAGGATGAAATGAGACGTGCTCTCCAAGTCTGTCTTTGTCCTAATTACCTAAGAATTGACCCACCAACATACTAATTTCTTCCATTCACCTAGAAAAACCAATTTTTAATAATATAAAAATTACCCAATTAAACTGATCTAGGCTTTGAAATTATGGCGTATGATTTGTCAACCTACCTCAACAGGTGTGTGTGAGATAAACAAGTGAACAAACAATATTTTCCAACTTAAGAAATGGTTGGTCACTATTGATAACCTCATCAGTAACCTAATTTATATAATGTCTGATGCAACTACATTATCAGAAAATTAAATGGGGTTGGAAAGAGAAATTAATTGTTAACCACCGCCAGTTGAGCCATATTGCTTCAGTACATTTGTTAATGATATCCACTATCCTGTATTATTGGCTACTATAATTTTGGGCTAATGTGGTAATTAATGTGAAACTTTTTGATTTTTCCTTCCTTCATTTCAATTAAGTACAAGTATTGTTGACCTAACTATAATTCACGAGACCTGAACCGAAAACTTTACTAATTTGAGAAAAATATATGTTATACCACGTATTATAATTCATAGGACCTGAACCGAAAACTTTACTTAAGAAAAATATATGTTATACCACGTATTTTCCTGTGATAGAAAAGAATGTTAAGGGTGAGCTAATGCAAATGTCCAAGGGAAGGCAAAGGAAACTAAGGACATGATGGTTGTTACGTACTTGTTGGAGACTATTAAGGAAATTAGACAGAGACACCATTGTAAACTGACAGATATTGACAGATGACACCGAGTACAAAATTGTGAAGGATCAAAAGGCCATTTGGGCGGTGGACATCGGAGTGGGGGGCCGGTCAAGGCCATTTGGGTGGTGGGTGTTCGACTGTTCATCCTGTTTACAAATTGAATGGCCTGGATCATATTCTTAATGCTATTTTCGTACTTACTATCTTCTTGCATGCAAGAAAATCACCATACAACTGTCCATGAGTCCCTTCAAATATCTCTGACTGATCTCCGTCTTCTTCATTCATTAATTCCAAGTGAGAATTTTCATTTAAATACAATACTTAAAAGATCAAAATTATTAAATAAATCAATTACAGTACTGTCCAAGCAATCTTATGAACATCAGAAATTGTTTTTTGAGATCATTTATCAGTGTATATCAATTTTTTGCTATTCAATATGAAAGTGTGGTGTTTTCATATATTCTTGGTTTGTACTGAGTTTTCACTCATTTAAATTGACTTATTTACATTTTTATCTAGTTATTAGATGTCTTGGTGTTTGTTTGGTTTAAGAACCTTTTGTGTAGGCACTAACTTTGAGTTAGATTTGTTACATATATAATTACTAAAAATGACGTAATTAAGTAAAGAACAGAGGAGTCGAAGTAGTGTTGGCCGGTTGGCCAACACTCCACCTACCGCCCTCTCCTCCTGGGTTTGAACCTGGAGGTACCAAATTTTCAACCTTGTGCTTGAACATTTGTGTGGGCAACTTGTGTGGTCTTGGACTATTGCTTGAGCTTTAACATCCCTTCCCCCAGCCCACTTTCAACCTGCTGGGTATTCTAAGATAGGTGTCTTGTGAGTTGAACCCTCTTATACGTCCACAAAAAAAAAAAGTAAACAAGGTAGTGGGGAAGGCGGCACTCATTTGGACGAAGACAAAGTAGTAGTGGAAAGTGGAAACGTAACAAACTAACGATGGAGTGTATAATTAGCGGTGCACGGATGATAACTGATAAGGCGAAGGAAACATGGATGGGAGGATGACTTATCAAAGGTGTAGCAAGTAGCGACACCCGTCAAACAAGTGGTTCGCCGTAATAAATGGCAACATTGACTTATTGCTCATGCTGTGGCGCCCACTTTCTTTGTGGTGCCTTTGACAAATTCACCCTCCACTGTCGTCAGTTTATGCCATTGCGTGGGACCCTTTTAATGAAAAAGTCCATAAAATAATAAATAAAAAATATAGCTGAAATAACTCTTCCGCCGCGTGAAATTTAAGACTCTAAATTATTGCCAAAATTTACTAGGAACTTCAAATTTCGAAAAATATCAGAACATTCCAATAAAAATTGATTTAGATGTGAAATATACTCACTTTAGCCTCTGATCCCTAAAACAATAAGTAAATAACTTATGAAATGTTTCATTAATGCAAGTATCCTGTTAAATTATTCGACCCAAAAAAAAATAGTGTATGGCTCAAATTTGATCCAAATACTGAAATAAACCAATATTATAATTCTAATCGAAGTGAATATTATCTGACATGGTTCAAATTACCTCTAGAAAAATTCATTGACTTAAATATAAAATCAATTTACGCTAACTTCATATGAATAAAATCAACTCAAAATTAATTTGATGCTAAATCAATCAAGTTATACAAATAATTTTGAAGCCAATAAGCAACAACTTTTGGTGTAAGTCTTTTTTTTTAAAATTTTTTTTTGGAGAATTCAGTTGTAAATAGTTTTATCACTCATTCATAATGAACATTTTTACAATTAAAAATATCAATTTTAAGTGATATTTGAAACCAACAAGAATTTCTGAAATGGACAAGAAAGTTTATTAAACAAATGCAGTAATGCCGGGTATTATGTAAATATTAATATTAGATCCGTACGAATCTGGAAAAGGTCAATACAATTGAAGGATTAAACAAACAAATATCCACATCTGCGCACACATGTATTAGCATGCAGAATTAGATTTATTTACTAAGAAATCAGAGAATGTATGCACAAATCAAAGGGGCTTCGCCTGTTTGAATAATATTGATCAAGTACGGAGAATTTTTTATTTAAAAGCAGATTAAAAGTAACACTGTGCGAGCAATTCAGGGGTTTCAAAATTCAAGTTCAATGGTCTGTCACACATGGAAAAGTCATACAATTTTCTCGAATACACAACCCGACCCACATGGGCTGCCGGGTCAGTGCTACTTGATATGTCGTTTCACTGATCAAAGCTGAATTATGAATCCGGTCAAGTGAATTATTCGAACACTACCAAACCCCCCCCCCCTTCTGCCCATATAACGTGCGTAGAAAATAAAACCGTCACTCTTTTTTTTTTTGGTTGAATTATAGGTTGTAGGGATGTCCTAGTAAAGGAAGTCATTAATTAGAGCTAAGAAGTATGATTTATGATTTACAAAATAATTATTTTTTAATGAAAACAAATGTATTAGGTCCTTATTCGATCAGAATGAGTTCAATTATATTAGGAGACATAATTTTGAGAAGCCATGAACATATCATAGAATTTACCATGTCCCATGCATTGGCTTCGGAAAAATCCTCATCGCTTGTCTCTGCTGGACGCTTTAGGGTTCCTTCGATAAACCCTAGTTTGTTCTTTGCTTTTAGAGTCGTTCTTACAGCTATCTCCCACAAATCAAAATTCTTTCCGTCAAATATGACAGCTGTTATCAACACCCCTAGTCCTTCGGCTAGGTGTAGATAATATGGTGTATGTGGTTCAATCACAAACCCTTTCTTTTCTCCACTCATGATTGAAAAAATATCTGCTCGGATACCATTAAATAAAACAGTAGGGAAAGAGAAGAATTATTATATTCTCTTAATAAATTAATCTATTAGAAATCAATTATGTAATAAGATAGTTAAACTAGTCACCTGTAATCTGCTTTATACTCTTTTTTTTATTTGGTGTTCTTTAATATTTCTTTCCATTAAAATTGAGTCACTAATGGTTTATAGAGACCAAACCCTCTCATTATAAGTTTTCCTTATTTATAAGATATAGAGTTGAGGCTTTAATTAAAGAAAACAAACCAGCCGGTGTTGATAATTTGCTCCATACTTAGATAATATGACTTTAATCCATTCATCCACTTAGGGGTGAGTGGCATCTCTCGTTCGATCTTTAGGAATCGGAATCAGGCCCAGTTAGAATCGCACTCTAAATTTTGGAACTAGTCCTGAGCCCGGTTGAAATCAAATTTAGAACTTGGACCGGATCCTGAACTCCGTCGGGACTGGGTTCGAATCCGGACACCGACTCTTAAGTAATATTTTTTATTTTTTTCTCATTTTTCCCTAAGAAAATAGGGAGAGGGAGGGATTGAGGAAGTTGAGAACTCATATCTAAAGTCAAATTCCATAAACTAAACAATAAGGCCTTGTTCTTTTCGTAGATCAATTCTAAAATGCCAATATCAACCCATTTCAACCTACTTCAACCCACTTTCACTATTTTAACCAAGTTCAATTTATCACATAAAAAAAATTCAATCCACTTCAACCTATTCCAACCTATTCCAACCTACTCCAACCTATTCCAACCTACTCCAACCCACCTCAACTTATTTTAACTTACCTCAACCTATATTCACCCTTTTATTCACCCCACTTTACCCATGAAAAGAACATACACTTAGTCTAAATCAAATACGAAATAAACAGTACAAAAGATTCACGTACTTTAAAATAAATTCAGAGAATTGGAGATAATGTTAATCAAAAACCCACAAATCAACATTACACAAACGAACGAGAAACCTAAAAATTATTTTAATTCATTTGAAATAGAGAGAGAAAGAGATGAAAACTGTCAAAATAATATAAAAATAAATACGTAGTAAGTAACATAGGTCGTGAGAAGAACCAAAGCTTGAAGGAAGAATTAAATCCATGGTAGTTGAGGTACATAAAAGTAAGTCGGGAATATATTAAAAGCAAAAAAGACGAAGGGTTGAAGTCGGATAGTTGAAAGTTGGCCCGGCCTCGATACAAAAGATACATTAATTGAGAAGTAAAAGTTTACTTCTTATATTTTTTTAAAAATTATTTAAATTTTAACTGGGTATCGGGTACTTATCTGAGTCCAAAATTTCAGGACCAATTGGGTCCTAAATTTCAGAACCGGTTTTGAAACTAATCTAATCGAATTCAGCTATACTTGTCAAACTTAAATAAATTCTATGTCCGGAATTGGATATCTGATTGTTTTCCTCACCCTTACATCCACAAACATATTGTAAATGCATCGTTTTGAAGCCTATTTGTTTATCAAGTTGACTTGGTTATTGAGTTCAGTGTATTTTTTAGATTTTTATAGTTAAAAGAGAAGTAAGCCATGAATTAAAACATAAAATAATTTTAGATTTTTTATATAAGATTAGACCCAATGGATTGTCAACATACAAGGGAAGGGTCAGATCTTAGTTGTCAAAGTGTTTGGGTGTGGCTTTGTCCCCCCCCCCCCAACCTTTTTGACAATTTCTTATGTGCTCCTAAGAGCACATACTCTCGTTATCTACATATATATATATATATATATTTTACGCGTGTATTTATCATATATTTATTGTCTTAATATATATTTGATGATGTGGTTTACTGGAGCATATGATGATTTTGTGGTCCTCCATGAGTGATGATTCTGAGATGAGAGA
>JACYFF010031955.1:10056199-10106223 GCA_017589665.1 Selenicereus undatus | reverse complement strand
AGATATAAAACTCGTCAAAATCTATGAGGGTATATATATATATAAAATGTTGTTATCAAGATGTGAAGTTATCTCCTATCGAACAATTTAAGTGTCAAATTTATACTTTTAAATAGTAAAAAGAGCAAGTAGAATGTGATATATATACAATCTCACGAGAAGCTATTATTCGATAATCATAAATGACGAATTATGAATTGATTGAAAATCACAAGTTTCTCCCTCCCTTTTTTTTGCCTATCTCACAGAAAACCAGTAGCGCCCTCCACAAAAACATTTTTTAAACCATTAGCGGCCTAAACTCGATCAATAATTATGGACTCATTGATTGAGAAATGAAGCCATATCCACAAGCTAATGTTGATTATCTTCCAAGTATATCCGGCCCCAGCATCATCAACAAATTTCATCACTTTTACACTTGTCACAAATTTGAAGGTGGTGGGGGGGTCCTTAGGCGTGCCTTTTTGCATACGATTGGCCAAAACTACTGCTTTAGGTTGTGATTAGATTAAGCAACGAAACGTGCAACTCTTGTTCGTATAATAAGCCAATGCGGCAGTGCCCACTACGATGCCTACCTTATCAATTGATTGCTCGACTTCACTGTCTTCTTTATCTTCTCTTATCTTCTTGTATACCCCTGTATTATTGGCTAGTACTCG
The DNA here is from genome assembly GCA_017589665.1 of Selenicereus undatus. Taxonomy (NCBI): domain Eukaryota; kingdom Viridiplantae; phylum Streptophyta; class Magnoliopsida; order Caryophyllales; family Cactaceae; genus Selenicereus; species Selenicereus undatus. The sequence goes on along the minus strand of JACYFF010031955.1, from coordinate 10,105,558 downwards.
TGGTTATCCTTCACTGCTTCTTAGCCATCATAGATTAGGCACGAGCTGACCAGCTGCCTCCCCTTTTCTTTACCCTTTTTTTCCCCGGGGGGCGTTGAGGGGTTTTTTTCTTTTTCTTGTATAAATTACGGTATAAAACAAATTCCGTCAGAGCTTTTACGTGAGACTAATCTTTGTTTTTGTATCTCATAACTGGGTCTCATATTCAAATCTTGTAAATGGAAAAAATTTATAATGAAAAAACTCTACGCTAAATGGGACAGTGAAAGTTTAACACTAATTAAATAGTAGTGGCTCTAAGACCGAAAGGACTAAATTTAGGGGGAGAATTAATTAATGATGCTTTAATATAATGGATTGTTTAGTTGGTTTTTTGAATTTTTAATTTCCTTAAATTTGACTTCTCGTTTCTAAGTAGACAGAACTCATAGAACTCGTTTTTTTTTTTTTTGGAACGAATTCTAACTTCGATGTTGATGTGCCGCGGCCGTATTAAACTGCCAATGGGTCAAAGTATGACGACGACGGCCGATGCAAATCAACGCCGCCTGCAATAATAAAAAATCCCATACGATTAAAAAATTAATAAACCTTCCATGTTCCTGACGCAAGAATTCACAGAAACAAACATGACGAGAGGCAGGGAAAAAAAAAAAAAAGAAGGTATCGCGAGAACCACAGGAGAGAGGAGAATAGAGAAGGTCAATTTTGTTGAAATCAGAGACGGTGGTTATTTATTAAGAAATTAATTAATTAATAATCTAAGCATGCATATTGATGCAACATATATATATTTTTTTGTCACCTACACCTATTGATGCCATATATTTGTAAATTAAGCAAATTATAACTAATTAGAGATACACTCTTCAGTCCTATTTTAATATGTTGTTGATAGATAACTTTACTTGGACAATTGAAAAAAAAAAAAAACAGTATTACAACCTATTCAGTTGAAAATATATGGGAGTATCTCAAGATTTTATGGTACGTATTATGTTTTCAACTTTGAAATTGATCGAATTTGACGTGGCCGTAAAAGATAATTTGAAGGAAATACGTACAAAATTGATAGAGGGAAGTATGTTTGAATGAATGCGTGGTGCAATTTTAGGCGTGCGATGCAGTATTGTTGCTGTTAAAATCATAATCTAACCATGTCATGTCTTGCGTGCGCATGAATCTCAATTAATTCAATCACGTAAGCAAGGCATGATCTATGATGCATCAATGCATATATGCATCATCACTGTTCAACGTAAACCTATTTTTGTGGCTCACTTTGCTTGCTTGGTTAATGTACTGCATGTGAAAAAAAATTCTCTTGGTAATTGTAGAAAAATCTTCATCTTGTGGATCAAGCTGAGCCTTGCGTAAGATTAATGGATAAGGGAAAAAAAAATGTCTAAAAACTTAAGAGAAAGTTAATTAAACTTTGTAAAAGGTAGGGACGAAGCTAGAGCGCGCTTGCATTGAATAGGAGCCACGAACTAAATTGAATAATTTTGGAGATTATAATAGTAGATGTTAACTCGAATTTACCTGAGTTATGACGCTGTATAATTGAGAAAAATAATTTGTATATGAAAGGCGAAGGCGGTTATGGGCAACTTTCGTCCACTTGATGCTTCCACGCGGTTAAAGACCTTGGATAATTTTATAATTTCATAATATTTTTCTATTTGTATGCTATGTGAGAGCCAGTCTTATGGAATCAACCTCTCTAGGGGTAAGAATACCGGGAGAGGTAAGGTTGCCTACAGTTGGATTTCCCCAGACCCCGCGAAAGCAGGACACACATTGGAAGTTTGTTGTTGTTGTTGTTGTATGCTATGTGAGAACCAATATTTTTATTTCATCTTCTAGTAAAGTTTAAATTTAACAGTTTCATCTAGAATGTTTCTAAAGCTAATGAAAAAGAATTGCTCATCTATGCAACAAGTCAACAACCTACATTTTAGGTGTCTTTAGGAATCCAAGGTATGAAGCTCTCTCTCTCTCTCTTCCTTTTTTTTTCTCTTTAGGAAAAATCCTTATCTTCTGTGATTGAAATGGACTGTCATTGACAATTTTACAAATGACAAGCCTTAATTTTCGATCATTATGTATGTTTTTTGTAGGGTTTTTTTCCCCTTAGTGTAAATTCTATCTCACCAATCATGATATTTGTTTCTCCCCTTCTTTAGATGGGTGATATCGTCTCTCTCTTTAGAGATCGAGTTTCAATAAATTTAGTTTACTTTCATCAAATTTGAGATGAAGTTATTGATTGATTGGATTGCAAACTTTTAATGGATGTAAATTTGTCAAATACCGTACCATTTGTGACAACATGTAAGTATTTTTTTACAAGAAAGTCATATTAGATCTACAAATTTCTTTTTCAAAACCTACAAACAAGAAGAGTAGCAAGTGAGCTGCAAGCTATCAATTTATTAGCAATTAGTTTCCTTGAATACAATATTTATTATGTTATTTTAGATCTGTATTCGTTTGAATTTGACATCTTTTGTAAGTGTCATATGACCTTTAATCAATAAATTCATCTTTTATTTGCCAAAAAAAACCCCCTACATTTAAAGATAAACAAGCAAGCTGCGTTCCACAACCACTGCTCACTCAAGAACTTCACTATTTAAGTTAGTTAACATTTATGTAACATCCACTTGACCTCTATCTCTTTTTATTTTATTTTTTATGCATCAATTATTAACAAATAAAAACTTTTTACCTCATTTTACTATTAGAATTAGACCATAAGAGAAAACTTCTTTTTAATTTTTCAGTTATATATTATAAGAATCAAAAAAATACTTGGCTAACAAAAAAACAGAGTCGAAAACAAATTTTCAAATAACATTTCTCACCCCAAGGCTCATGCCATTAAGCCACATAAAATTTTAGGCGTGCAATCATGCGGCTGCTGTGCAAAGTGCACTTGCTTATCAAGTGACGTTGTGTGTCATGTGCCAAGTCCCATGCCCATATTTTCTTATTTCTCAATTATTGACTTTGGTGATCCCAACATTTAATTACTTTAACTTCCATATTGTCTTTGCGGTTCTGATAGTATTTTTCATGACTGGATGATTCCATGATTGAATTCTTGACATCAACTACTCTCTATTCTTTGAACTTTCAATTATCATCCTACCTAGACGGCAAAGCAACAACAGTAATTTATAACCAAAAACAATTTAATGTAAATTTTCAATTAAGATCAAATTTGTAGTTTGTGAAATGTCAAAATAAAATGTTGCATTATCTAATCATATGTTTATATGATATAAGATCAAAATTGTAATTTGTGGAATCACATAATCTTCACCGTATCAAAAGCGGGAAAATAAACGAAACAAGGTCACTAAAATAAAGTCCAAGCCTACTTTCATTAATCCACAGTCGAACCTTAGTTAAACCATAAATACAAAGGATTTCTAACTTTATTATTGCAAGTTTTATTGCATTTTTTATATGCTGATGTTTATTTTTTGCTTAGCAACATGATTATATTATTGCAAGTAACTTTTTTATAGGTTAACAAAAAGCTAAGGAAATCCTTTTTTATATAGATAAACTTTGTTTAGAAAATGCATCCACCTCAAAGATAAGTGGAACTTACTTATAAGGAGCTCCAATCATGATTTTCTTTCCTTAAAACAGCAAATTCAATTAGTAAAATTTTTTGTTGGAGTGAAAATCCAAATAGTGGGAACTAAATTTATCTTTATATGAAAAAAAGAAGAAGAAATTTGCCACTCTGACTACTCATTTTCTTCTCTAACTAGCCTTTAAACCTTGTGCTACATACTAGTATACGGTTTGTTTTAAAATTTTAGCTAGAATATTTTTAGAAATATTATAATTAATATTATAATTTAAATTTTTTGAGATAATAATATTAACATATCTGTAATTTATTTTCTTTTTGTCCATTGCAGTAGTTGAAAAGATACTATTTATTATAATGACCTTAAATCATATATTATTTTTATTTTTATTGTTAAATAAAATTTTAATAAATCCTTAACATGAGACATATCACTAATACAACGTTTGAATTCATATATATATATATATATATATATATATATATATATATATTAATGATTGGTGTGGGCAAATTTGTTTGCCCTTTGTTTTCTGATACGATACAGAGACAAGACATTTGCCCACAATGAATGACTCTAGCATTCGTAATCCAAATTTTGCACTTCTTGAAAAATAAAAGTTCAAGGACTACATCTATCCCAAAGAACTCGAACTTAATTATCTACAAGAATAGATCTACATCCTAAAAGGACTCCAACTTAATTATTTACAGGACCTACCAACGGTAGATTTCTTCTTTTTTGCAATGATGATTGACACCATTATTAGTCACACTTACTCCATGTTATCCAAAATAGAGATCTAATTGTTCAGTGATTCCAGTTATTTATGGAATCCTAAGAGGATAAGCATGATTGAAACAATATTCAAGATCTAGATTATGCTATCCCTAGTTAGAATCCTTTTATGTCTTTGTATTTAAGTAAGTATTTTTCTCTTTCTGTTGGTGCCCCCAAACAAAAACTAAACAAGTTACATTGGATTCGTGACTATCCTTGATCAAGAAAGTTCTTATCTTTTATGAAACATATGCTACCTTGAATGTAAACATTTCTTGATTAGCTGATCTGCTTGTAGCAGATTGGCATTGCTGCTGTTGCTCCACCCTCCTCACCTAGGTTTGAATCTGGGGGACCTTCCTTTGCCAGATTATTGGGAGAGGTAAGGGGTATGTGGGTTTGGACCTTGGCAGCTTTATCTCCCTTTTTTTGTGCTAGTTGGCCTATTGGGGGACCGTTCCTTTCTATTTTATGTATTTTAAATTGATTTTTGTTCACTGTGCATATTACTTTCATTGGATTTCTCTTACATGAAAGCATTTGTCATTGGGACATTATGGAATAAATGGAAAAAAAAAATAATGTTATTATGGTGCTGTCGCATAGGAGAATTAGGTGGTAGGTTTGTTTGATTATTAAAAAAGAGTCGGAAAAATAAAGTGAAAGCTAAGAAGTAATTTGAATTATTGATACAAAGAAAACAAATTATTCAACATCTTTATTTTGTTTATTTTATCTATGTGTGTCATAAATATCAATATAATAAACTTAGGTAAATGCGTTGAGACATCATGGCATCAATTTAGAATAATGTAAGTCGTCTTTTTTTTATAAAAAAAAAAAAGAAGATTGTCTAGTTATTATTTTGACATGTTTTAAATTGCTGGTAATCAAATTTTGACTATAAAAAGATGAGTTATATATAAAATGGCCTTTATTCTGTTAGGAATATATACTTTTTCTTTTCTACAAATTATAATAAGACTCTCCCAAGATGCTTCAATGTGCTTAAAACGTGATTTATTATTTTGATTAGCTTCTTTCCTCCAACACCACAATCTTGTGTTTTTTTTTTTTTTTCTTCTGGCATTTCAAAAATATGAACAGAATATTAGGTCGAGAAAAGCACAGAAGAAAAAGTGCAATTATACTTTTGAGGTAATGACAATGGAGACGTATCAAAGTGTAATTCTACTTTAGTTTATTTAAAGTATAACATTGCGTACTAAGTAATTCAATTAGCAAATTTTCATATATGGATATTGTTAAATTTTTATATTAATTGGCTTTCTATAACGAGTCATGCACATAAGCTCAAATGAGGTTCCATTCCAAAACCAATTGGCAATTGGTGGAGTAATTCACAAGTTTATATACATGTTCAAACCTTTTAATTTTCTCAATGTGGGACAACACCCACTATCATATTCTTTGAATTTTGTCAATGTGGGACAATATCCACTTACATACTCCAACAGATATTAAAGATTGGAGCTGAAATTTTTGAATTGTAAAAGACGGTAGAAAAGACCACAGTTCTCCATAACAGTGATACCACACAATAGAATATATCATTTTGTACAAACTCGGAGTATTTTCTAAGAGTGTTAAAAATTATTATTTTTTTAGTCTTTGAGCATCTGTTTTATAAGGGTTGAGTTACTATTAACTATGAAGGGATAGTGCTTTCGCATTACATTTTTTTCTCAATCATAAGATTTAAATACGAGACCTTATTTAAGGTGAATAAGTGTCAAATTAGAGTATTTGAATCAATCTATGTTCAGTTCACAAGAACCTTAAACAAGTTAATGAGATCAAATATAAGTTCGGTAGGTTTTAGGTTCAATATGCCCCTCTTATTATGTATTTGTATTATACAGTCCTATGCAAGTTATTTGTATTTGGTACTGACTCAAAAATACAAAACAAAAAGTCTTAAACAAAATCAAATGATCCCTGAACTGACTACCATAAAGGCACAAACTAAAACTCTACAAGTTGAACCTAGCAAATGAAAGTATCAATCCCCTCTGATGAATTGATCTAGCAATAGTTCACTTGTTGTGAGGCCATGCAACCTATTTTAAAAGTCATGTTATTTTTTTTAGTTTGATTTGAAACGACATAAAAAGCACCAAATAAGACTATATTATTTATCTTCATACTAAACAATCAAAATTTGTGGGTCAATTATTACATATACCCGGAAGCATATACTCCCATTATTACACATATATATGTTTTGCAAAGTGTATTGATAAACCTCTATTTTACCCATTTTCGATGTGGTTTTTACCCCTCATTTGGCCATTTTTGGTAAAACTTCAAGAGTATAGAGGTTGATTAGTCATGCTTGACCTCAAATCTGCCTAAATGTTGTATTTTTGTGTTTTCAAGAGTTTGATTGAAAGAAATGAAGAAAACAAGCTAATGCCGTGTTAAATAGGAGCCAAAAGATAGATTTCTAGCCAAGAGAAAGTAGCATAGGGGCACCATGCCAAACAATGTGACCATGTCACCCTAGGGAAGCAAGAAAACGAGGGGCAGCACTGTGGCACGGTGGCACCGTGCCACTTTAGTTTCCCCGTTTAATTGCAATTTGGCGTTGTAATTAGTCTTTTTCTGCCCTCCTCTCATTCATTCTCTCTCGAAAACGACGACTCTAGGTTTTTAGTTTTCAGTTTTGGTTGTTCTTGATTTGAGAGCTTTGGATTGAAATTGATTGTTGAATCTGGTAGATTATCATTTCAGTTAATAGAAAGTAAGTTCCTTTATCCATTTCCTTTGCGTTTTAATTCAAAGTTAGCACTTTTAATCATGTTCATATTCGTGATTGTGGTTGTGATTTTGATGATGATTAGGGGCTAAATTTATTGTCTTGGATTGGATGTAGCCCCTATTGTGCGATTTAGATTCGTATTCTAGATTTATGTGAACGAATGCCCATGTTGTAATTGAACTCTCACTCAAGCACGCCAGGTGTTCAATGAGTTGCCTGATAGGGTTGACTCATGTTTGTAATTGGGGTTTTGAGGTTAACGAGAGTTAAATCCTCTACCTAGAACTACTTAGTGAGCAATTGGATTTCTTAACATGAAAATAGTTAAATCCTCAATCTTGTGGTTTCATGATTCTAGGTTTATGACAATAGATAACTAGGATAGCTTGACAAGTCTAATGACCTTTGAAAAAAGGCGTAAATACACTTAACTTGTAACCATTCCATTTCAATTGTTTGTGTGGACCGATTCACATAATCTAGTTTATAGTCCAAGGAACACGATAGTGTGGTGAACCCCAATCCAAGACTTTCGTTAATATTGATTTAGACAATAGTAGTAACTTTCAATAGAATACAACTGTTATTGAGTAAAAATCATTCCTAATAGACTCTGGCCTAAATAGAGTGTTAAAGGTTGGTTCGGTGGTTGAAACCGAGTTCCTTGTGGACACGATCCGTACTTGCCGTTGCTAACTACAACTGGCACCGTGCACTTGCGGTATTTTTAACTCAACATGTATTTGTCGTATTAGAGGTTATCAAGATATATTTTACTTATGTGGCTTCTGAGAGTATATACTATCGAGTTTATGATATAGACTTTGAAATTTGCTGCATTGAGGTAAAATATGAGTATTTCTTAAACAATTATAAGCAAATCCACTTCTCCTACACCTTATCCAGGGCTATATTCAAGAGGAGCAATAAATCGACTTATTTTTCAGCTTTGTATATACAGCCCAAACCATGGCCGAGGTATAGGGTTCTCGAACAAACATGCCTTACAATCCAACAGTCAGCAAGGTGCAACAATTAATGTAGAATGAGACAAGAAACTATAACTACAGTAGGCATGATCTGTTAAAATGACTACAATAGGCATGTTAAGATCACCCTAGAGAGAGGTGAATAGGGTGATAATCAAAGTCACGACAAAGAATTGTGGAAAGTAAATGTGAACCAGATATGAGTATTTTTTAACAATGTTAACCTTAATTAGGCTTAGTCCCCACCTAGAGTTCCCTAACTCTAGAATTAACCCAATTTTATTGGGAGGGATTACACAACTCCAGAGTACACTTACTCTAAGTTCCAAGTCACAAGTTGGACCCTCAACAAGGCTTGGTAGAGTTGACCCGTTCAACTCTATGATTCCGCCTAATTACATCTTTGAACAATACACCTTAATTGAATGAATAGCAAATTAAAGCTCAAGGTATGCAAGTGAGTATTGTTGCTTGTGCTCTCTCTTGTTGTCTTCTTCAGCTGCAAATGCCTATCAATTTATAGGCAAATGGTGTTGGAGAGGTTGAAAGATCATTAGAAAAGTGACGTTGCATTAAGAAAGGAAGCATGATCATCAATAGCATTTCAAGGCCTTGAGATCTGTCTTTCAAGCCCTTGAATTCTGCAGTTTTGCTTAATGTTTATCACCTTAATTTTCAACGACAACTTGCTTGATTTTAGCCGAAGATCTTGGTAAGCAGATTATCTAGAAGCTGATTTTTAGCAGCAACAATATTTCAAAATATAAGCTAAAAAATTGTTATCATAATTAGGCAAATCTTGACATTTTCAAAGATATTGACATATAGAGAATGATAATCCCATAGTCAAATTTGAATCACAAAATATAATATCATAAAGATCACATATTCAAATTTGAATTTTAGACTAGATTATTTCAACATATTGTGGCAACTTGTATCAAATCAATTATACAATATATATTAGCATGCCAATATCCACTTAGAATCATAACATATTTAAACACTATAAATATTAAGATAATTCAAATATAACAAGATGAATATACCAATTGATTAATTCCCTTTTTGTCTTTTATCAAAACATATTAATAAACACATTGTGAGTTTCAAGAAAACTAACATAGAGTTCAGGTTTGAGCTCAGATGTGCATTGCACGGTTAGAGCGTGGTTTAGCTTTTTGTTTTGGTCTTTTTTTTTATCAAAAAGTTTCTAAATCTAACGCTAATTGAGATTTTTTATTTAGATTCAAGAAACAAGGGTCGAAATAAAATTTCGCTTATCTCATTAATGTAATTTCATATTCTTCACATAAGCATTTAGGAAAAAAATTTGAACCAATTGAACAAAACCGAGCAGGGCTTGAACTTAGCTTGGTGGGCTTTTGAGCCGATTCAGATTCGTTACTGTCCTACTTCAACCTCAATGCACACAAACAAAAGAGGAATATAACAAGATTATTATCTAACTGATAGACTTAGAACCGCCAACCCAAATCCTTATATCCAAAAGAAACCCAAGCTATAACTTGAACAACTAAACCTAATCAATTCCAAAATAGATAATCTCAACTAATGTCTTCCTTGTATGTGTATTAAGGCTACTTATATCTGAACCTTCTCGAACTTTACATAAATGAGATTCCCATCAAGTGGTGATGATTTGTGTTTCTCAATAGATTTTAAATTACTAGAGTACCCATAGAGAAGGTAAGAATGAAATTGAAGGTAAATTTTGATGTATCTTAGCTGTTTAGTAATGATTTCATACCATGTAAATCCTAATAGACCTAGAAACCAACAAAGAAGAATGATCACAAATCCCAAACAAAATCAGAACATTGCCAAGTGTCGATCCCATCACAGCAATACACCAAACTTCTCAGGTGAGAGAAAGAAGAAAATACTTGATGAAGATGCCTACACATATTTTGCACAAACATTAAGATCAAAACTCTCCACTGCTTCCAACTTTACTCCGATTCCCTTACGCGGCGATCGTATTTCATTCATGCAAGGTGCCAAAACCCCCATGCAAAACCTGCCAAATTTCTCAATCCCTACTACCACACAGCTGTTCTTCCTCGAACTGCCCTGTGTCTCCTATAAATACTCATCAAAAGAAAAGTAGAAAACCCCATAAAATCACTCAAAAATCTGACCCCTTTTAACCCACTAACCCAAAAAGACAGCAAAAAATGGCCAAGTATGGGAGTTCCCCTGTTCTGCTCTGTTTTGGGCTCTGCTTCTTGGTGTTGAGCCAGGTTTCCCAGGGGTACAGGCAAGGTCCGAGGAGGAAGCAGCAGTGGAGAATCGGTGAGGAGAAAGGGACGTGTCAGTTTCAGAGCCTGACTGCCCGCGAGCCAAGCCAGAGAATCCAGCATGAGGCAGGGGTGACCGAGTTGTGGGAGGAGGATAATGAGCAGATGCAATGTGCAAATGTGGCTGTTACTCGGCATACAATTGAGCCTAATGGCCTTCTTTTGCCTACGTTCACTAATGCTCCTATGCTTGTTTACATTGTCCAAGGTCAATTCATGCACACTAACACACACTAATCGCATCTTGCATCATTGACAGATTTTTTCAATTCTTAAGATTCGAATTCGAGATTTTACTTAAGTGAACAAGCGCCAAATTACTTGAACTAATCTGCACTAATTATCTGCATTGCGTTATATAATATGCTTATTGCAGGCATCTCATGGTCCTTAGTTACAACTAAATTACAACATAAAATGTACCACAACATAAAATGTACTGAAAATTCTCTCGATAATCCTGACCTAAACATTATGAGTCTCAGTTTAGATCGATACGCTAATTAAGTGAAATATTCTACGTGATTATTATTAAACTATAGTGGACCGTTGCATGCATGCAGGGCGAGGCGTACTAGGAACGATGATCCCAGGGTGTCCGGAAACCTACGAATACTTCCAAAGGACGCCAGGAGGAAGAAGAATGAGAAGAATCAGAGCCGGAGAGACGACGCCAATGGAAGATTTGCACCAGAAGCTCCGGTACTACCGTCAAGGGGACCTCGTCGCTTTGCCAGCCGGAGTTGCTCATTGGTGCTACAACGATGGCGAAACCCCTCTTACCATGGTGGTTTTCCATGACGTGGGCAACTTTGACAACCAGCTTGACCCTAACCTCAGGGTAAAGTAAATTGACCCAACATTTAATCTACTTTTCCCTAACCTAAATCAGCATGTTATATGATTTAAAATTACCAATTTTCATTGGTTATGATTAATTATCAATTGTGAAGTTTTAAGTATTCATCGGCTATGTGAACATATACAGATGACATCCTAATCAAATCAAATCAATTCTATCCACGAAACATATTGTCAGTTATCTCAACACTTCTAAATTAAACTTTTTAAAAAGATACCCCTAAATGGATATGTTCCACAATAACTTTTTTATGTGATATAGTCTCACCTAAGAATTTGTATTTTATCATAGCATATATGGATCTATATGGCTTTAAATTAAGTAATACTTAGGCAATGTTTGTTTGGTACGTTCCTAGGAAATAATTTTCTCAGAAAATTATTTTAGTAGCGGATCAACTAAATTGTTTAAGTGGCAAAATTTGTTGACTCAACGGAGATAAATGTAAATGTCGACCAAATGAAAGAAACTTGAACTCAAAATTTGAATTTAAATTTATGTTAATATTTTCCATTGGAAAATCAAATTTCAATCTAAACTGTTGAAGTCGAAATTTTACACATAAATTACAGCCGACCATAAAGTCAAAGAGTTGACGGAAGAAAATCAACTTCCTATCTTTTCAAATGTAAATTATTTCCTCAATTTGGAGGGTAAATTGTTTTCTTTCGAGAATAATTTTTCATCATTACTGCAACAAACGACAAAAAATTGGACAACTATTTTTTGAGAATTTCGTTTTTCTCCCAATCAAAAACTACCTTAACTTTGTCTTAATAATTAGAACTGAGTGAGTTTTCCTTTTTTGGGGGGTTATTTTGCTGTTTGTGGGATGTGTAGAGATTCTTCTTAGCAGGAAACCCACTAGCACAAGCACAACAACAACGCCACACAATAGTAGGCAGGGACAGGAGGCTACAATCCCGCATTGGCAACAACGTATTCAGAGGATTCGACATTGGACTCTTGGCTGACGCCTTCGGGGTAAGCGAGGACGTGGCAAGGCAGTTGCAGTGCGAGAATGACCCAAGAGGCGCCATAATCCGAGTGTACAAAGGGCTTCGAATGGTGAGGCCACCGGCAACCATGCGAAGAGGATGGGGAGGTAACAACTCTACAGATGAAAAGGTGGAAGAGTACTACGAGAATGATGAGGCGGTGATGCAGGAAAATGGGATGGAGGAGACTATTTGTGCCATGAGGCTAACGGAGAACTTGGAAGACCCTGAACGAGCCGATGTTTACACCGTTCGTGGTGGCCGTATTCGTACTATCACCAGCTTTGATCTCCCCATCTTGAAACACCTCCAACTTAGTGCAAAGAGAGGTTATCTTTACAAGGTGAGTAACAATTTTGCCTTCTTGCTACACATTCGTGATTTGCACAAGGGAAAATCAAACATATCTGGTGATAATTAGTAAACATTTTGTGTTAGATAGGCAAGAAAAAATCTTGTAACTCGATATAGGAAAAAGATACTTCAATTTTGAAAAAACTTGACAAAAGGGGGAAAAAATGACATTATGGGATAGTAGAGACTATCTCATTTAAGAATTAATGTAATTTCAAACTCTGAGATAGTCTAAAAGCGTGTGCATGGAATATTCAACCACGAGATATGTTGTGCTGTTATAGAGTAACTTCGATATTTCCATTAAATACTGTTTGATCTTGCAGAATGCAATGGTAGCACCGCAATGGAACATGAACTCCCACGAGATATTGTACTGCATCCGAGGTAGAGCCAGGGTCCAGGTGGTTGGTTGTGGCTCCACCACCAATAGGCCGGTGTTTGATGGCGAGGTGAGGGAAGGGCAACTCCTCATCATCCCTCAAAACTATGTCTCCTTGGCAAGGACCGGAGAGGAGGGCTTCGAGTGGATCACCTTCATGACCTCGGATAATGCCATGTTTAGCCCCCTAGCTGGCCGTGTGTCAGTTATGAGGGGGATCCCGGAGGAGGTCCTCATGAACATGTTCATGATCTCGAGGGAGGATGCTCAGAGGTTGAAGTACAACAGGCCGGAGATGACGATTTTAAGCCCTAGATCTACCACTAGGGGAATTAGGGCTTCTGCTTAGGTTTGGGGTGGTTGCTAATGCTAGCTAGACGATGTCCTTTGCTCATGTGTAGAGATCTTTCCTCACTACCTTATGTTGAGCATCCGATTGAGAATTAGCTTTTGTGTAATCTGAATAAAAGTACGTAGGTGTATGTTTTGGCTATTAAGAATAGCCTGTTTATGTATCAAGTTTTGGCATTGAGAATAAGCAAGGTTCTAATTTCGCGATCATCTTATTTTGTGAAGAATTGTCATACGATTAGATTCAAAGATATGTCTTTATTCAAGATTGTACATCTTAAATTGTGAAAATGCCGAAAAAACGACAAGTTTCACCAAGTTTAATTTACAACATGTACCAACTGGTCTAATTTCGTGATCTTCTTAATTGATGCATAATTGTTATACGATATGTACCAACTATTCTAATTTCGTGATCTTCTTAATTGGTGCATAATTATTGTACGATTAGATTCAAAAAATGTCTTATGTCTTTATTCGAGATTGTACATAGTAAGTCTTCAAAAAATTGCAAGTGGGGAGCCAACCAACCATTATTGTGAATGTTTTCAATGCCCCAGCACATCTAACAAATCCTTTCAATAGATAATTTTACGATTTTATCTTAAATATTGTAAAAAAAAGTAATTACTATTTGGAATATTCATATCACCACAAATCTAAATTAATTAAAAAATAATCATCTAAGAGCATCCACGATAACAACTCATATTCAATCCCACCTATAAGTAGTCATGAATTACCATTGAGTGCATATACTTTTGAAAACATTTTGAAATATTCTGTAGAAGTTGTTAAATAATGTCTAAAAATGTATATGATGTTTTAATTTTTTTTGTTGAAATATTATCGTAATTATTCTTTGAAAAAAATAATTAATTGATCTACAAACATTCATACTTTTTAATATAATAATATATATCTAATGATTATTTTTGCATTTTTACATATGTGGATGAGATCTACCAACTGCTTTATGACGCTTGCACTATTTGCAAAAAAAGTGTCAACACTTATGTATTTGCTCTAAATGTACCTTATTGTACATGTGTAACTCCAAGTTTAACTCAAAGAAGTTATGGACAATGAGTTTTTATTGTTAAGTAGTCTTCATCATACATTTCAAGTTGTCTGTGTACACTATTACGTACAATATTCTTCGATATGAATTATAGGTACATCTTCAGGGTTTTATTGCGAGATCATACCGATTATAGAACATTTATTGTTCGTCATGAGGATGCTCGGGTTCTTCTGCATACAAGTACAACAGAATTGGATTCATATGCAGCTCAGGTATTGTACTATTCACAACGTTTTTCACATTTTATTTTTCAGTTACTAACTATCTCATGAGATCATTTTCTGCAACCATATGGTCATCTATCTCTGTATGCAATTATAGATGATTATATAGGAAAACCATGGGTATTTGTTGTGGAGCCTCTACGACACCATGAGGTAGAATTGTCTATCACTCTTATTGCGCCAGTTAGTTGGGAGGACGAGGTGTTTTACTTACGAAATACCGATGCTAAGTACACCAGGTACACATGATGCAATTATAGGCTTCAATTATACTATTGTTAATCAAATAATTACTAAGAACTTAATTTTTACTGTAGGTACAAGAAGAGAAGGTGGATTCTCCGTCATTGGCGCCACAAATTAACATATCAACAAGTCGTTTAGCATGATTTTAGTTATATTTGGACTACCTATAATATCTATCATACTTTATATCATGTCTTTTACAATCATTTGTTGTTTTAATTATTGAGTTTTAACGGTTGTGCATAAAATTGCTATCTACTTATATCTTTCAACAAATTTGAGTTTCTGTTGAACTTTCCTATATTATTATGATTCTCTCTCGCTCTACACACACACACACACATACACAAACACCAACTATCTACCGTAGTATGCACCTTGTAAAACACGGGTCCAGACTAGTATTTTATAATAAGAATGCAAAAATCGAAATATTTAATATTTAAGAGTCATGATTACTATGAAGTCTCTTTGCAGTCTTAAAAATCAGATGCTTTATTATGAGGTGGGTACCTTATTAAATGCTAATTGAAATTTAACTTTTTAATCGTTAAAATTAATGATGTTGAACCAATACAAATAGAGTGGAACCTTTCGCATCTGGGAGGGATATGGTACTGTTACTCTCTCCCGCTGCCAAAAACAAAGCTGTGCAAGAATATGAGAAAAGGAAAACGTTCACGATGGGACTCGAACCCACAATCTCCCGCTCCGGAGGCGAGCGCCTTATCCATTAGGCCACGCGAACGTTAGAATGCTTCGAGTTATCCCTCAAATTTACTTGTAGAGTATTGTAGACGTAGAGCCAAGCACTCACAAACGCGAAATCCTCCAATATTGCCAAAAAGACTCGGATGAATTCGATGGGTTGCAGAATATTTGTTCCCATTCTCTCAAACAGATTGATTTGTCCCACTCTTTCCCTTAAAATAATCCCATTTCTTCCGTTTTGTGGGCAATTTTCTGCACAATTTGTGCAAGCAGGGAATATCTCTGGATTTTGTTGGGTCTGACGCTTTTATCACTTTTGGCTGATTGAAGGGCTGCGTAATTTGGTTGCTGGAAAGCAGTGGAAATCAAATGGGTGAAGTGTCAGCTCAAAAGGGTATCTCTTTGCCCTCACTCTTCTTCGTTTTTCTGAAATTTCCTCTTTTTCCAGTTGTATCTTTCAGAGATGTAGTGTTGCTCTGATGTCAACAAGTATAAGACTATTGCATCCGTGAATTTGTGATCATAAAGATTGAATCTTTCTTCTTTGTGAGTTGTGGCTGTGTCATCCTTAAACAAGTTTGCTTGTTCTATCTGAGTATGCTCTCATTCATTTTTTTTCTCTCCTGCTCCTTTTTCCCCCTTCGTATAGGTTTCTGATTTTATGATTGCTGAATTTTTGTTTTATGTTTCAAGCATCATTGCAAAGAACATATTTTTATGGCCCTATGATTTGTGGGCTTGAATTGTTCATTTTTTCAGTTTGAGTAATGAGCTTTTTCTGCTAGGACTAGGCTGGGAGTGATGTCACAGGGTGTTTATATTGAGAATTCATGGCTTCTACTTGATTATATTAGCTGAGATGAAAGTGAAACAACTATCCATGACATTTTTTTTGAAGAGAATGCTCTTAGATGAAAAGGTTGCAAATGATCACCCAACTATTGAAGGCTTTTGTTCTCATACTGTAATTTCCCTTTTGACATTGCCCCCCTTTTGATTCTTCTCGATTTTGGTGGATTTCATTGTATTTTTAGATACTGCCGAGATTATCAAAAGGATGGTCGACTTGCGGTCAGATACGGTCACTAAACCAACTGAAGCAATGCGTGCCGCAATGGCAAATGCTGAGGTTGATGATGATGTATTGGGATATGACCCCACTGCCCTCCGTCTCGAGACAGAGATGGCAAGGATAATGGGCAAAGAGGCGGCGTTGTTTGTTCCTTCAGGAACCATGGGTAATCTCATCAGTGTGCTTGTGCACTGCGATGTAAGGGGAAGTGAGGTCATTCTTGGTGACAACTCCCACATCCATGTATATGAGAACGGTGGTATTTCTGTGCTCGGTGGGGTTCACCCACGAACAGTGAAGAACAACAAGGATGGGACTATGGATTTGGGTTTGATTGAAGCTGCCATAAGAGTTCCAGCAGGAGACCTGCATTTTCCTACTACTAGGCTCATCTGTCTTGAGAACTCGCAAGCCAAGTAACGATCTGGTCTTCGGTGAACTTTGCTATAGTTCCTGATTGACGAGCTATGATTCGATCAATAAGACTTTTGATAGAGTCTTATACTGAGCTCACTTCAATTGCTAGCATAGGAAGGCCTAGCTGGCCTTTTAGTTTGTAAAGAAAATCATACTGTTGTTGCTGAATTGCAGTTGTGGTGGTCGATGTCTTTCTGTAGAATACACTGACAAAGTTGGAGAGTTGGCAAGGAAGCATAATTTGAAGCTTCATATCGATGGTGCACGCATCTTCAACGCTGCAACAGTGAGTAAAAACTTCTAAAATTATCATACAGATTATGCGATTTTGGCTGCGAAACCCCCTATGCAAATTCTAGAGGCCTTTAGATGTACTGTAGCTTAAGAGAACGTTGTTTTTTTTACCTTCTCCTTGATCAAGAGTGTACATAGACATAGTTCCAGGTTGACACCCAATGTGATGTGATCATTGTTTTACCTTAATGTCATATTTTTCTGCACACTGATTCCCAATGAATTGGGTGGCAGACGCTGGGAGTTCCTGTCGACAGATTGGTGCAAGCTGCAGATTCAGTGTCGGTAATTATCAATAAATCGCCCTTGTTTCTCTTTGTGCTTGCTCTTGTTTCTATTTCCAGAGGATGTTTGATAATATGCTTCACTTAGAACACTAAGCAATTTGCACATACGTAGTGCACTATTCCTCTCTGACCTCATTTCTAAATTCTTTTCTCTCCAATGATATCCACTTCGATAAAGGTTTGCCTATCTAAAGGGCTCGGAGCACCTGTGGGATCTGTCATCGTTGGCTCAAAGAGTTTTGTAAGAAAGGTATTGATGAAACCTTAAATCAGTAAATGGCCTTCATTTTGTAGTATATGCTCCTTGATGGCATTCGCCTTTTTTCCTTTTAAATCTTTAGGCAAAGAGACTGAGGAAAACCTTAGGTGGCGGGATGAGACAGGTTGGTGTCCTATGTGCTGCTGCCCTTGTTGCGTTGCAAGATAATGTTAAAAAGCTTGGGGAAGACCACAAAAAGGCTAAGCTGTTAGCAGGTTATCCATCTTCCTATGAAACTATTTCCACATTAGCCATCTAATCCATAGGGATTGCCTACTGGGAGCAGGGAGGAAACCAAGTTTCACTAGGGAAGTAGGTCTGAATTGGATCATTACCTGAGCCCTCACCCATATATTTCCCCCACTAGAGTGCCACCCTGCATTGATAGGTCCCCTGGATTTGATCTCCTTACAGACACCCCTCCCCCAACCAACCCCACCCCCCCCCCCCCCCAAAAAAAAAAACCAAAAAAAAGGCACAGACACAAAGGGAGCTATGTGTCCTTCTGCCTAGATCAATGGTAAGTGCCAATGTTTTGTTCAAGTTGGCATTTCATGTGCATGTACTTGTACAGCAAATTTCTACAACCTGTGCATCCTGTTTTATTTGTTCCTTGGGGTCATCTATTGTGACAGATGGGTTGAACCAAATTTTGGGGCTAAAAGTGGACGTCAAGTCAGTCGAAACCAATATTGTAAGTACTTGGTGAGCATGTGGAAGTGCATACATAGGTTCATAATGCACTGATCCTGCTAGCAGGTTTCAATGCCTGGCCCATCCCCCTTCCCCTTTCTACACTTGCTGAGCTTAACGTCCTTGTTTCCCAGGTTTACGTTGATATGTGTGAGGATTTGAATATGAAAGCATCGAAACTTTGTGAGAACTTGAAGGAGCATGGTGTTTTAGTCATGCCAGAGAGCACCTGCAGGTGGTTGTTTCTCTTACTTGAAAGCATGATTTTAGATGAAGAATTTATATCCCATCTTTTGATTGGATTACATTAATCTAATAGATCCTATTCATGTTAGCTAAATCACAGTTGCATTCATCTGAACCCCCCCCCCCCCCCCAAAAAAAAAGGGCTGATCTCTTTTGGTTTGGTAGGAAACATACTTCTATTCTCTTCCTTCTTTGTGGAATGCCTGGAATCTGCTTTCTTTCTTTGTTTTGTCAAATTGTTTTGAGCTATGGAATCTTGCAAATGACCATTTCGAATATGTGTGTGTGTGTGTGTGTGTGTGTGTGTGTGTAGATGTGTATATACATATGTATATCACACACACGCTTGTGTGTGTGTGGGGGGGGGGGGGGTAGGAAAACTAACTTATGGTATGTCCCATTTTCAGGATCAGGATTGTAATCCACCATCAAATTTCTGAAATTGATGTGCAATATACTCTGTCATGCATTCAGGTAATTGCAAGCCCTTCTCCAAAGATACTGTTATCTGGCAGACTTAGAAATTCCTATAGCTCAATAAAGTTACATATACTGATCAATTTTATTTGGACATAAAAGCAAGCTGTAGCGGCGGCATCAACCTGGGCTGTCCGGAAGTGAGAAGCAAAGAGATGCTCTTGTTATTTCACTTGCAATCCTTCGTGTGGTCGTATCTCTGTTGGCTAAAGTTCTAGCACTAACAGATATGATATGTTCTCTTATATATTTAAGCGTCTTTTCATTTTTTTGTTGGGGGGGGGGGGGGTGGTTATAGTTCGAGTCTCATGATCAAGCTTCTATCTGTTTTTGAAAATTCATGGTTCGATGTTGACTGTTGACAATATTTAGACCCCATTTGCTTTGAACTGTGGTTGACTTTTGAATCAAAAATCTCTCGAAGTCTACTATGGAGTGTCGGGCTCAACTTGACTGTTGACAACGTAACGTTTACCAATCTTCGAATGCAACTCAAGCTCGTGAAAATCAGGCTCCACTTGACTTGGTAAAACGCCTAATGTTGTGGCTCAAAAGGATGAGCACATAAGCTTATTTATCATAAATAACAAAAACAATTTTTCAGCATAAATAAATGTAATCATTTTGTGAAAAGCATACCCCCTAAAGGCCTGAGTAGTCTAACACTGCCTCCTAATTTTTTACACCAGACAAATGGTTTAAAATGTCGTCGAATGGCGCATTTGGCCGCTAACCATAAGGCTCGACAAAATGAAACTGCCTCATGCAAGATTTTGCGCAATGAATCTAAGACAAGAGGCCGACAGCTGAATGAACATCCTTAACAGCAGGATAATCGAAGAAAGATATCAAAAATCCTCAGCTTAGAATGAAAACATGCAACATAACAATTGTCATACAGCCTTTTGTGCAATTAAACCTTTCAGCTTAGGAACTCGACATCAATTCACAAGGCTCAAACTTTTGCAACGAAGAGAACCCATCAAAGCCACCCAGCCGAGCTATTTTCGTAACCTCAAGGAAAGCGTCTACTTGAATATATGCTCCTAAAGACAAAGTACAAAAGGATAAACATTTAAATTGAAAGAATAGAAAACCAAACACCAGACAGACATCTTACAGTGAAGACCCAAAAAATTGCTCAAAAGTTCCAAGAAATGCTACCATTCCCCCTGTTTTCTACTAAATCACCCATCAGCAAATGACCGCTCATCCTTCTCCAAGGAGCCCGCATTTGTGATCCAACGTGGATCCAAAACTACACATTGCTTGTGATTGGATTAGAACCCTCGACGCAGCATAAATATTTAAAGGTATACATCAACCAGCAGTTTAGGCATCCACCTGATGGTGTTGTGAGACTTCAGCTTGCCCACCTCGGGTCAATGGACCCCTTCTCTCATCCGATGGACTGCTTCAGGAAACAACTTGCATCTCGTAGTAAACATATCTGAAACGAAATAAAAAAAGGTTAATTACAAAGTGAACATTGTCGAGCAGCAATCATTAGACAGGCACACCAACCAAATTTGTCCAGTAAAAATTAAATTTCGGGTTATGACTTGGCTTAAAATCAATATTTCAAGCTTTCATCATGTACAATTAATGCTGCATACAATCCAAATCAAGATAAGGATGGAGTCGGGACAAACAACACTCTTGTACAGCAAAAGCAACGACCTTTACTTTTATTTGGCACAAAAGAAAACACAAGAATTTAGTATAGGGACACACTTTCCCTTGTCAGTTGTATAGCACGATCAGAATGTACTGCATTTTGTTGCCCTACTCTTAAGAGTAAACAGTTTCGGCAGTGGTGATGAAGATATTACTTTCTTACTAAAAAAGGGGAAAGAATAAAATTCTGTTTGCCATTTGGATATTTAAGACTATATTTTTTTAAAAATAAAAAATGTAGTGCCAGATGTTACGAGGTCAAAGCAGTTAGCATCAGGTGCTCCACTGTTTCTTGTCATCACTAGTCTTCTCCGACATAAATCAACCAAACAGGCAGGGCAAGTCCTTGAGGTACACTCGGAACAGCATAAATCCATGGAGTGTATATTGCAGTGCCAGGTTTTGGGCCTAAAGCATAAATATAACCCATTTAATGGCACGTAAATGAGATGTTTTTCTGATGAAGGTATAAAGGTTACAAAGGTGTTACTGAACAGATACCAACTCAGTAAATTGTATCTTAATCATAATCAGACAACTCAACCACGAGCACCTCATTAGATTCAGTGAGGAACATGGAACTTCAATCTAATAGGTGTCCAAGAGCTGAGGTGTTTTACCATGTAACTCAAAAGGGAGCCTCAAGAGATTCATCCCAAACCTCAGCACTTCCATTAGAGGCATCCTCAACATCTTCTTCCATTGAAAGCCTAATATACTCTCTGTGTGCAAAGCGATCCCATTCCGTTAAGGATGGATTCTCCCTCTCCTGTTCAGAAAACAGCGTTAAGGCTGTTTGACAAGCAGCAGGAACAGATACTACAACGCTTTCTAACTTCCGCTCACATTAGGCTAACACTGAAGTTTATGAATTTGACATACCTGACGAATAAGGAAAGGATCACGAGTTTCAAAGGCCATGAACTTATTTAGATTAAATAGGATGTTGAAGACACTTCCTGAAAGTCTACTCCCCTTTAGATCACGAAGGGTGAAATAACTCTCATTCTGCAAAGAAAAAATGAACTGTTTAAAGGAAAACTTCAATAAATTCAATGTATAGACCGTTATTAATGGGGCCCTTCAACTTGCAAATTTTTGGGCCAAAGTCTTGTGTCCTGAGGAGTTTAAACTCTTTTTTTTTTTTAAATAAGAAATTTGCATAGTTAGAGTCAAGTGTTGCATAACAAACAATATCGCACCTTTTGGATTTGTTGATAGTATTACCATTCAAAGCATGAAGGCATGAGAAACTTCATACATTCCCCTTTCATACATAGGTGACAACCCTTGGTGTCCTGATATATCTTTAGAATTTAGACTGCTAATAACAAAAATTAAAAAATAAATAACTGCTGATTCCCTGAACTTCACAAGACTACAAGAACAGACAAGTCACATGTTATACTGTGTCGCCGTGTCCTAAACTCAATCATATTTTTTATTTAGAAAAAAGAAAGAGAGAAAGAAAGAAGGAAAAATTCTCAACCAATCACGGTCCATGCAAGAGCTTGAGTTGCTTTACACAGAACTACAAGATAAAGTCAACCACTGTCAATTTTTGTGTAGGTTTGATATCCATCATCGCCAAAATATTAGAGGAGAGTTCCACATAAAACATGAGTTCTTTCTGCTACCCAAGAAGACACTTGTATATTATACTAGTGCTATAACCCTGCGATGCTGTTGATTTACCTTTTTAGTGAATGTGTTTGTGTGATTCATCATTTATCTATTTATCGACTTTTTATTTTTTCTCTCTTATCAATTGATATACATATGTTAGATAATACCGTGATTAATTAAAAACAAGTGAATAATATTTAAAAAATAAAAAAAGAACCATGAGAATAGTGGAATAAGATGAATCCCAATAAGAAAATTGGCACAAAAGAGAGTAATTCAACCTTTGTAATTTATACGCGTAATATCTCTATCTTACAATACAATAAAGAGTTTAGTGTTTCATTATCTCGATCATTTAAAAACTTTCTTCCATAAATATTACTCAAAAAATTATAAGCTTGCACAAATGTATAATGTGTTAATCATGAAATAAATAAATTTTAAAAAAATTCCACATTATAGTTAAAAATGTTTTAGTTTTTGCAATGCTATATTTAAAACAAATAGGTTTTATCGATAATTAAAATTTTTTGAAAGTAGAAACTTTTGGCGTGAAAATCGAAAAAGGTGAGAATAATAAAAATGAAAAAAAAATAATAATGAGAGATTACAAGTCAAATTGTTTGAAAAATATAGCATGAAAATTTAAAAGGGTGAGCCCAATAAAAATGAAAAGTATAAGAGCTTACAAAGTAATGATTGAGAGAATACATATTGATATTTGATATTTAAAATTTTAATTTACGATAATATTTGATTGTATATTGTGGTGTGGGTGCTCTCTAAGAAATTGTGTTTTACTAATATTATAATATGTAAATATATCTTTTTGAATCCATACAACATATTGTATAGCTTGTTCTTTTAAAAGGTCATTGCAAACAGTATTTGTTTGCAGAAGTTTCAAGACTCAAAAGCCAAACAATCAATATTTGTTTCAAAATCATAGAGTAATAACTAAGGCATTAAGACAACAATTGCAATTCACGCGTTTTAGAAATTATTATGATTAAGCCAATTTTAAAAGCTCCAGCAAAACTAAAAGTTCTAAATAAAATGTTAAAGAAAGTATTAAAATATCAAAATATTTAAATATTTTAAATTTTAAATCATAAATAATAAGAAGAAATATTTAATTAAAAAGATTAACCAATAACACTTTATCCGCTCAACATAAAATTTCACTTGAAAATATCACCCATTGATCTCACTCTTGTTGTACCCACATGATACAATTACACCAAAAAGAAAAATCTTGTCTTACTCCTTAGTTTCAATTTTCAACAATTTTTAATAGATAGAATAATGGAAGAAAGTTGGGTATGAATGTGATTTTTTAAAATAGGAAAATCAATATTTTTGTGCATATAAATGCATGCAATAATGAGCACTTTAAATGTGAAAAAAAACCACTAATAAATTTTATTAGTAAATGAAAGGCAAATTAAACCAATAACAACTCGCCATCTCACCTTTTAACGCCACCTAAGCCATCCACATGTCAATTCCATATGCTATCACTCAATTTTATATATAGATTATATAGATTGGAGCATGCAACAGTGATAAGCGCTCCCAAGACCCCACCAATACACCATAACCCAACAAGGAGTTTGGAGTGTTAGACAAAGCTAGGATAAAAAGTTCTCTATATAACAGATAAGAAGCCATGGCTTAAAATAATAAACATATCACATAATCAAAGATTAGAGATCAGAACAGAGGATATCTTAAAACACTCCACAGAAGGCAAACCTCAGGTCCAATCATATCAATGATCTGACACAAGATATCCTCAAAAAGCACAGGTTCTTGAGCCATGCATTCCATTCGATGCAACTGCTCCTCATAAAAGAATTGCATCTCGTTCCTGGTGATAACTCCATTTCCATCCAAGTCTATGCATTTAAACCTGCACAAGGAAAACAGTCAAGTGACAAAATACCATTCAAAGGAAATTTTAAAGAACAGCACAGAAAAGTGAGACATAGGTCTAAAGCCAAACACACTGGAGTTTCTATGAACCCTATGTGGTAAAATATGCACAAATATAGCCATACCAATACTCAAGACTGGGTTCTGATGACTTGTCCTCTTCTGCCAGTATGAAGTAAACAAAGTCTTCATATCCCATCTTGCCTTCAACAGTGCTAGTGAACTTTCTTGGAGCCTAAGATTTTGACACAACCAGTGCTGTTATCATTCGTAGAGAGGGGAAAAAGAAGAAAAATGTTCCAGAAAGAAAGAGGCTGGACATCCAGAGATAAGGACAGCTACTGGGACATATACCTGGGCAAATATTCTATCAACAATCCTGTATGTAAGTGCATGGTTCCCATATCTAATTAGGTTTTCTTTGTCGATCAAGAAATCATGGTCTGTATCTAGCTCCCAGAACTTGCAATATATCACATAGAAGTGTTCATAGGAGAAGTACCTACATTAAGACACAGACAGAGAGAATCGAAGTTGAAAGCCAAGCAAGGAGAACAGAGGGAAACTGCACATACCACAACATATATGATTATGCATACAAGGAAAAAGGAAAATATTTTTTTATCAGGATATAATTCAGCATATCAGGAAAAAGGAAACACTAAAAATCAGTCACGGCCCAAAAAGCAGTTCAGGAGTTTAGCCCCCCTCCCCCAAAAAAAAGGAACCCGATGGAAAAAAAAAAAAAGGACCACCAACGCAAATCCCTCTGCGTATGTTGCGTAAGTCCTCCCTGAATAAGGTCTAGTGCGATCCAAATGTATTCCATCCTCTGTTTCTACATCCCAGATATGCTACTCAAAGAACATAAAATCCTAATACCTAACCCATAGAGCGCACACACATGCAAGCATTTATATATACCCAAATTAATGCCTGCATCCCTATCAGACTATTACATTTTCCATACCAATCTCTTCAGGACGGGCATGCATTGGCCAAAATTTTTCTAAAAGGACAAAGGGCCTATTGGTTATGAGCACATTGGATGAGCAAATAGTAGGCTTGGATGAGCAAATAGTAGGCCTGAAATAAAAAAGGTTTGAGCAGGTCTGACTAATAGTTAGCACATTTGAGCAATTTCAAAGCAGGTTTGTGAGTGGGTTGGGGCGTATTGGAGTAGATTTAACTAGTAGTTAACGGGTTTGAAGAGCAGCTTAGAGCCAGATTGAAACAGTTTTGACTAGTGGTTAGCAAGTTTAAGCAGGTAGAACAAATGCTCATAACAAACAGGCCCAAAGGTCAAGCAGAGGGTAAACTAAACCCAAATGATTGAATTCGAGTTCTCTACGTTGAGTGGAAGGAAAAATTCAAAACAAGTGAAATATAAAAATTCCTTTTAAAGAATGCTAACATCAATCTACACAACTTTGTTTGTTGAAAGAAATCTGGACTTCAAACTGGTATATCTACAACAACAGCACTCTATGAAAGGGAAAAAAACTAAGTACATCCAACAAAAGACTTTAAAGAGATCTAAAAGCCAAAATAATAGAATTCTTAATTTAAGAAATTGCCATTAAAATGCAACAAAGATCATCTAGATGACAGTTCATTATCTTTTTCATAATTCGCTACGCTTCCTTGAGTTTTTTTTTTTTAAAAAAAAAAAGAGGAAGTGGTTTATTAGGACTACCACATATATGAGCCCATCATCCATTATCTCAAACCCTCAGAAAGATAAAACGGCTACCTACCAATGCAGCAAAAGGCAAACCTGTATTATTCTAGTTACAACTATAAGTCTACCTCAGTACTTTGTTGATATCCTCTTCTTCATCAGCATGTTGCATGGCAGCTATTAGATTTCCACGTTTCAGTTCCCTGACAGTCAGTTGACCATTACCAGCCCTGTTGACATAGTAAAAAATTCTGTATACCACAGTCTCCGCTGCACATCACCAAAAGAATATGAGAACACTAGAAAAACAATATAATACCATCAGAATAGGAAAACATGGATGAATGCCCTTTCAAGATTTCCAGCTCTATTTTTTTGACTACATTGTATAGTTGGAGCATGTTCTAAATGGTGAGACTAATTTGACCTTTTTGGATTTTATAGATAATATTATCATGTTCTAAATGGTGAGACTAATTTGAACTTTTTGGATTTTATAGATAATATTATGCACAGAGCTTGAGGGCATGAATGTTCTGTAATTGCCCCTTCTGCAAATGGGCGACATTCCTTGGTGTATATTAATGCATCTCTTGATTACTAATTAAAAATAAAAAATAAAAAAAGAGGACAATCTGGATGAAGCATCTTCACATGATGGATTTTCTCTAAGGCTCCGTTTGGTCCTTAGAAAATTTGGTGGAAAGAAAAGTTGAAGGATAAAAACTGTGAAGAAAAAGAAAAGTAGGGAGAAACTAAGTTTTTTTCTCTTTAGATTGAGAGAAAAATACAAGAATTTGGATGAGAAATTTGAATATTGATAAACTACTTAAATCATGTTAATATCTAAGTAGTGCAACGTTGGAGAGCGTTGGGAATTCCTTTGAAAACTTTTCACAAACTTTCCTCACAGTTTTATGAGGAAAATTTTATCACTTATTTCTAACAATTTTTCCAAGCTAATTTTTTTTTTGGGGGGGGTAAGTAATCAATGAGGTATATTAATTGGACACCAAGGGGATGTCATCCATGTACAAAAAAGGCAATACAAAAACATTATGCCCTTAAGCTCTCATCCATAATGTAATCGACAAAAGCCAAAAAATTTAAATCTTTGTTACCACTAAGCCCCACAGTCCAACTATACAACCTCAAAAAATATAGCTTGAAATCTTGAAACGACAAGACTTTGCCCTCACAAATACAACGATTTCTCTCCTTCCAAGTAGCCCACAAAATAGCCAAAGGAACCATGTTCCAAACTCCAAGGACCCAACTCTTCTTCATCCTTGTCCTCCAAGCCACTACCACATCTCTCACATTAGAAGGTTGAATCTAACTAATCCCTATTAGAGAGAAAGATAAATCCCAAAGCGAAAAAACCCACCGACAATGTACAAGGAGGTGATCCACAGTTTCTTCCTCCTCCAAACACATGAAGCATCTACTTGGACCTCTAAAATTTCTTCTGTTAAGCATGTCATCCGTGGGAGTCTTGCCTAAGGAGAATTTTTTCATCTAATTTTCCTCCATATTTTTTTTCTTTGTGATTTTCTCTAAACCAAACACAAGGTAAAAAGTTACTTTCCCAAATTTTTTTCTTTTCACCAGATTTTTCAAGGTCCAAACGAAACCTAAATGTCTACCTAAGAAATTAACCAAGGTATTTAAAAGCTCATAGTCTTCATATACCCTAGCAAGTGATGATTCTCCTCTCCGTCATAAGTAGCAAACCCACCTTGATCAACAAACAAGCAACACTTTAGTATCTCTAGGTAATCACAAGAACAATTTCCAATACCAACCAATACTCCAGAGTCCTTCGGAAAAATTGTTTCAAGACCATAGGTTCTAGGGGCCTTAGCCGCCAGGCATTGCCTAGGGCAGGCTGGGGGGGGGGGGGCTCATATGTGTAGTAAGGGAGAAGGTAATATGTTGAGGGCTCAGATATGGGCATCAAATCATAAATACTCCCTCCATCCCATGTTCATTGACAAAAACACCTATTTCTCTAGTCCCGTATTGTTGTCAAATTTTGCTTTTTCAGTAACTTAACCTTGTTTTTATTGGTTGAAAACCCATTTCAACAATGTAAATGCATTTAACACTTATGTTTGCACATCCCCTAAAGTTGACTATGAATATGGGATGGAGGGGATAACATTCATAAAGGGAAGAAGATGACAGCATACCATATCTCTCTTGAAACTCCGGGGTGCTCTGTAAAAATTCCAACCCTGGATGGGTTCCCAAAAGTTCTCGAAGAACAGGCTTAAAGTCATCCTAAGCAACAAATCCACAAACAGATTCTTAAAAGCCAAGTGAAATGCCAAAGCAATTTTGTAAGAGAATAAATTCTCACTGGCGGCGGCATAAATAATTAACTAAAAGAGAATGAAAAAATATGGAAAAGGCGAGCAAGTACAAACAAAATATGGTAAACATACCTGTGTCAAAAACCTGCGATGTGGTTGCTTCATAATAGTAAAAATTTGGGTCGCTATGTCCATGGTCAACATGTTGCCATTGACCCAATAATCGACAAATGCATCCCTACAGAGGTAATCAATGGTTAGAAATCAATCTGCCCTCACAGCGAAATGTTATAAACTTAAAATCCAACATGCCCTGCAGCCAACAAGGACTGAGAATGATAAATGCAGAAGGCAGGAGGACAACAGAATTTTAGGAGAAAAGGAAAAAAATACACTGTAGACTCCCCCCCCCCCCAAAAAGTGAGTGTCGTTCTGCTGAAGGAAACAAGAAATTGACCAAAGCATGTGAATAGGCTGTTTGCCAAAAAGAACATGAAATGAAACACAATAAAAATGGAGATAGAGCTTGAAAGCCTTGAATGTTTATTGTTGGCAGATTATATGGAACGAAAGGGGTCATCAAATTTTGAGGGCACAGCTTCGTCCTGTGAAGATTTCAAGCCCTACTATTTGAAAATCTTGTATGGTTGTAGTCCAGTGCTCAATAGTGGAAAAAATTTGACTTTTTTGGTTTTTGTATACAGCATTATGCATGAGATCTTGAGGGCATGATTATTTGCATAATTGGCCCTTTTGTACATGGGTAATATGTCTCTGGTGTCTTCTAATGTAATTTTAATTACTCATCAAAAAAAAAAGTTTACATCATTTCATAACTTAGGCTCTTCGAAAGTTTGATTTCATTATAACCCTTTCTTTCCCTTTCACTTGATTTACTCTTTTTATGATTTTTTAAAATTAATTTTCATTTTGAGGACAGAAAGCAAAGGACATGCATGCAGGAAGACAAAAGAAACTGTTCAGAAAACTTCCAAGAGAATGAATTAGGATACAAAGGTTTTCAAGGGGTTGCCAGATTCTCTCAACCCCCCAGCGTACTGCGAACTGATTCGCGCAATCTAGAACACAATACTTTAGCATACCAATTCCCCAAATCTGGCGAATTCAGCGAACCCATCCCCTACCTCAATGGTATTGCATATTTTCGTGATTCATAGGCCAAATTTTGAAGAAAATGGTAGGATTTTTTAGGTTGCCATGAATTAGCAAGCTTTTTACCGAGCAAAACCAGAGCAAGAGAGAGTGAGAGAGAAAGAAATAAGGATTAATTTGAAAATGTTGCGATTGTTGCTCCATGGGGGGGAAGAGGGAAGAGGGAAGAATTATTAAATCATTTTATGAGTCTCTCCGCCATGTCAAGTTTTGAATTTGAGAACTAGATGTATTAATAACAGCCCTCGCGAACCAGATTCTCCACTAGGTGGTGAACCACGTACCCGAATCCATCCCTCGTACCGAAGCATACCACGTTCCAAGCAATTATGGATATGACACACTGGGGAAAAAATAGATAGCTAGCAACTGAAAGAAACAAAGGCTTATTCCAGGTATTAAAGGGCCAGGGGGGGGAACATGCGGACAAAAAATGAAAACAAACATCCTCCAAGAAAACAATATTGTTGGCTTTTGAGAGATGAAGATTTTGGTTATTCAAAAACCTATAAGAAAACTGCCTACATACTTTATTCCGGCCAAATGTTAGCTCAGAAAGAACCCTGCAAAACCAAAATCAAGCAACGAAAGACAAAATCCACCAAAGCGCTGTGTGTACAGTGTAGCACCATCCTCTCTTGAAGGACCAGGTAATAGTCATTGCTCCCTCCAAAATCATCAGGCAACTAGCCCAAGTGTAGATCTACTTCACAAATACCAGGAATATAAACTCAGATAACATCTTTGCTGGTCCGTCTTTGTGACTACTACAAAAACCTATATTTGAATATGCAACAGGGTAGGATGCAAACACAAATCTAAGGCCAGTAAGTAATAAACAAAAATCAATATTATCACACCAGGAACAACCATAGAAGACTGGAGCCAATTCAATACAAAACACCAACAATACCCAATTCACAGATCAGCAAGTACCTGGTCACATATCCGGTGCCGTTAACGTCAATCCTCTGGAAAAGGACAGTCGAGAAAAAGGATGGCAGCTTGCAGATCTCCTTCGTAACGGCTTTGAACTCTGAAACACAAGGAACACGTCATTACTGTCATCAACGACCCACTACATTAAATGCTCACAGCTTCTCACCATTCATTTGCAGGCCGTCATTATGACCATAGAAAAACTGATTTATTCTAAATAAACATCGTTCCTTAAGCTCCTTAGGTGGCGGACGACCATTCTGAAAGTAGAACTGCAAATGCAAGAGGGGCATCAAATGAACAATATTGAAACTAGTAATGTACAGGCAGATAAAACTCAAAAAAATGCTTGGGATTCCAATGCATAGGCAGATCCGTAAATTCTACTTGAAGCTACCACGAGGTAACAAATAGAGTAGGCCAACCTGAGGTATCAGTTCTTTCACTGGCTCACTCAAAACTTTTAGAGGACTTCCTAAGGTAGAAGGACCTGTCCTCTGTTTCACAGTACGGGGAGAGCCCGATAAGCTCCTCGGTGAAAGAGGAGGGGCACTCCCAGCAGGAAACATAGACGGTATTGAATTGCTAGCATTTGCATTCGTAACAGAAACATTCCCAGGGACATTCAAGGGATTCCCTGCCCTGGCATCATTGGCCAATGATTTCACCTGCATTCAGACAAGTGTTACATTATTAAAAGCAACATACGTGAAATGTCTTTAGTCAACACAGAGAGGCAGGCAGCAAACACAAAAATAGGTATTTAGGGACAGATGGAAGCCACAATGAAAATTGAAGCGAAAATTAGGGACAAAGAATAAAGATCCCATGGATATCAATCAAGAAGCAACTTCAAATAACAACAACAACAACAAACTCCCAGTGCGGGTCCCGCTTTCACGGGGTCTGGGGAGAGCAACTTCAAATAAGAAAAACAATTTTTAAAAAAATAAAATAAATAAAAACAAAAGGGACAAAAAGGGGTAGACAAACTCCCCCGCCTTCCAAAACATGCGCACACAACCCCACACAGACCAATAAAAATATAGAAAAAAGAAATTGCCATATGCATTTCCTCCCATTTGGCTTCCAATCCTGCTCATCTTCTAACTTTTGTTGACTAATTAAGAATGCCTAGGAGCACCAGCATTCACCCTCAAACTATCATACATGATTTACCCCCCCCCCCCAAAAGGGGGAAAGACAATTGCAACACAAACTAAAGCATCTAGTTCAGAATATACGACAGCGTCAAAAAGAAATGACAAATTATGCAGTAAAATTCTCGTGGTTTTTCCTATTTCCTCTGAAGTAAAAGATGGACCACCATCTACATTTAAGCTATTGTCTCTACACATAGTTACCCGGGTCGCCATTCGCTCCGATACGTGGTACGGGAACGGAAACGCGGGACATTACCTACAAGGAATCGGGTACGCGAGGGTACAATCTTGGATACGCGGTTTGATGTTGGGACGATCAAATTAATTTGTAAAAAAAAAATAAAATTGGAATGATATATTAGTAATACTAATTAATGGCTACAGAAAGATACCAATAGCCAAACCAGTTTTGGGTGTGACCTTTGTTAAAGTCTTGTACTTGTAATTAAACAAAAGCATTCGGTTCCCAAAAAATAAAATAAAAAAAGGCCTCAGAAACAAAGTCTGACACCTTCCACAGTGTGCCTTTTCATCTTCCTCTCCCTTACCGGCTACTGGCATTAATGAACTGATTAAAGAAAGGGCAAAATCAATTGCAGGCATCTCTCTTCTACGGTGTCTCTTCCCCTTCCTTCCTCTCTTAAGTTCAATTTCTTATAGTTACAATGTTAACGAAGGAAATGATAAAGACAAAAGCCCAGAGCTCTCTAATTCAGAGACCTTTCACCATCTCCAGCCTCCTCTGATCTGTAATTTTCGTTCCATAAATCTTCTCATCCACCGTGCATCTTCAATTTTTTTGGTTGCAAATGATGCGGCTTGGGGTATCTTGCTTGAATTGAGCACTAATCTTCAAGAGTTGAGATTTACTCATCAGATTTTGCTCAATTTTGTCACGGTATGTTTCTATTGCTTTGAATGTATTCATTCTTGTCTTAGTTCTGCCAAAAAAACTGAACCTCCTCTCATGGTTTCTGGGTCGCCGACTTTGCCGAACTGGAGCACGACCCACCTCAATCCGGATCATCTTCGCCCCGCGAATGGGGACAAACGAACCGGGAAGCAATTCCATGCCTCGACCCGCGATCCGGGTAACACTGTCTCTACAGCCCTACTGAATTTCATTATGACCTCAATTTATCATCACGCTGCATGGTGCAAACCCAAGTAATGAGATCATCACTGGTTTTGCTTTGCAACAAAAATCCCCGTAAGCCCATTAATTGGCCTGGCACAAGCAATTTCATTAATTAGCAACTGAAGTTTTAGCCAAAATGCACCCACTAGTCTTTAATTAGTGAACTTCTCCAGAAAGCGAAGTGTTGTGTACCAAACAACTCGATTAAGCAACCAATCAACTACCACACCTCTTCATCACCTTCTTGATGCCGTCTGAAACTATGTTTTGACCACTTTGACAGCCTCATTATTACTGTCACTATCCCATTGAATATGAAGATGCCCAGGTTCAATCAACAGAACGAGCCCTCTCAGCGGTCATTGTCAATACTTCTCTCAATGATACAGCTGGTCCAAAATCCATTCACATTTCACCATTGACACAGACAACATCGACCTAAAGTTTAAGCTCCGAACTCTCCAAGTTGAAACATGCGCTTGTCGCTAAATGTGCCAGAATCTCTACCGTCACCATAATGGCAGCGGACACCTGAACACAACGCCTTCATATATCATCCTCCTCTCCACCCCATACCTACCAACCTCAAAAACATATTCACCAAATAAGAAATAAACATCAACAATACCAGTTGTCAGTTGTCATCTGGATATAACTGTCCAATGTGAACATTCTTGAGCAGTAGAATCCAATATGAGGGCAGTTGAAGCAAAGATACCATGACGGAAACTCAAAAAACCCACATCACAAAGAAGACATTTCACCTGTAATTCAGTTTTGAATCACATGAAGATAAACACCACAATCTCAACATACTGAATACCCATTCAGCAGCTGAAAATGTCAGACCAAATTTTTGCAAGTCAATTTTCCCTTTGTGTCTAATGGAAGGAGATCACAACATCAGAGAAAGAAGACAACGAAACAATTACTGTTTGTAAACTTGCAACCGACTTCAAATCACATCACTTCGGAGGTACATTTAGTCACTGTTGACCACCTCTACCACAGAGAAGCCTTGAAAACAACACCTCCAACACAATAACATTCGAGGATAATAGAGGTAGATCACTGATTCCCTTTTCCCGACAATATATGCCAACAAACATAAAGGAAAGCGTTCCATTACCATATCTCTTTCTTCTTCCCTTGCAACAGTTCTCGTGCCTTGAACATCGAACACATCCAATGTGCTCTCCCTCATTATTTAAAAAAAAAAAGGTTTCCCTGTCCCTCCAACAGTAATTGTCCAGCGCTTTTAAAATTGTATTGTTCTTCAATGAAAAGACAATACCGTGAGAAATCTAGGCCAGTGGGTGGTGATTAGGGGTGCATGAGATGTGCCCCCCAGAAACAAGGACTATCAAAAAGTCTGTCTCGGGTTTGGGGGAGAACTTATTAATATTCTATGGTAATGTAGTAACTCATGTCACTAAAACATTTATGTCAAACACAAAACTACATGATTGACGGAAAAGACATGTATCACGCATTCAAATCATATGATCCAACATTACACTTTCCATTTTAACATGACACCGCACCAAGAAAGAAAATAAGTAGAGAAGTGACCAGGTATGGAAGGATATCACTGTCGAAGCAACAGAATCCCACTTAGGGAAGATGATATACTTGGTTGAATGGATGAACATCACCTAATTTCACTATCGACAGCATTATCCAAACATTCTTCCATGTGAAACAAATAAAGGAACCGTCTTCATATAAGAAAACGGTAACTATTAGTTCTAACATGTATTAATTTCTCTTCAACAAAGAAGGGGAAAATAGTTGTACCCCACGTTCCTGGGAAAGCAGAAGCCAACCATTTACTACTTTCACTAAACAAGTAGCTTTAGGCCTAAACTAGGAATTACATAGGAAATTTGAATTATTTTCCAGCAATACGACATACAAATCATACTAACATGATTAGACCGCAAATCCACCAATCATCAATTCCCCAACAGTTTTCCTGTAACAACCCACAGTTCAGAAAACCAGTTTCCAATTTTAAACAGTATAGCTGCCCCTATTTATGCAGCCTTCATAGCTATGCACCTTATGGCATTCTTCTATTAAGAGCACATCCCCCCCCCCCCCGATCTCTTTATTTGTTGGGACATAATTCTATCAGTCATCTAATTCCAATATTGACCATTGTACGCAAAAGAACATATAAATAAGAAAACCAAACAAACACAAAGTAACAATGTGTAGTCGATCACATTCCGCGGGTTGGGGGGGGGGGGGTTACCAAAAATCATACCAGGCGATTTGTCTCGGGAAGGGAAAGCCACTGTTCAAAGAGTTCCTGCGCCAGATAGGGGTTGGCTTTAATGGCCAAGGGGGAAACCTCAGGAAGCTGCAACAATTCAGCATCCAGAGATGCCAAATCTCCATTGAAATCCATATCCATCAAAACACTATCAAGAATCCGGATTCAATCTCTCACATCAAATCACATAACAACAGGCAACGAATTTCCAAACCCTATACGAAGAATCACAAATCTGCTCTATGTTCCGAGTTTCACAAACATCCTCGATGAAATAAAAGGCACTAAAATTCGAGATTGGTAAATCCAGATTCACTTCCAGCTATGAAATAAACTCAGAAAAGCTTCGGCAAAATCCACAGATCTTCCAGATAACAAAATCAAGCAACAAGAATCTCAGAAGAAAGGTTGGAGCTGATGAGATGGAGATGACAACAAGCGATGATCGACGATCGAGAATAATGGGGGCCTCGAAATCAGAACCCTGAGCAATGGCGAAGAAGAGAGAAGCGAGGGGCAGATGGAGCGCAGGAGAGAGAAAAGAAAAGAAACATTGGTTGAACAACACTCGATATAAGAGCTCATTGAATTACGAAACTGCCCGACGGGAAGGGCAGGGTGACGTCGCTCCTTTTTTCGCCCTTTTTTCCCTCTTTTTTTTTTATATATATATATATCCTGCGGCTGCCATTGCTGTGCCTGTCACGTGTTGTCCCGGCTGTGAGATTTCTTCCCTTCCATTCTTTTTGCGCTCCGTTTCAGAATTCAGACTGGAAAAACATGAGGGTACGAACTTTTAAAATCCAAACGGTAGTCAACGTACACTACTATTATCAAGGACTTTTATTCAAGACAAAAATATCTCTTTCCACTATACCCCTATAATATAACATATTTTTATAAATGGCAGCATTAAAACCCACATGATATATGTATGTTTTACTTTTGTAAAATTTAAAGAGATCCGATGTAAGCAGTCATATCTCAGCAGACATCTTCACCTGTATACTAATTCCTGGAGACCCACATAAAACCACATGACGTATGTGATTAACATAGTGAATTTACATGATACGGAATAAATGAAATGATTGGTTATAAAATATGCACAATCATGTTATTTTTTATAATTCATAGTAGTTGGCATGTATTTAGAATACAATAAATTACTATCCACGTTGAATTGAAAGGTTTGAAAGGCAACATAACAAAATATACAATAGTAATTGCTCAATGTAAACTTTTTTAACTTAAATTCATTGAAATCTATGATTTAAATTAATCAACATTTATATGAGTTTGTAATTACGACATTTTGTGTATGGTTAGTAATAGTAGCAGTAGTAAAACGAAGAATAATTGTAACCTAAATTTAAGCTAAGCTCAATCTCATTTCTGACATAAATTCACATTTTATGTGAACTCATCCATATTGAAAACATATGAAAATATTGATAATTATTGTCATCATACAAGTTAATTTGCCCTACATGGTAGGTCAATTTGAGTAAAGTTGTCACAAAGTTTGTTATTTAGGGCACTTGAGTTCATTTCACATCACCCATCTTAAATTCTTAATTCAAGTATAAAAGCACACCCTATATCTTTTTTACAAATTTTTCATTAAGAGAGTCCAATTCTACATATGCTTCCATATATAGTTCTTTCTAGCTTGATCAACTTCAATGAGGGCATATTGGATCCACACAAAGGGGGGGGGGGGGGGAACAAAAAAACACTATTATTAGCTTGTCCTTTGCCATGTTGAGACTGTGTCTAGCTCTTTCAAGTTTTGGGTAATTACATCATTTTTTCCCCTTTTTGTACGTAACATCTAATTGAAAAAAAAAAGAGTTAACATCTAACGCTCTAATAGTGCATTTGGATATATAAAATATTAAAATTAAAAGAAAAAAAGGGCGCGAGAGGGGGTAATATGAACTATCTTAATTCTTATGATTGTAGCTCACGTCTTTCCACACATAAAAGTTATATTTTTCCTTTCTTATTTTTCCCTTCCTTCGAGTTGGGGACTAATGGAAACAACACGTAAAGATGATATTTTTCCTTTCTTAT
Source organism: Selenicereus undatus (assembly GCA_017589665.1). Classification (NCBI taxonomy): domain Eukaryota; kingdom Viridiplantae; phylum Streptophyta; class Magnoliopsida; order Caryophyllales; family Cactaceae; genus Selenicereus; species Selenicereus undatus. The sequence continues at coordinate 10,068,117 of JACYFF010031955.1, read as the reverse complement.
TTTTTCTTTCCTTCGAGTTGGGGACTAATGGAAACATGGTGCAAATTAAGAGTGGAGGTTCATAATAAGAAAATTAAGGTGATTACATCAGGAATGTTGTAATGCCTTCAAGAAAGACAGCTAATCGTTTTGATAAATTGAATTATCTGTGTAAAGGCCCAATAATTAGTAAATAACTAATTATATTTTAATTTCCTAAATATTGAGCTAGCAAAAGTTTAATGGTTAGAACGTTACCGATATTTTGTTTATTATTATGATCATTACACTTTTGTATGAAATTTATTGAATAGTAATAGCAATATTTAATTACCTAAACAATAAACAAATATCAAATTGGTAGATAACTATGTCATTTTCAGTGGACTATAAATTCTAAACTTACATATTTAGTTTCATGATTTGCAATTGAACCCAAAAAATTAAGTCAAGTGAGCCAACTGTAGTATTTTTATCAAAATAGTTATTTGTGCTTACTAGAATATCAATATTCCAGAATATTAACAGTAACTTTACTTATTTCTTAACCACCTTCTCATCGACGCTTAAATGACATAAGACAAAATATATAAAAAAATAGCACTGTGATGGGGAGAAAGAACGTTCACATACACCACTTGCAATGCTATTATACTGGATGGAGCCCTTCGATACTTAAAAGGCCAAATACCTAAGTTGAAAGGCTGAATGTCTTAATTGCAAGGTAATAACCCAAATTAACGTGGGCTCACTTATTTGAGAACTTACCATTGCTTAAATATACTTATGATCATCGGATTAAATAATTCTCCATATGGTTACTCGAGAAACCCAATTGACGCTAGCTAGATTTACTTGATTTTGGACCAACATTCAAGATGACGACCACAGGTAAAACTTGATAATAGACACGATTCCATTCATTAATTAAGTGGCTTGATTTTTGAACCTGAAACAACGTATTTCAAAGATATAGTCATTGAAATGCATCTATCATCATGAGTAAGAAATTGTTTCTTATGAATTAGGAAACGCTCCCGAGCACTTCACCTTTAACCATTGTGAATATTTAACACCCCCGGATTTCTAGTTCCATGTTTAAAGCCAAGCAGCCTTAAAGACAGCGGGTCAACCTAGCGGGGTGTTACCGCCGTATCTCCTTATTGGAAATATCAGGCTATATACCGAGTCTTATAGAACAAACAAAAGGGAAAATCTTTGATACAAAGAAAATTACATCCAACCAAATCCAGGAAAATAACAACTAGTAATAACTACTGTTCATCACCATCAAACCCTAACTTATAGTCTTGCAGCATTCGTGCCTCACATTAATTTGACATCCCCAACCCCTGGCCTACTCATATCACCTGAAAATAAAACATTTTATAAACGTGAGATAAACTCAGTAACAAGCACCCTTAACAGTCAAACACGCACACAAATTCATTTTGAAAATATTTTAAGGGGTAGGGATAGCAAAACATCTTTCAAGCACACAAGTCGTTATCACACTTCCTTCCTTATCTTTTCAGAATCACACTTCCACAGTTCAGTTCAACATGCATCAGTTTCAATTCGGTTTTGGGGGAGCGACCCCAGTGGGTCTCATGGCCTGCGCTTGTCATATCGCAGCCGCTTAACTCATTCATGGCCTACCGCTACTCAAGCGGTTACCACTTAACTACTCCTGACCTACCACCAACAGAGGTGGTTACCGATTATCTGGCTCACATCTCAACCGAGCACGTGGCCGCTCACATGCATGCACTTTTTATCTGGGGAAGGCTAGGACCTTCAACTCATTCAAATACGTGAAACTCGCCCCATTCAGTCCTTTTTAGTTAACAGGTTATTACTCCTTACTTGAGTCAACATAGCACAATTAGTTCATTCGATTTCAAGCACCTTTCCCACAGCAATGCGATGAAAGTTTATGTAAAACCATAAATTCTTACTCACGTTCCAAAACATTCGTAGTTGAGCCACACAGGGAAATGTTATGGCATAATTGTTACGTAGTTACCGTACAATTTACGAGCTCGGTTACTTAACAATATGTTCCCTGGTCCGCACCTGACCCATGTATAGTCCACAATCAATCCACTTTTAATTTAGGACATCTTTGGTTCTCCCAAATTTTTTATAACATTTCTCTATATTTTTTTTGTTCAACCCATCCTTAACCCCAATTAAGGGTCAATTAGCCAGATTCTGGGTGCGATCTTCAGCAGCCATAACTTTTGTTTCCGGCGTCCAAATTCAGTGTTCTAGGTTGTTCCTGAAACCTTAAGTCGTTCCCTACATTTTTTGTGTTCGGGGTTTGGCCCAATTATATCTCGAACTAGATCATAATCTCAGTTATTTCATATCTATCAGTGACTGTTTTCCCATGACTGTCCCTTGAAGAATTTATTGCATCTTGGGCTATGCTTCTCGAAATGGTCCGATTCCAAAACGGGAATTTTCGTTACATCCAAAAGTTCACACCCAATAAATTTCATGATTTTTAGCAACCAATTCTGACCTAGGGAATTTTTCCAAATCCGTGGCTATAACAGTCCCAGTTTCAGCTTCCCAGTTTCTGCCCAGGTTTTTAACCTCACTTCCAAAATCCATAAATTTTTCTCCCTATTTCCAAAAATCGACCTCTTCCCCAACTTGCAAAGATAATTTTGCGTACTACAACTTTCATGTTTAGAGTTTTTACCAAATCGAACAGTAACCAGGTCAAAACTTCAAAAACCGAAGCCTACACCAACAGCCTTGATTTTTACAGGGTTGGGTATTTCAGCCATAAGTTCTTCATTTTAACTCCGATTCACTTGATTCAAAAACCCACATAATTTTCACACTCCAATCCATATACTATAAAAAATTCAAAATATTTGAACAACTAGATTAATTCCAACTAACTTTCAAAGTTAGGGTAAAACAGGGATGAATCTGAATTTTTTTTTTCCTCCTCTCTCTTATGCATGGTTTTTTTCTTGCCCAGTATTGGTGCACCAAAAAATTTATCCATTATCAGCAATATCATTAAACCCTTATCCGAACCCAATCATGCCAAAAGAATCCCTTCTTTACCAAAACTAAAATTAAAATGACATTAAAAACATCGTGGCAAAATACCTTGGATCGGTTTCGAGTTCAATTCGATGGGAACGCTGCATTCACTCACATTTAATGCTGAGAAAGCTGAAAGAAAACATCAGACTTGAATTAAATCTTGTGATTTCAACAAAAACGATCAAAAATCAAAAGAGAAGAGGTGAAGGGTGAAGTTCTTCAAACATGCTCTATCTTCTCCTCGTTTTCCTTTGTTTTGAAAGCAAAAGAGATGGCGGCGGCTTGGTGGTTGCTTGGTGTATGTGATGGTGGTTTTAGGGAAGAAAGAGAGGGAGGATGTAAAAATGGAGCCGTGAGAGAGAGAGTGAGGCGTGAGATGGGGAGAATGGGTGTGGGTAGTTTATGTTAGGTTTTTGAATTTAAGAGGGAGGGAGGGAAGTGGGGTGAGTTCTACCCCTTCTAGGAATAGGTTAATTTTTTTTTTTCTTCTTCTTATATACACGGCCAAGGGAGGGGGGAAGGGAAGGGGATCGGTCCAAAAATGCATGATCGTTGCAAAAATACTTTTTTTTCCCAAAAAACTATGGAAAATCACGAAATGTTGGTCCGAAAATAGCGATGTTTACGATAGAAAATAACGTACTAAAAAGAAAATGTTGTTTGACTGAAACCAACCTAAATCAAAATATAAAAGAGTCAATCCAAAGTTTTGTGTTTTTTTTTCCAGGGCGAAATAGTTATTCAAAACTCCCTTAACATGACCCGGGTCCAGGTCGGTCAATCCTGATCTTGATTTTCCACAACGAATTTTCTAGGGTTTTACAGAATATAACCTTTAAAGATGTAATAAATTATTAAGAATAAAGATAGATTTATTGAAACAAGGAAGCATATATAATGAAAGTGACAAAGTTTCACCTTAAAGTAATAGTAACGACGATGGAGTAGCCCACTCCGATGACTTTTACAAGAGAACAGACAGAGGTTTTTAGAAACTGACTTCTCAAGGTTAAAGTATGCACTGCGTAAAGCATGTATGACATGCTTCGAGGATAATGCAGCAGTTGAGCAGGAGGGTAAGAGACTTTGGACAAAAACTATTGCCAACTTTCACTGCAGGTTTGAAATAGTTTTTATGGAGTTGGTGAATAAATGGGAGGCGGTGCTGATGATTTATGGCCATATAATATCGGGAATATGTTGGCATAAAATCTAAGAGACCCTTGGCGGCCATATAAATCAACTAAGTCACCAAAATTCGATGATTCGAAGGCTAGCTCGAGGATAAAGAAAATGAGACGGTGAAGGTGGTTAGTTTCTCTTTCTCTGAGTCTCTCCCTCTCGCTCTCTTTGGTAGTGTTTGTAATTATGGAATGAAGTTTTGAGTGCCATCAATGCGCAACTTAAATAGCCAGTAACTGATTTTTTGGTGAAGAAGAGACTAAAAACAGGGGAAAGAAAGTAAGAAGAGTAGGGATCATTGTGGTAACATTTGGGGGCAACGATTTTGACTTTCACATGTGTGTGGCTTTCTAGTGGCCATATGAAGGATTCGGGGTGACCTTTGTGGTGGTCAAAGTGGGGTTCGACAAATAAGAAAGAGAATGGGCTGGCAGAGAGAGAAGAATCTGGTAATTAAGATTGCGACAAAGATGTTCATGCAACTAGTTTAGAGTGACTCAAAATGGTGGTGACCTGGTGGCGGAGATGATGGTGGAAGTGGCGTTGAGGATAGAGGTAGCTGATGACACAACATTGTGGTTGTGAGTGTGGTGATAATTTGCAAGTTGGTCATTGTTGTTCTACTAGGAAATGCCAATACGTAATTTTCTACTTGAGACATAGAGAGGGGGGGGGGGGGAGCTGCTTCTACGTTATTGGGTCAAGTGTCAAAGTATGATATAATCAAATACGATATTATCTTTCCAAAAACACCCTACATAATCCAATACCATAGTGACATGAAGATAAATAATCTTAATTATTAGGTGATGGAGAATACTAATATCAACTTTAATGCTAGCTATAACATATTTAATAATATAAAATGCCAAATTTTAATGTATTTTTACTAGACGAGACAAATGCATATTATAATATGCATTTGCATACTATAAAAATACTTACACCAATATTTGTTTTTGCATAATATTATAAAATTACTACATTATATCGAGTAAAAGTACCTTCAACACTCCAAAACTTGACATAAAAGTATCGAACATATTCAAAATATATACAATTGGCAACCAATGTTAGAGTTGGGATCATTATTGTTGAACACTGGAAATTTATTGATTGTATATTACGGTTCAATGTTTAATAGTCAACACTCCATTAATAACTGCGCTCCCAGCCACACTGCAGTCATTTCTACATGCCATGGGGGTAAAAAGGGAAAAAACATTTTGAGAAAGCCGGAGATGGGCCGGGGTTGCAGCTATATGACATTGTCGAGAGAACATCGTTGGAAAGTAGAGCAGCGGCACAAAGAAACCTCGCAACACTTCACTGCAAAAGCCACCCTTCAGCCATCATTTGCTCCCTTTCTCTCTCTTCTTCTATCTCCACTTTCATCTCCTCCCACAAGTCGCCCGTTTTCCCTGGGTTGTACTCTGCCTTGACTGTAGGTTAAGCACGATTAATGTCTTCTCAATTAATCTCTCGTTTTTGTGTTCCGAGTACTGTATCACATAATCAAATATGATAAGCGGGTTCAAATCACTTGCAGGTCGACCCCATTTGTTGGAATCCCAATCTATTGAAGATGCTGGGAGAACCCAATGATTTGGGTCGTTTTCAATCCATCATGCAAGCAATTGAACTTGCTTGCAGTTCAATTCAGGTTTGAATCTCCCATTCCCATGTGCTGTACTGCATCGATTTTATGCATCGTCATGGTCAATGATTGAAATGGGTTCCTAAATCCTATGACATGCTTGATAACCGGGGCTGATTAGACACTCTGTTAAAAGGTGGTTGAGAATTGTGTATTCCGAAGATTTGTCATCATGGGTTGTCAGGGGTTGAAACTATGGTGTAAGAAAACCTATGTCAAGGGTGGAGAACTCATGCAAGTTACAATCCCATGAATTTACGTGAGAATGACAAAAAGTCTGTTTAGCTCTTTCGACAAGATCAATTATGGTGGAATTTGCTGTTTTTACTATTATATATGTTTCGTTGTACCACTGCATCTATTTGTACTACTGCATACTTCTATTTAGATATACTTTGTATAATACTTGAACCTTAACATTCTTTTTTTTTTTTTGGGTAAGTAATCAAGAGGTATATAAAATGGACACCAAGGGATGTCACCCATGTACAAGAGGAGCAAATACAAAAACATTATGCCTTTAAGCTCTCATCCATAATGCAATCCACAAAAGTCAAAAGATTTAAATTTTTATTACCACTAAGCCCTACACTCCAACTATATAACAAGCTCAAAAAGTAGAGCTTAAATTCTTGAAACGGTAAGACTTTGTCCTCAAAAATACAACGAGTTCTCTCCTTCCAAGTAGCCAAAGCCCAAAGGAACCATGTTCCAAACTCCAAGGACCCAACTCTTCTTCATCCTTCTTCTCCAAGTCACTACCACGTCTCTCACATTAGAAGGTTGAACCCAACTAATCCCCATAAGAGAGAGAGAAATCCCAAAGCGAATAAACTCACCGATAATGTACAAGGAGATGATCCACAATTTCTTACTCCTCCAAACACACGGAGCATCTACTTGAACCTCTAAAATTTATTCTCTTAAGCATGGCATCCATGGGAATCTTGCATAAGGTGGCTACCCAAGCAAAGAAAAGCACTTTTGTGGGAGTTTTAGACTTCCAAATGGACTTAGCAGCAAAATCACAACCATCCCCGATTTCAAATTGTGCGGAACAAAAACTTTTGACACTAAAGGATCCCTTAGAGTTTAGTGACCACACAATCTCATCCTTACCTTGGGACAAAACCTCTCTGCCAACAAGTACGGCGAAAAAATTGCAAATGCTGTCCTCTTCCCAATCATTAAGACTCCTCACAAAAGTCAAATTCCAATGGCTAATATCACCATTCCAAGAAACTACTTCTTTTGCCGTGGCATACTTCAAACGAGCCATCCTGAAAAGATGGGGAAAGAGAATCTTTAAAGGTCGATCCCCACACAAAACATCATGCCAAAATAACACCCTTGAGCCACCATTCACCTCAAAATGCACTAAAGATTTGAAACGCTCAAGACCTGCTAAGATAGATTTTCAACAACCAACACTGTGAGGATAAGAACTCTTCTTACTCCACTAACCCAACTCATCTATCCCATATTTTGCCTTGATCACATTTTTCCACATAGCATCATCCTCCTTTGCAAACCTCCACAACTATTTGGTCTTTAAAGCTTCGTTCATAGTACGAAGAGGTCTTGTGCCAAGTCCTCCCTGTTGTTTAGGACGGCATACCTCATTCCAATTGACCCAATGGAGGCCGTTACTATTATCATTGGAATTCCAAAGAAAATCTCTCTTGATTTTCTCTAACCGACTAGCAATGCTAGCTGGGATAGTGAATAAAGACACGAAGTAGATGGATAGACTGCACAAAGTGCTCTTCAAAAAGGTCAATCTACCCCCTATAGACCAAAGTTTTAGACTTTCATCCTGCCAATCTCTTATGAAACCTCGTAACAACTGGGTCCCAAATTGTTATGCTCTTATAAAGAGCACCAAGAGGAAAACCAAGGTATGAAGAAGGCAGATGATCAACTCCACATCCAAAGAAAGGGGCCAACACATGAACATTAGGCACATTGCCAACTGGAATGAGTGCACTTTTGGAAAGGTTGACCCTTAGTCCAGATATAGCTTCAAACAATAGAAGGATGCACCTTAAGTAACCCAAATTACTCTCGTCTAGCTTGCAAAAAACAAGGGTATCATCGGCAAAGAGCAAATGGGATATCAACAAACCCTCGGAATGAGGGTTGTTGATACGAAAGCCATTCAAGAAACCTTCCTCATCTGCTTTAATCACCAACTACTGAGAGTTTCCATAACCAAAATGAACAATAAAGGCGACAACGCGTCACCTTGCCTTAGACCTCTTGAGCTTGAGAAAAAACTAGATGCTTCACCATTAATTTAGATAGAGAAGCGCACAGTCGAAATACAAAAAGATATCCATTTCCTCCACTTGTTAGGTAAGCCCATTTTCTCAAGAATAGCCAAGAGGATACTCCAAGAGACATGATCATAAGACTTCTCAATGTCAAGCAATGTTGGATATAGATAAGTAGCTCAAATGGTCGAGGAAAATCAAAGCTGAAAATTGAAAATTTTGGGCTGTTTCAGCAATGTTGGAAAATTGGCACAAATCACTACCTAAAAGTAACCTTAAGCCAAATGCATCGGCATACTCTTAAAGCTTTTCAAGCTTTCCATTGACACCTTTTTCATAGTTTTTGGATGAGGGTAACGCCATAAGATACGAAGAGAAAAATTGGTAAAAAATAGGAATTTAGGGTCGATTTAGGTGAATTGGGAAATCATGAATTACACTCCCTCATTTGTTGCTAATCATTTGAAGACCCGAAGTTAACCCTGATGCCCTACGCATCAGCAGGGCTCTATCTGATGTGGTTTGAAAATCACACGTATCAAGCATATGCTACTATTTTACAGCGTTGACTGTTCCATTTCTTTACTGGAGGCAGTGCATCTAAATGTTATTTCTATTTTATATCATGTATTACATAAAGAGCAATGCTCAACTCATTATTTTGTCCATTACGGATGCCCAGAACATCCTCATCATCTCATAAAATAAAAGAGGGCATGCTAACAACAGATATTTTTTAGTGCAATGATAGGAACATGTATAAAAACACATTCAAGATGTATCTTCTACTAATGTGACTGTTATTATTATGAATGCCATGATTTTGTTATAAGAAAAATAGATGTGCCTGTGTGTATGTCTTTTCTCTTACCTTCCTACTATGCAGAATCTGATGGTCTTGCCTACTTATTTGTCTCCAGATGCATGTAAATCCAGCTGCAGCCGAGGCGACTATTTTGTCTCTTAGCCAATATCCTCAGCCTTATCAGGCTTGCAAATTCATCCTGGGTGAGTATGAATTCTCTGAGGTTTTTGGCTTTTTTTGGGGGGGGGGGGGGCGGCGCTAGCAATAGATCTATGATTTGGCAGTCTTCTTATATAAGAAAAATGTAGAATGATGTTGAATTGATTACTCATTGGTTGGGGAGGGGGGAATATAGGATGTTGTTAAATACAGGAGCATGCTTGCGAGCTTGCTGGTAGGCAAGTTAGTTATCTCCAAGTAGATCAGGATCCTGATATTGTTGTAATTCTGAAATCTGATCACAGTAAACAGCTAGATTGAACTACATGGTGCAGAAGAATGAACTATGTAAACAGCCAGATTGAATCACATGGTACAGAAAGATGAACTATGTTTTGACATTTTGGCAATATTTGACTGATTATGGTTATCCCTTAGTGTTGCCACAATTGGCATTTCCATGGTTGTAGGAATGGTACTAGCCAATCTCGTCCCAGTTGTTTCCTGGTCAGTCGCATGTATGACCCCTAATATCTTGTAGTTGTGGTCGATCTGCATTGAACTCTCTATGACATGTGAGGCCGTGAGTTCTTAATTGAACCGGTCTTTCTTAAGGTGGGTTCTGGGGCAGCTGGCATGATCTCTAATTCCTTATCATTTTAGTGGGCAATAATTCAATAAATGAAAAATGAATATTGAAAAATTAATATGAGGGATTGATTAGATAAAGAAAACAAGGGAGAAAAGGAAGAAGGAAAAGACAAAAAGATGGTGAAAAGGAGTGGAAAGTGCTAAGGGAGGGCTACAGAAGCGAATTAAGGAGGAGAAAGCACACAGGTTGGGCTAAGACCTGGTGAAATGGTCCAAGAAGAAAAAGCGAAAAAGGAAAGATGGAGGAGAGGAGAAGAGGAGAAGAGGAGAGAGAAAATAAAGGAGTTGCTTAAAAGAATTTCTTCTGTCTAGTAGTTAGTTGAGTGTAGTCTTGTAAAGAGAGTAAGGAATAGGTTATCACCTTGTTATTCTCTGCCCTTGGGTGTTTTCTTGGTGTCACTTGAGTCTTCTTCTGTTTCAGAATTGATGGGTCAACCCAGGAATGCCAAAAATGTGCTGATAGCCTCTAATACATGCTTGAAAATTGGTTTCTTTGGTATGGAAGCTGATTCCTTTTCATATGCAGTATGCAGTATGGACATGCAATGAAAACAGATGTAATTAATTTTTTTTGGACAAGTTATCAAAAATTTGTACGAAGTTGTCAAAGAATTGGTGACCTTTTTGTTGTAACTCTTTATAATCTATTTGAGAAAAGAAAAAAAGGAAGTATTAGATGGGCTGGGGACTGGTTAGCAACACAGAACAAGAAGTTCCTGTTTGTGGAACCCCCCCCCCCGAAAGGAGCTTGTTGTTGGCTCTTAGAAAAAGGAATCAGTATAAGTGAGTACTAATGGTGCCTTGGATCTGGAAATGGATTGTTGAAAGGAGGAAGTTTGGGGGTGCCGTCAATGAATTAGGGAACGAGAAAGCTCCAGGATCCTATGGTTTTGAATTGCTTTTTTGCAGCATTGTTGGAGTATTGTTAAAGGGGACATTATGGGCTTCTTTGCTGATTTCATGAGAGAGGTACTTTCGGAAAAAGCTGAAATGCCACTTTTATAGGTTTGCTTCCTAAAGTGGCTGGGGAGATGACACTAAAAGTTAAGGCTAAAATTTAGGCCTATTAGCCTTGTGAGTAGTGTTTTCAAAATTTTGAAGTCCTTCCTTCTAGGTTGAGAAAAGTCATTGGAAAAATTATAAGCCCCAATTAACATGCTTTCATTAATGGCCATCAAATTTTGAATGCCGCTTTTATGGCTAATGAATGTATCGACTTGTATCTCAAATCTTGTCAATGAAGAGTTCTTTGCAAGCTTGATATTGAAAAGGCTTCCCTAGGACTCTTTTTTTTCTAAGCTTTAGGGGGCTACACCAAGTTTACCCATTATCAGCCATCTATTTGTTTTGATGATGGAGAGTTGGAGACTCTTATCAAGTCGGTGAACGAAGCTTCGAAGTCACAGGGTATGTTGATATACCACTTACTTTTTGTTGATGTTTTTTTTGATAAGGAAAAAGAGTAAAATATTAAACTGAAAAATGTACAAAGGATGGATGCACGCAGGCATCCTACAAAAGGGTTATATACACCCAAGATGCAACCTATCCACAAAATCAATTACATCAAAAGAAGATTCACAAAAGTTCCCACTGTCCCAGAAAAAAAAAAGGTCTTGATAATAATATCTTTGATTCGTTGAAGGGGCGTCTCCTCTCCTTCAAAGGCTATTTTGTTTCTCTCTGGCCAAATAGTCCAAAAAATCGCATGTAGGATCAATAAGACGCTTCTCTCTTTAACTTTCCTACCAAAAGCACCCTCCCAAGCCAAAAGATGATTTCTCACAGAATCCAAAACAACCGAGGAGACTCCCAAGCAACTAAAGGATAACTCCCAAAGAGCCCTTGCAAATTGACAATGTAGCAGTAGGTGATCAGGAGACTCCCAATCGTCTTTGCACGAAAACATCTATTCACCAAAATAATTCCCTTCTTTTGTAAATTATCAAATGTCAAAGAAAGTCTCTCATGATTTTGTCTAATTGGGTAGCAATGCTAGCCAGAATGTTAAATAACGACGTGAAATAAAGAGGGAGCCTCCATAAGGTGCTTTGCAATAAAGTTAGTTTACTTCCTCTAGAAAGTGGCTTCGATTTTAACATGGCTAGTCTCTTGTGAAATCTTTCCACAATATATATATATA
>JACYFF010031955.1:10038595-10055799 GCA_017589665.1 Selenicereus undatus | reverse complement strand
TGTGTGTGTGTGTGTGTGTGTGTGTGTGTATAAAACTTTTTGTTGATGTTACTCTTGTGGAAAGCAATTTGGGTTTCTTCGATATGTACTTTGCTGTTTTTTGAGGCAGTATTTGGCCTTAGAGTTAACTTAAAAAGTGTTCTCATTTCTATGGGTGAGTTGCCTGCACTTCATCATCTAGGATAGTTCTTTGGTTGCTTAGTTTAATAAAGCTCGCTTGAGGAATGCCTAGGCGCGCCTCGGCGTGTGGCTACCGGGTCAGTGTCTCGGAGGGGATAAGGTGCGCCTCAAGGATGCGAGGCTATATCTTTCCCCATTTTCTTCTTTTTCTTAGCCTTGCCTTTACCTTTTTTCTTATTTTTCTTCCTTGGGAGCTAAAAGGTAAGCTAAATGTGTACCGTAAGTACGTGCATTGGGAACTACAATGCTAAGATAACATATCTTCGGATTATTTCCGGTGTTAGTTGTCATATTGATGTCTAATCTCATTTTTAATGTATTTATCTAACTTGTTTATGCAAAATATGCTTTGTCAAATATGAAATACTTAAAATTTTTTTTGCATAGAAGTGCGCCTCGCATCCATGATGCGTGCACCTTTGCCTCGCGCCTTGCGCCTCAGGCTTTGGGACCCTATGCGCCTCAGTGTGCCTCTCGCTTTTTAAAACTAAGTTTGGTTGTGGGGTTGAATATATTCCATCTTCCTATTTTGGCCCCTCATCTGGTGCTCCGTACAAATGCAAAGCTATGCGGGAACTAATTTTGGAAAGGTTTCACAAGAGACTAGCCATGTTAAAATCTAAGCCACTTTCTAGAGGAGGTAAACTAACTTTATTGCAAAGCACCTTATGGAGTCTCCCTATTTATTTCACGTCGTTATTTAACATTCTGGCTGCATTGCTACCCAATTAGACAAAATCATGAGAGACTTTCTTTGACAATGATTTTCATTGGGTAAATTGGGACCAGGTTTGCCATCTTGAAATGGAGGGTGGCCTTGGTAGACATCTCCGCCATATGAATGAAACTGTCAAGGCCAAGTGGCTACGGAGGTTTGCCCAGGAAGAGGATGTGATGTGGATAAATGTGATTGAAATGAAATATGAGGTTGACATTGGCTGGCGGAGTAAGAAGTATCCTTTTGCTGGAGTAAGAAGTGTTCTTTTGCTGATGGGGTTGGGTGTTGCAATTAAGATGAAAATGCATCTCAGGTCTTATTTTGGGCGAGGTGTGTTGATCAACCTCTCAAGGTTCGATTCCTTGATGTTTTTGCATGGTACGATTAAAAGAGACAATTGTGCAACAAGTGGTCTCTTGGGATGAGGATCAAAACTTTTGAGAAGCCCAATGTTTCGCTACACTGTCTAATACAAAGGTTGCTTTTTAGGGCAATGATGAGATTCTTTGTCCCATGATCCAACTGGGCAATTCACCGTCAAAAGTTATTGCATAGAGATTTATAAAGGGTTGAATCTGCTTGATTTTCTAGGTGGGGCTATATGGAGGTCAACTTGATTTTCTAGGTGGGGCCAGTTGTCAAATAGTTTCTTTGAGAATATACTCCCACTACTAGTTGCCTGCATCTATGACAGCTAGCACCTTTTTGATGCAGGAATGTGCCATGTGCTGAGGCTTCCACAATTAAAATAGAGTATCAAATTGTTCAGGATTCCTGATTATCTTAATTATGATGTTTTATAAGCAATATGCCAAGTACTCACTATTTGAGTCCTTTTAATTCTGATGTGCTATGAATTATCATATGTATCAGTGTGGGTGTGTGACTCCTAACTTTCCCTCCACTGAGCAAGCACGACTATTTTTATGGTGATCTGAACAACATGCCTACTTTGTTGGCTTTCCTGGAAACCGAAGACAAAATGTTTAGGTTTGAATTTGAGGGATAAAGTATTGAACATAATTTTTTTGGTGGATTTCTGCAAAACGCATATAGTTCACTCGTTTGTCTGATTTAATATATGCATTAAAATTCATCCGTTCTATCATGCAGAGAATTCTCAAGTGGCAAATGCAAGGTTTCAGGCTGCAGGTGCAATTCGAGATGCGGCTCTTAGAGAATGGGGAATCCTCACATCAGCAGATAAGGGAGGCTTGATTAGGTGATATTTCTATGTCAGACATGCAACTTCCCATTGCAACTATTTGTCATGCTCAGTTGCAATTTCAAATGTGGTTATCCTGCACCTGCATTCCTTATCTTCCATTAAAATTTTGTCTGCCTGATTGATTTTGAACATTTTCAATCCATAAGATATTCTTGCTATTGCTAATTTAGCTTTGGTAGGCAAAAATGTAGAGTAAAGAGCTTCATAGTCTTATGAGGTTGCCACGTTTCAGCCGTATGGATGTATTGCTGACCCTTAAATGAGTATGTAACCCGTGCGGCGCTAGCAAGCTCACCCTTCCTTGGTTTGCTATTAAGCCTTGATAGTTGCTTGACTTAGGCTCACACACACTCAAAGAGAACTTAGAGAGAGAGAGAGTGGGCACAAGGAAGTTTGGCACAGTGCCTTGTATTGTACTTGGAAATGCTTGATGTACAAATGAGCCCCCGTGGGGTATATAGACACATCTGCCTCCTTAATAGACAGTGGATATCTATTTGATCCTATGGCTAATATTGTACATCCAGAATGTTCTGTACAAATATCCAAGATTTTACACAAGTAGGAAATTGTGTGGAACCTTATGGAACACTCTAGAACACACTCTAGAGAAATCTAGAGAAATCACGGACATTCTAGAGTGGTCCATGACATCCTCCCCCACCTAATTCGGCGACGTCCTTGTTGCCTTCTTGTTCTCAAACACTTGTATTAGAGCACATGCGGGACTATTAGAGCCTCTCTCCATTCCCGAAAAGCCATGGGAGAGTGTTTCCATGAACTTCATTGTGGGCTTCAAGTGAGGGGTGTAATTGGGTCCTTGTGGTGGTTGACCGGTATTCCAAGTATGCTACTTTCATTACCGCAACCAAGGAATGTTGCTGAGCAAGCTGCCCACCTATTCTTTAGACAGCTGGTGAAGTATTGGGGCCCATCGTGAGTGATCGAGACAAACTTTCCATAGCTTTGGTTCTGTAGGAAAGATAACTGAAGCACATTTTCATGCTGTTGTTTATCATTTAGATTTTTGATTAAGTATCATGAACAGATGATGTAGATGCATAGGATTGTTGAATTTTTTGCCCTCGATCATCAGAGTTTCTATTGCATTCATTCATCATCGATGAAGTGATTAAGATGACCTGTGTATCGGTTGACAGTTTCTCATCTGTTTCACTCTTCCAGCTTCTGCTTATGCTTTGTCATACAGCATGCCAGCTCGCCCGAGGGATATGTTCAGGCAAAGGTGTCATCTGTGGCTGCTCAATTACTGAAAAGGGGCTGGTAAGTTTCAGTGAGTTTAAGTGATTTCTGAAGTCTGAATGCAACATTTATTCTTTTTTTTTGGGGGGGAGGGGTAAGTAATCAAGAGGTATATTAAAAGGACACCAAGGGGATGTCACCCATTTACAAAAGGGGCAAATACAAAAACATTATGCCCTTAAGCTCTCATCCATAATGCAATCCACAAAAGCCAAAAAATTTAAATTTTTGTTACCACAAAGCCCGACACTCCAACTATACAACAACCTCAAAAAATAAAGCTTAAAATCTTGAAACGACATGGCTTTATCGTCAAAGATACGACGATTTCTCTCCTTCCATGTAGTCCACCAAATAGCCAAAGGCACCATGTTCCAAACTCCGAGGACCCAACTCTTCTTCATCCTTCTCCTCCAAGCTACTATCACATCTCTAACATTAGAAGGTTGAACCCAACTAATCCCCATAAGAGAGAGAGCTAAATCCCAAAGTGCGGAAACCCATCGACAATGTACAAGAAGATGATCCGCGGTTTCTTCCTCTTCCAAGCACAAAGAGCATCTGATTGGACCTCTAAAATTTCTTCTTTTAAGCATGTCATCAGTAGGGATCTTTCCTATGGTGGTTGCCTACGCAAAGAAACACAGTTTTGTGGAGCTTTAGACTTCCAAATGGACTTAGCCGCAAAATCATAACCTTCCAAGGCATCATAATGTGTGGAACAAAAACTCTTGACGCTAAAGGATCCCTTAGAGTTAAGTGGCCACACAATCTCATCCTTTTCTTGCGACAGAACCTCTTTGCCAGCAAGTACGGCTAACAAATCACAAAAACTGTCCTCTTCCCAATCATTAAGATTCCTCACAAAAGTCAAGTTCCAATGGCTAATGTCGCCATTCCAAGAAACAACTTCTTGGACCGTGGCATACTTCAGACGAGCCATCCTAAAAAGATCTGGAAAAAGAGTCTTTAAAGGCCGCTCCCCACACCACACATCATGCCAAAATAACACCCTTGAGCCATCTTTCACCTCAAAATGCACTAAAGATTTGAACCGCCCAAGACCTGATAAGATAGATTTCCAACAACCAACACCGTGGGGAATGCAACATTTATTCTCGTCTAATTGTTCAATGTGATAATGAAATTTGATATGATTTGCTCTCGTTTTCAATTTGGATCTCAGACTTGTAGGCTAGGTAAGCCATGCCAATGTATGACATCCATGCTTCATAGTGTACTTTGTGAGTGGGTCTGTTTATTGTTGATGGGCTGAGAAATGACAATTAGGTGGCTGGGGTATGAGGGTAATGGTTCTATACACTCTCCTGAGCATTCAAACAAGTTCCGCCCATCTTTTCGGTGAGATGTATAAAATGTTGTACCACTAACCATGCTTGCAGGCATGAGGTTTAATTCATACCAGTCCTTTTGTTTTTTTAATGAGTAACCAAAAGTTTTCATTAATGGGACACCAAGGGGTGACATCCTCGCAAGGATTCAAAATGCGGTTTCGGTAGCGGTGCGGCAAAATCGCTCTAATACGCCAATCGCGTTCCATATCGCGGCTATCGCGGCATGAAAACGCGGTTCGCCAAACTCTAAAACCTTTCCAATGTGGCCGTTTCGTGGCGGGTCGGCCACATTTTGAATCCATGCATCCTCGTACAAAAGGGGCAAGTACAAAAATCATCATGCCTTCAAGCTCTCATGCATAATTATATCTATGGAATCCAAATGAGATACTTTTGTACCACAATCGAGCACTTGGCTTCAATTATGAAACATTATTAAAAAATAGGGCTTGAAATACCGAAGAGATAAAGCTTTGCCTTCAAAAATATGTTGGTTCCTGTCTTTCTGTGTATACCACCAAATAGTGAAAGGAACCAACTTCTAATTCCCAAGAACCCACCTCTTCTTCAATTTCCTTCTTCAAGCAACCCAAATGTCTTTTGCATTAGCAGGTTGAACTTAACTAAACCCCATCAAGGAAAGAGACAAAAGCCAAAATGAAGAGACCCAATGACAGTGAATGAACAAAGAAGTGGTCAACAGATTATTTCTCCTAAAGGCACATTGTGCATCTACTTGCTAAACTAAAGTTTCTTCTTTTAAGCATGCCAGTCGTGGGAATCTTGCCCTTAGATGCCACCCAAGCAAGAAAACAAGCTTTTATGGGCGCTCTAGTCCTCGAAATGGCCTACACCTGAACGAAGGGACAATTTGACCCATGACCAAGCCTACTTTAGAGACTCTTAATAGAGAAGGCTTTGTTTGGTTCAAGAGGCCAAATAATCTAATCGTTAACCTTGGCTCGGACCTCCACATTTGCAACTAAAGCCAATAAGTGGAGAATGCTTTCCTCTTCCCAGTGAGTCATTGGGGCTTCTTGAGAAAGTAGTGTTTCAATGGCACTGGCCCCTGTTCCATGATAATACATCTAGCACCATAGCATCTTTGGAATGAGCCATCCGAAAAAGATAAGGAAATTGATCTTTTTGAGGTTGCTGTATTTTTTAAGGTTGTTGTATAGTTGGAGTGTCGGGCTTAGTGGTAACAAAAATTTAAATTTTTGGCTTTTGTCGATTGCATTATAGATGAGAGCTTAAGGGCATAATGTTTTTGTATTTGCCCCTTTCGTACATGGGTGACATGCCCTTGGTGTCCATTTAATATACTTCTTGATTACTTACCAAAAAAAAAAATCTTTAAGAGGTGCTTCCCACACCAAGAAGCATGCCAAAACAACACCCTGGGGCCATTTTTCTCCTTGGACTTGAAAAGGTCCGGACCAGCAAGTACTGATTTTCAACAATCTACTCGATGTGCATATGGACTCCTCTTACTCCGCCATCCAAAACTATCTGGTCCATATCTGGCTGCATTCCCCTTTTTTCACAAAACGTCTTCTTCCGTAGCATACTCCAACGCCACTTGGTCTTGAGAGCTTCATTCATCGCGTGAAGTAACCTAATCCCTAGCCCATCATCCTGCTTGGAACGACAAATCTCATCCCATCTAACTCAATGGAAGTCTTTATCACGATTATGCTTACAGTAAAGGAAGTCTCATGAGTTTTTCCACTTGACTAGCAATGGTAACGGACATTGTAATAACAATATGTAATAAATTGAAAGACTTCATACAAGTGCTTTGCAATAGAGTCAACCTTCCTCATTTGGATAAACGTCTTTGACTCCCACCCTGCAAGTCTCTTTTGAAACCTCTTCATAACTAGCTCTGAAACTGCTTTGCACTTAAAAGATGCTCCTAAGGGAAAACCCAAATATGTAGAAGGAAGACAAATAACTGCACAACCAAAGAAGTGTGCCAAATGCTGAATATTAGGAACCTTACGAATGGGGATGAGTGGACTTTTCGATAAGTTAAATTTGAACCCAGACATAGCTTGAAAAACCCAAAAAATACATCTCAAGTACTGCCAATCACTCATAGAAAGTCAGCAAAAACTAATGTGTCATCGGCAAAACAAGATGGGAAACCAACAAGCCATCAAACTGAGAATTGCCAACTTGAGACCCTTCTAACGAGCCCACCTTGATAGATTTGTTCACCTTGATAGCTTTGTTCAGCTTGATAGCTTTGTTCGCTAATTTGCTGGAGCACTTGGAGGGAGAGGAATAGCTGGATTTTGAGGGCAAGGCTAGGTCTGTTCATGATTTCAATCTTTCTTTTTTGAGAACTTTGTATAGTTGAGGTCAAGCTCTCGATCATCAGATCATGGTACAAAGCTGATTTTTTTGGATTTTGTCGATATTATAGTAGTTCAGAGCTGAGGGGCATGATGTTAGTTTGTGATTGCCTCCTTTTGTACGTGGATGACATCATCCTGGTGCCTTCTTAATACCATTTTTTGATTACTCATTAAAAAAGGGTCTCCATGACCTGAATGAATAACAGGGGGGATAATTAGTCACCTTGAAGCAATCCTCTCCAACTAGAAAAGAAACTATAGCTTCACCATTGATAAAAAATAGAGTAGCAAATTGTAGAGATTCAAAAGAAAACCCAACTCATCAAGTTGCCAGGAAAGCCCATTTTCTCAAGAGTAGCCATGAGGAAGTCCCAAGACACATGGTCATAGACTTCCTCAATATCAGGCTTCCAAAGAACTCCCGATTGATTAGTTCTGATGTACTACTCAGTACCCTCATTATCAATTAAAGAAGTATCCAATATTTGATGACCTCGAATGCATGTTGATTTGGGCCAACCCCTTTGCCAGTCCTTTTACTTGCCACCGTTGCCTGGAACTGGACATTTACTGTGATAACTTTGCTTCCCTTCGAAATTTGAACTTTTATGACAATCTGCAGTTATAGCACATTGGAAAATGTCATCATATCCCAGTCAAACACAAAATTTGGTCCGGAGTGGGGGGACAGTGCCAGAGCCTTTATGTTTGCTGATCTGTTATACCCCGTTCCGTATTGCACCACAGTATTGTCACCACTTGTGCTTTATTCACGAAATGCATAAAATTGTCGACTTTGGTATTATGTGAACTTTTGGATCATTCTTGACCTGTAAAGAAGCTATTAGTTTCTTGAATCCCAATTTATTTTTACCATTTTAGATATGCTGGCTGAGCCAAAGATAATTTGCAACTGTTTGTAGATCTTGTTACGCTAAAAGCACATGCTGTCTGGTCTTGGAATTTTCAAGCACCTGTCAGCGAAACTCCAGTAATTGGAAATGAGTGGGTTTCACTGATCCACATCAGATGACTTTAGGTCTTGGTCATAGTATTCATTGACACATGCTGTTTTCTATTGTTTACTCTTTTTAGTCGTAGTGGTATTACTTACATTCTATATTGACGTTAGTGCTTAGCTGAAATTTTATGTCTTTCACTTAAAATGTCATCTCTCCGTACTGATATGAAAGAAAAGATTGATCTTTCTGCAGGTTAGAGTTCGTAGCAGCTGAAAAAGAGGCGTTTTTGGTGCAGGTATCAGGACTGAATCCCATTGAGTTAACTGTTTTAGCTTGAGATGCATTGAGTTGCATAACTAGAGCCAAGTTCTGAATTTTAATTTCTTCAATGAAATAGCGGAAGTAACTCCCACGCAACTAAAAGCTGGCCCAAAGAGCTCTAGCAAAATGACAATGTAGTCAAAAATGCTATGCTCATTCCAAAATATGCTTTGCACATGGAGCTTCTACTGACCAGGGGGGGGGGATCAATTGTTAATTGTCTATATCATGTCTGGTTGTCAAATTGGCTGCAAAGGCTGTATTGTAAGCTGTATTTCCCCTTTTTCCGCAAATCACATGGTTCCTAGGCCAACACTCTTCCAACATGATACATTAGTTCTTTTTCTAGAGCTCTTTACCCTTGCATGGTCTTTCCCCTTGGCCTCCGCCTTCGGCATCCTCCTTAGAGCACAAAAAATGTCTTTCCTATTCTCACCTTGCAGAACGTACTCTCTATTTCGGTAAGTTCCGTAACACTCTCTTGATTCAGAGATTCACATTGTATAGTTTTATGTGAATCAGAAATAGCTTCAGAAGCTTTTATGGAGATGTTCTTCAGCGCTCTAAAGATTATTTCATCAGGACACTATTTTGGGATGATGGGAACGTCTGTTACTTTTCTTCGATGTTGTAGACTGGTGGGTAGTTTCCATGTTGAATGTGTATAGCCCTTTTGCAGGATGGTAACTTGGCATGCATTCTTTTGTATACATATAGTTTCTTCCTTTTCCTTACCCCCCCCCCCAAAAAAAGAAATAACGTCAGCGATGGCTAGAGGGCGTTCATCTCTTTGAAGCAGCCTTTGTTGTTTTTTTTTTTAATCAGGAAAAGAATAAAAATATTTCATTAACAATAGGCAGGATGCAAAGATAGCAACAACAAACAACAACAACAAACTCCCAAAGTGGGTCCCGCTTTCGCGGGGTCTGGGGAGATCCAGCTGTAGGCAACCTTACCTCTACCGGTATTCCTACCCATAGAGAGGTTGATTCCATAAGACCCACAAAAACAGTTTTGGGAAAAGGATTGAAGGGGAAACGATTGAAAAGCCAATTACCGAAGTAAGAGAAAGGGGAGGGGGAAAGTTTCCTGATACGCGAATAAAGAGAAGGTGGAGACATACCTCAACTCATCGTGAGCGCTTGGTGTCGTGACAATCCGGAACAGCATGACCTGCAAACAAGCAAACCAAAACCCACCCCACCCCACCCCCCACCGCCTAGGCTACTGCGTCCTACGACGCCGGTCCCCCACCATCAGGGACCTTGATCCTGTCCCGCCACAACCTCCTATCCTGAGCCATGTCCTCCGTGAGACCGACAACTCTCAGGTCCTCTCTAACCACCTCTTCTAGGCTCTTCTTCGGTCTACCTCTCCCTCTCTTACCACCGGGTGGGTTGATAGTCTCTCCTCTTCGCACCGGGGCGGCCACGCTTCTCCTCTTCACGTGGCCGAACCATCTGAGCCTCGATTCCCTCATCTTCTCCTCTATGGGGGCCACTCCAGCTAGGCCCCGAATGACTCGGTTCGTAACCCTGTCCAATCTTGTAAAACCGCACATCCACCTGATCATCCTCATCTCAGCTACCATCAACCTCTAGACCTGCGCCTTTTTTAGAGGCCAACACTCCGATCCGTAGAGAACCGCCGGTCTAACTACCATCCGATAGACTTTGCCTTTCAAACCCATGGGCACTCTCTTGTCACACAGTACCCCTGACGCTGACTTCCACTTTTGCCAGCCCACTTTAATCCGCTGGCTAATATCCTCGTCGATATCCCCATTTTGCTGGATAATCGAGCCCAGATACTTGAATTTGGCGACCTTCGGTATTGCCCTCCCATCCAGTACGATTTCCCCCCCCTCTTCTATCCTTCCGCTGAAACAACAGTGAAGGTATTCCGTTTTCGATCTACTCAACCGGAAGCCCCTAGCCTCCAGTGTATGTCTCCAACTCTCCAGCCTGTCATTCACCCCCTGCTTGGTCACGTCGACAAGGATGATGTCGTCTGCGAAAAGCATGCACCAAGGCACTTCGTCTTGGATACCTCTAGTGAGTTCGTCCAAAACTAATGTGAAAAGAAACGGGCTTAAAGCAGAGCCCTGATGCAGGCCCAGACTAACATCAAAATCACTGGAGAACCCTGCCGGAGTCCTAACCCTCGTCCGCCCTCCCTCGTACATATCCTTGATGGCACGAATGTACGCGGGCGACGCCCGTTTCTCTTCCAAGCACCTCCACAATACCTCCCTTGGGACTCTGTCATACGCTTTCTCCAGGTCAATGAACACCATATGGAGATCCACCTTTCTGTCCCTGAACACGCTCATGAGCCCTCTGAGTAGGTAGATTGCCTCAATGGTTGCCTTGCCTGGCATGAAACCAAATTGGTTTTCTGAAATCTCTACTTCCTCTCGCAACCTTCTCTCAATCACCCTTTCCCACAGCTTCATAGTATGGCTGAGCAGCTTGATGCCCCTAAAGTTATTACAGTCTTAGATATCCCCTTTGTTTTTGTACAGTGGAGTGACTGTGCTGGCCCTCCACTCACGGGGCATCTTGGCAGTCCTGAAAATAACATTGAAAAGCTCTGTAAGCCACTCTAGTCCCACTTCCCCCATGTACTTTCAAACTTCCACTGGTATCTGGTCCGGGCCTACTGCCTTCCCCTTCGCCATCTTCTTTAAGGCCTCCCTAATCTCCTCCTTCGTTATCATGTCGCCCGCACGCTGATCCCTACACTCTCCGCCCCTACTGCCGTCGTCTCCCCCTCCTTCCCCATTGAGGAGTTTAGCAAAGAACCTCTGCCATCTCTCCCTAATAGTAGCATCCTCGGTCAACACCTTACCCTCTTCATCCTTGATACACCTTACCACCCCCAAGTCCCGAGTCTTCCTTTCCCTCGCCGTAGCCAGTTTAAGAACCTCCTTCTCCCCTTCTTTCGTCCCCAATTTATGGTACAATCTATCAAACGCCTCACTCTTAGCTACTGCCACCGCCTTTTTGGCAACCTTCTTGGCCGCCTTATATCCAATCCTCTTACACTCCCGCTCGTCTTCTGAACTGCTGCTCATGAACTCCGCGTAAGCCTCTTTTTTTGCCTTGACTTTCTCCTTTACCTCTTCGTTCCACCACCAGGCGCCCTCCATCCTGCTGCCGCCTCCCCTGGAAAGGCCTAAGGTTTCCTTAGCCGACCTACGGATGCAATCCGCCACCGCATCCCACATCGAGTCGGCGTCTTCTGGCCCCTCCAAACTCTCTCCTCAGCTAGTCTCTCTGCTATTAACCCTGCCTTCTCCTTTGTGAGAGTCCACCACTTAATTCTGGGTTCTTCTGCTCTCCTCTTGGGCTTCTTGGGATACTTGAACTCTACATCCAAAATCGGCAACCTATGTTGAGTTCCCAACAGCTCGCTAGGAATCACTTTGCAGTCCTTACACGATCTCCGAGTTTCCTTCCTCGCTAGGAAGTAGTCAATCTGGGTCTTGCAAGAATTGCTCCTAAAGGTCACCAGGTGGTCCTCCTTCTTCTTGAAGAAGGAGTTGGCCACCACCAAATCAAACGCCACCGCAAAGTCCAGTACAGTGACCCCATCGTAACCTGCTGCCTCCGCACCGATATGGCCGTTAAAGTCTCTTCCTATGAACAATAACTCACTTTGGGGTACCCCCTGAGTGACCTCATCTAGGTCCTCCCAGAAGAGCTTTTTAGATTCTTCCGGCAGGCCTACCTGGGGCGCGTACGCACTAACCACGTTCACGAAAACTGAACCCACCAAAACCTTAATGGCCATAATCCGGTCGCTCTTTCGCCTCACTTCAACCACCTGGTCCGCCAAATCCTTCCCGACTAGGATGCCAACTCCATTCTTCGCCTTGGCTGACCCCGAGTACCACAGCTTGTACCCGTCAATCTCTCTAGCTTTCGCCCCAATCCACTTCGTCTCCTGGACACACGCTATACTAACTTTACGTCTATGCAGAGACTTTACCAATTCTATCGACTTACCCGTGAGGGTCCCGACGTTCCAGGATGCTAGGCGAACCTTCCGCAACCCTAACCCCCTCCTAACCCCAGAACTCCCCGGAGGACAGGCTGAAGCAGCTACATGGCCCGCCACAGACGTCGACGTCGACGTCTACGAGGCCAACGACCACCCTAAAGGTCTACAAACTAAAGGACACCCGGGAAAGCTAGTCCACTACCCTCCAACCACAAAAGGAAAAAAAAAAATACAGCCGGACTAATTTGAAGAGAACAAAGAAGCTAATATAAAGCAGGGCAATCCAACCAGACGAACAAAGGGAAAATAATCATAAAAATAGTAATAATAATAATAATAAAAATAATAATAATACAAAACGATAAAGATCACCCTCACTAGGAGGACCTAACTAATACGGAAGCTATTGAACCGAGGCTAGAAGCTCAAAAGGGCGCTAACTTGAAGGCCCGAAAAAAGGTCACAGGATGCTAATGACTGGTCAGTAGGGATACAGAAGAACGCACTAACAACTAGTCAAGAACACTAATAATAAGAAAAATTGTTAGTTATAAAACGAAACAATATCAGTGATGATAAAAAACCCGAGCTATAGCGAAAAATAAAATCTAGATACAAATAAACTACTATTAGAAAACGCTCAAATTAAAAGGTCACTAAAAGCAGGCTTACAAAATAAGTAACCCCACAACAAAGGAAGAAGGGGCAAATACCAAACTAAAAGCACTTAGAGCACAATAACACGCTAATGAAGTCACACTGACAATCCACACGCACTTAGAGCACGACACTATCCACCCAGCACACTAGCCCGCACACAGACCCGCAACCCGCACACAAGCCGGCTTAACCACTCGACCCACCCACCCACCACTTTGGCAAAGGAGCTAGACACACTGACGAGACGAAACACAGAGCCCAGCCCCACCCAGAACCTCAAAACAGACCACAAAAACCAGAAAAATCACAATGTCCACCCAGCAAGAAACAAAGCGATACCAACCAGCAATAACACCAATACCAACAATGATGCCAACAACCCCAGAAACTTGTCAAGGCTAGCAATAACAGAGCAATAACCCAACAGGGGAGGCGAAAATTAACACCCCCAGCAGGCAACGGAGCAAAACAGAGCAAAATTGACAACCACCAGCAAGATTACCTCAAGAACAGGGCTAGAAATCGGGGGCTCCGACCTCAAATCGCCGGTACACAGGGGCGAGAACAGGTAGAGAGGGTAGAAAGGGTTTTACCGACCTGGCCACCGGCGTTCGGTTACCGGTGTGGCGCTGGGGCGCTGTGTAACGGTGCTCAGAAAGCTCAGGGCCGAAAACCGGCAAAGGGTGGACCTCAGGAACTCGCCGCCGGAGACGGAACTGCCGTCGGCTAGAGGGCACTGCTGGGCTGAGGCTCCCCATTGCAGGTGACCGTTCTGGCGAGATGGCTTCGAGCTAGAGAGAGAGAGAGCTGCGTGCTAGAGAGAGAGAGACTTCAGGATGCAAAGATAGCATCCTACAAAAATTTTATTCCCATGTTTGATTTTTTTGGAGCCTTTGGTGTGAGAGGCATAGAAGAATCTGAAGGTGCAGAGGGCACGACACCCCCTCCCCCTCCTCTCGCGCGACACCTTTTCCTCTCTTCCCAGGTGCCGGTCCTCGGTGGCCAGTGAAGCTCAGGGTGCCCGGAGTGGTCACCGGAGGTCCACCTGAGGTCTGCTGGACTTTAGGTCTCCGGGAGCCGCCGACCGTCCTCTTCGTCGGTTGTTTTGGGTGTTTTGCGACTCCTCCTTGGGTTTTCTTCAGATTTCCGCGCCGGTGGAGGTTTTAGGGGGATCTCCGGTCTCTGCGTTGGGTTGGCCGATAGGTTCTGTCAGCGCCGGTGAGTTCGGTGGCGGCTTTCCGGTCGCCGGCGACTTTACCGGTCACCGGAATCTCGCCGGAAATTTCTCAACTCTCTTTTCCTGGCCTAGATTCTGCCGTCTTCTCCCCTGGTTCTGCTGCTCTCTTCATCCGATCGCCGGTGAGTGGCTTTTGTGTTAATCCTCCTCTTTTTCTCTCTTCTCCGGCCACGGGGTGGTGTAGCTGGGTTCAGTGGTCAGTTCTTTGACTCCCTTCTTAGCTTGTTTCGTTCTGTGGGTTGTCTTCTTTCCCCTTTCTTTGCAATGGCCTCCAATTCTGCCATTTATGCTGCTGTGAGGGTGGAGGGGAAGTTCCTGGAAGTGACTAGGGGTGTGGGAGGTCCTTTTCCTTTTAAAGTTGCTGAATCCAGTAGAAGGAGAAGGTCGTTTATTCAGTTGAGCCTCCAGGAGTTTCGATGGGTGGCAGTTCAAATGGTTCGCTTCTGCTTCTCAAAGGGAGAACCATTGTGGCTGAAAACTTTTAGGTGGGGTCAGAGGTGTCTATTGCTTCAACTGAGAAAGAATAACAAAGGTAGATTTATTGTTCTCTCTCTTTTGGGCAATGGTGGGAAGGTTAGGACTGTGATCTTCCCTGAGGGAGCGAAGGCTGAGGGTTGGTTTGGGGTGACTAAGGTTTTCAAGGAAACTCTGATTGAAGGCCATAAGAAGCGTTCCCTTTCTTTAAGGAATGCTCCTATTCACTCTAGGCTTCGTGTGAGCAGGGATAGGTCTTTTGCTAGTGTCGTCCGAGGCCACCTTGGTGGATCCCTTGATTCTTCCTTGATGGGCTGGAAGTGCAGGGAGTGTGGATCATGGGATGTTTGTGCAACTGTGATAGGTGAAGCTTATAATGGCAGTGGCGGCTTGTCGAAGCAGAAGGTTTCCTTCAAGGATAATGTTAAGGATGTGTCACTGTCACCTGGCACGGTGGGCAGTCCTAAGGAGTGTGTGGAGGTCGCTCCTCCCTGCATTAATCAATTTCAGGTGTTAAGAGATCTTTTGGAGAATTATCCCTCCTCCGATTGTGAGTGCAGCTCCCTGTGTGCCTCAAGGGTCCCATAATCTCCTTGTAATGTGGTGGAGGAGGAGCTGCATCCAGGAGCTCGGTCATCAGCTACGAGTGTGGTAGTTTATTCTCGTAGGAAGAAGTCTGGAAAGACTAAGCTCGTTGCTGATACGGGTTCGGGTGCTCCATGTGGGCAGGAGGTGGAAGGGTTTTCTTTGTTTGAGGAACCTCTCCATCCAGTCCACACTCAAGGAGTAGATGATGATGCATTAGTTAGTGCTGCATATGCAGGTAATGTTAGTGAAGGCTCTGCCTGGGTCTTGGGAAGAATGATCTTCTTTTGTAAGAAGATGGGGTTGGCCATTGAAGGTAGAGAGATGGAGCTGCTCTCTTTTCTTGCCTCACTGGAAACCAATAGAATGAAAGGTGATCAAGTGGCATAAGAGGGTAGGGGGGATGCTGGTGCAAGGGAGAGTTTGTCTTCGGATGGGGCCAGCCGTTAAAGTTCTTGCTTGGAACGTTAGGGGGCTAAATTGTCCAAACAAGAGAGGGGATGTTAAGTGGGTGGTGCTCACTTTCGCGTGCGATGTTGTCATTCTCCAAGAATCCAAGTTGGAAGTTGTAAGTCGTAACATAGCAATTAGTCTGTGGGGTCGCCGTCCGATTGAGTGGCGTTACTTACCCTCAGTGGGCCGCTCAGGAGGTATCATTATGATTTGGGATCCTCAAGTTTTGGAGCTTGGCGACTCTCGTATTGGGTCGTTCTCTGTTTGATGCAAGTTTAGGTCGCTGGAGGACAATTTTGAGTGGGGTTTGATTGGGGTATATGGGCCTAATGACGACTATATGCGACGGGCCTTATTTGAGGAGCTGTCGTTCTTTATGTCTTCTTGGGACATACCGTGGTGCTTGGGTGGGGACTTTAATGTCATCAGGTTTCCCTCGGAGAGATCCTCAGGCGGTCGGTCGTCTTGGGCAATGAGAGAGTTCTCTAGTTTTATTGATGGTTGCAATCTGATCGACCCGCCATTGGAAGGTGCTCGCTTTACTTGGTCCAGCCACGAGGAGGTTCCTGTCTTATCTCGCATTGACCGTTTTTTATTCTCGGTTGAGTGGGAAGACCACTTCCGGGGGGTTCGTCAAGTTACCCTTCCAAAAATTACTTCCGACCATTTTCCCATTCTCCTTCGGGTTGGGGAAGCCTCCAAAGGTAGATGCCCGTTTAAATTTGAGAATATGTGGCTTGAGGTGGATCGTTTTAGTGACCTTGTTAAATCGTTCTGGGATGAGTTGGTTGTTAGTGGCCCCTCCAGTTTTGTTTTGGCAAACTCAATTTTTTGAAGTCCAAACTCAAACAGTGGAACAGGGATGTGTTTGGCCATTTAGAGTTAAAGATGGCTAGTTTGGTGGAGAAAGTGAAACTCTTGGATGAGAAGGAGCAACAACAGTCTCTCTTATGGGTAGATAGAATTAAAAGACTGGAAGTTAAAAAAGAGCTCTCTTTGGTGCGAAGGTCCATTGATATTTTTTGGCGCCAAAGAGCAAAGCAGCAATGGATGGTGGATGGTGATCGCAACACCAAGTTTTTCCACCAGGTGGCAAATAGGAGAAGAATGTTTAATGCCATTCACAATATTAAAGTGGATGGCGAGTTCTTTGATGATGCTGCCTTGGCCAATGAGGCAATTGTCCACTTCTATGAAAATCTGTACCATGAAGATCATCCATTAAGGATCGTTCTTGATGGTATTGCTTTTGCCTCTATCAGTCTTGATGATGCTAGGGATCTTGAAAAGGAGTTTACCGAAGCGGAAGTTTGGAATGCAATCTCTAAGCTAGGAAATGAGAAAGCGCCAGGGCCTGACGGTTTCAATTTAGCCTTTTTCCAGCACTGTTGGTCTACTGT